>CM061048.1:34094284-34272944 GCA_030762985.1 Adelphocoris suturalis
TGGGAATGCAAGAGAATACTCAGATCTTAGGATATTCATGTGATCGACCGATACCTAAATATTCCTGCAGAGGTAATACAAATATTCTTTGCATCAATAATTTCCAAAGTGATATCTGAAGTTCATTTATTTTGGCAGTAAATACGTGTATCAATAATAATTTGATGATATTAAGGCCCAGGACCACAAATCAAGGTTTAAACTGATATAGCTAAGCGTCGTTACAGATTGCGTTTGACGTGTGAACAAGCACTTATCACTTTGGTTTTAAAAAATGGAGTTTAGATGTCAAAGAAGAAGAAGAGAACTAGAATATAGCATAATCCCATGGATTATTGTCCCATTCATCGATGGCTCAAAGACGCCTGATGGTGTGGGCCTTGCTTTATGGAGCCCCAACTTCCAAGGTACTAGACGCTCACCACCTGTCACGCCTGTGTTCACAGCAGAGCTGTGTGCAGCGACACTGGCTGTTCTTTACTCTACCGATATGTTGACTATACCTACGCATTGAGGTTCAAATCTCCTACAGGCAACATGAAGCCAATTTCATCTGGCATGAGCAACGGTCGTGGTCTATGTAGGATGTTACTCGTTAATATTTTATAACTCATGTGATGTTTCCATAACAACAACATGTGACATAAAGCATTGTCTTGAAAAATAAATTCATTCTAGTTTGTGTCATGAATCGGTGTTGTGTTTACTTAAGTTCTTAAGTTAAGTTGCAACGATACTATACTGGCGAAGAGGATGAGCAGAAGAAGTAAGCAGCTGGAGTTTCAAGACGTCGAGGAAACAGTGGAGGCAGTGGAGAATATGTTGGCTAGCAGAATGGCCAAATTTTCGTTCAAAGAGTTTAAAACTGTCATGCTGTGGGAGGATTATCTAGGACATTTTGAACTTACCTGCAGAGTGAAAGGTTTGGGAGGTAATGCCGAGGAATATCAAGCAGCTCGACGGGATTTGTTGTTAGCAAGCATTGGTACAGAGCATCTACGAGCACTAACGGATCAAATGTACCCATGTACGTGGGAGGAGTGCAGCTACCAAGACCTAAAAAAAGCGGCAAGTCGTTTGCTTCCACTGGGGAGTCTAGTAGAGATGGTAGTATATTGTTCTATAATAGACTCAAATCCCTTGCTCGATATTGTAAGTATGAAGGAAATCTGGATGAACGCTTGAGAGATAGATTTGCCGTAGGTATCAAATTTGCCGAATTTGAAATAGAGGTACGACAGAGATGGTCTGATGGAGAGGAGACTGTTGACAATAAGAGAAAAACGGTAAAAGCGGAGACCTTATTGGATTTGGTCATGTCAATGGAAAGGGCACGTGGAGAGGTTGTACCAGATGGACCATCGCTTCGTAGGGTAGATAAGAGAGTTATCCCCAAGAATAGCTGTACTCGGTGTGGGTTTTGGAAAGTACACCAGGGCAAGGAGTGCTCGTCTCAAGCTGCTGTGTGTCACAGATGTAATAAAACAGGACATTATGCAAAAGTATGCCCTAGGAAAAAATCTACGAGATGGGACCATCGTGTTAGAGAGATCGGGCGGAACTCCGAGGATTCAGAGTCTGGTGAGAATGGTGATTTCGCTGGCCTAGAAGTACGATCGGTGAAGACGAAGTTACCACGAGCGACACAAGACGTTGATCTAAATGGGTGTAATTGTAGAATGGAGTTCGATTCCGGAGCTCGGGTGAGCACTATTAGTCAGGGCGTATGGGCACTGATCAGATTACCCAATCAAGTAATAACAAGTTCTTCCGATGTGATTACGGGATATGGAAATAATAAACTGGAAGTTGTCGGGAAAACGAAACTACAAGTGAAATTACGATCATGTAAGGAGTTCCCGGTCGTCGTATAAGATGAAGAAGATGTTCCATTATTTGGACTGCCCTGGTGCGTAGCATTTGGTCTTGAGTTACCTAGAGAAGTCACTGTACGTGCCGTAAAAGAAGAGGAGCAGAAAGCACCACCAAAGGAGTAGAACAGGAATGCTGTCAACACCATACAGAAGAAGTGAGGGGTATTATTCACGAATTCGCTGAGGTTTTTCAAGAGGAGTTCGGAACGCTGAATGGAATCGAAGCATCAATTCATTTGAGATCAGATGCATTTCCTTTGAGAAGGGCTGTAGAAGGATAGCTGAATAGGCTCGTGAAGGCAGGAATTTTAGAATCAGTGGATCCAACAACTACGCCTATAGAATAGTGCACCCCTACAGTAAATGTTGATAAGGGTGGGGGGGCCGTACGCATCTGTGGAGATTTTAGGGTAACCTTGAATCCCAATATTGTCCCAGCAAACCATGTGTTACCAACATTTGAGGATTTGATGTCAAAGCTAACGGGGTCAAAGTTTTTTTCAGTAATTGACTTACGCGATGCGTATTTGCAGATGTGAGTAGAACCGCAGTCTCAAAAGTATTTAAATATTTCTACTCATTTAGGGTACGTCAGATACAAAAGGTTACCTTTTGGACTTTCTTCAAGCCCTGCAAAGTTCCAAAGATATATGGAAGGTCTAATTCATGGCTTAAACGTGGGGATACTGCTCGATGACGTGATTGTGGCTGGAGACAGTAAAATGAGTCATTGGCAAACATTAAGAGAAGTTCTGAAACTTTTCAACAGGATGGAGTCCGGGAAAAAATGACAAAATGTAAGTTTATGGAGACAGAAGTGAAATATTTAGGTCACCATATTGATGGAAATGGAATTCACCCTAGCAGAGAAAGAGTTGAAGCAATTAGAGAGGCACCGAATCCCAAGAATGTGAAAGAATTCAGAGCATTCTTGGGAGCTGTGAACTACTATGAAAAGTTTATTCCCCGATTACATACGATTTGTTCAAGATTGCATGCATTGACTGGTACAAAGGTGAAGTGGCGTTGGACCAAAGAAGAACAGGATATTTTTTAAAGAGTCAAGTCTTTGCTATCAACAGAGAACACTTTAGTGCCATATGACTTATCAAAGGCTGTTATTCTTGCCTGAGATGCTTCTGAAAATGGACTTGGAGCTGTACTTTTACATGTAATGCCAGACGGAATGGAAAGACCAATTGCTTATGCGTCACGTACGTTGTCTTCAACGGAGAAAAAATACGCTCCAATCGATAGAGAAGCGCTGGGGCTAGTTTTTGGAACAAAAAAAATTTCGTCAGTACATTCTGGGAAGAATTTTTGTACTCAGAACGGACTCGAAGCCTCTTCAAAGGATATTCGGAGCGCATAGAGACGTTACAAAAGTAGCCAATAATCGTTTAGTTCGCTTCGTTTGACTGCAAATGTAATACGATTATGAAGTACAACATTGCAAAGGATCCAATAACCTGCCGGATTTTTTATCCCGCCTTCCAATAAATCGTCTTGACCTATCATTTGAAGATGAAAAAGAGATAAGAGCTCTAGTACGTGAGAAAGTTGCGTTTGTGAATAATAGTGGAGAATTGAAGAAAACAACTAGATGTGACCCACTTTTCAAGATGTTATTAGATTACATCGAACATGGATGGCCCCGGGATCCAGCAACCATTCCAGAAACCATCAAACCATACTGGGAGAAGCGAGAAGAGATCATTTTAGAGAATGGTATACTAATGAGCTTCGGGCGGATGATTATTCCACATAAGATGCAGGCCGACGTTCTCAAAAAGCTTCACGAAGGACACCCTGGAATCGCAGCTATGCGAGCGTTAGGCCGATATTATGTATGGTGGCCATTGCTGGACAAAGATGTGGAATTCTATGTGCGTCGATGCGGGCCTTGTCAATGCACAAGACCGAATGAAAGTGAGGTACCGTTCTACCCGTGGAACGTCCCTAATGGTCCATGGGAACGTTTGCACTTGGATTTTGCAGAACCAGGAGGCGGGAAATACTTGTTAGTTGGAATCGATGCTTACTCAAAATGGGCTGAAGTTGAAGTCATGGATCGTATCACAACTAAAGCACTAATTGGTAAGCTTAGACAATGGTTCGGAAGATATGGGTTACCTAAGGAAATTGTATCCGATAATAGGCCACAGTTCTCTTCAACTGAATTCAAAGATTTTTGTAAGGACAACAACATCCGGCATGTGACTAGTGTACCTTATCACCCAAAACCAATGGACTAGTTGAAAGGTTAATTCGAACTTTTAAGGTAAGCAAGAAGGAATACCGGTTGAGTTAGCATTGCAACAGATGCTACTAGCTTACCGGAATATCCCACAGAAGACCACTGGCTATGCCCCATCCTTGCTGTTCTTGGGGGAAGACGATTACCGACTGCCTTGGATAGACTACGACCAGATTTCAGAGAGCAAGTTGAGAACCAGATATGGAGACAACAAGATTATCATGATCGTCGATCCAAGCCTCGGGAAGTATGGGTTCACAATGAGCGTGGAAAAAGATGGAAGCCTGGAAAAGTGAAGGAGAGAACGGCTGAACATTCACACTTGGTTATAGTAGGAGGGGAGGAAAGGCAGAAGCATGCTGACCAGCTAAGAGCAAGAGAAGGAGCAATAGACGATTGGTAAATGATGGAGTTACCCAATATTCACCTAACCCCTAAGGGGGGAGAAGTGTAGGATGTTACTCGTTAATATTTTAAAACTCATGTGATGTTACCATAACAACAACATGTGACATATTGCATTGTTTAAAAATATAAATTCATTCTAGTTTGTGTCATGAATCGGTATTGTGTTTACTCAAGTTCTTAAGTTGAGTTGCAACGATACTACAGTCTCCTCCAGTGGTGAGCACGTGGTCTCCTCTAGGATTTGTTCTCGGTGGGCCCTTTTGTAACCCACCTTCCAAGGGGGGACTAGATAGTTATCAGCCGGGTTGCTACTGACCATACCCGTCTTACTCACAAACACCAGCTTGGCGTAGAAGCTCGAGAAGTTGTGGAGGACTGCCCAGACCTAATGGACCTCCGAGTCCAGCATCTGCCTCTTCAGTGGGTGGACATTTTATCTGGATTAAACAAGGTACGATCCATGTTGTTGTACCTGAGAGCCGCTGATTTTTACTACGAACTGTGATATCTGATCTGTCATATATTTATGTACATCTAGTCATAGTTGTATTTCACTTTGCTGGTTATATAATAGTAATTTATGTTTAATCATAAGTCTATTCTTCATCTAATCTGAGTTTTTTTTATTTTACTATAGGGTTTTTTTTTTATCCGCTTTAAGGGCTTAACAGTGGTCATCACTGTATCCCTCATTTTTCCCTCCGATTAGCCAGTGGAGTCCATGATGGCACTCCGTTTAGTGACGGAAGACAACATGGCTCCCTTCAGAATCGTGCCACTTGCAGTGTCCCTTTAGGTACATTGTTCAATGCTGCTAAATACCCTTCTAGATGAAATGCGGCTTATACCATTTAAAAAATAAATAAATAAAAATAAGTTATTGGCTCATGTACCTACCGCAGGTTTAGGGCATCGTTCGGTATAACTTTCTAGTGAAGAGAGTCGAAGTGAAGAATTGGGATATATGAGGAACTGTAACTTATTTACATGTCCATGGGTGGAAGGAATGGAATATGATGAAAAGAAGCATAATCCGGAGTGGTAAGGATCGGAGAGCGGAAAGCGGTGGGATAACCTTATTCTACGAGCCGAAACTATGAATCGAAACCTAATTTTATGAAGCAAAATTGACTCTTCCTTTCAACTTGTGTTGCTTGTATTTGCAATTTTGATTTCGCAATCAAGTTTCAAATGGACATTAATGACGCTAATAAGTTTTCAACTTGATTGCATCGCAAATAAAATCCTGTTTTAAGCGCAAAAACCAGGAGTCCTAAAGTTCTTAGAGAATTTACCTGCAAATGTTTCAAGGCAATGAAACTTCATTTTTGATTTTATTTTCTTAGATTATGCCTCAATTTTTCCTATAACTTTTACTATGACTTCATTATACCTAGAAAAAACATGAGGGCACTGATGAAAAACCTCATTTTTACACGTTTCTTTATCTAGATGTGGTAAAGTGACGTAATTTGATTCACGAAATGAAATTTGTATTGAAGGTGCCACACGGTAACGATTGGACCAAAAGTTCTGCAACATCTTTGAATTTTGAAAGCGACAAATACAACATTTTCGTGCTTAATTGACGTTTTCCGAGGTTTGAAAAAAAAGGTTAAATGATGAACACAAGATAAAATATTTTTAGGTGCTTGAGAGAATTGAAGGTGGAGGAAGGGAAGGTAAGGAGTCTCCCAGATATGTTAAATTTTATTATTTAATAGTGTTGGTCGACCGGTTTTGCCAGTGGCCTCACCAGGACTTCATAAAGAATAGTAAGAAGGACGTCAACTCATTGTCATGTATTCTCATCTGAAGTAACATTTCCAGCAGGAAATGTAAAAAATTTAAATTAGGAAGCTAAAATTGGTCTAGGGGCTAGAAACTCTTGCTTCATAGCCCCCCCATGCGCTACACATTTGAGCTTTCAAACTTAAATTTTTTACATTAAAAATTGTACCTGTTTTGTGAATTGCAAGAGTTCACATGAGTTAACGACCTCTTTACATTACTTTATGAAGATAAGAAACGGAATTTGAAGAAGATCGTTGTCAAATTTAACGAAAATAATGAGTTATAATGTTGGAACGATTTCTACGTTTAGGTCATCATCAATAACAAACAATAACTGAACATACGATAGAAATGACACAGCTTATTTGATGACAGGTGTCGAGAGATTGAATGGGCGAGAGAAAGAAAAGGGCCAGGAGATACAACCAATTAAATTGTACATACAAAGTGAATACAAAGTGAATGGTATTATAGCAAATCAGAGTGACGGGAGGGACAGGAATTGATCAAGTCCTTGTGAGGCCGCTGGAAAAAACGGTCGACCAAGTTTGTTGATTAATAATGAAGATTATTGAATAAGACCTTTGATTAAATATGAATTAACGCAACCGGTAGACTCCGCATCTTCTTCCACCCTCAACAAAATAAGAATAAAATGATGTGAAATTGGGCAGAATTTTGGGTAGGTATTCTGGCTTGTGTGTAAACATATCATTTAATGGTGCAGTCATTTCATGTTGTTGCTCCCATGTACGTTGTTTACTTAAAAGCAAGAATTGTAAAACATGACTCCAAAATTAGCCTACTAGCTCACCCAGCTGATCACGTTGGTTCCGTATTTTGTTATGTTTAACCCTCACGCCAAACAAAGGGAAGCGTCACCGGGGTACCACAGTGGTCGATTTTAGGGAAAAATAGAAAATGTGCTTGTCGTACTTGTACTTTTTTTTACTTGTACTTAAAGTAAAACAAGAACATTGTCTATTTTAACCTAAAATACTATGGAGAATGATGGGGAGGAATTACGGACCCCCTTCCGCCCCCTCTTCTTCTCATTACGATAATCGTGCGGTAATTCCTCCCCATCATTCTACATAGTATTCTAGGTTAAAATAGAGAATGTGCTTGTTGTACTTGAGATACAAGTACTAAGTACAAGTACTTGTACTTTCCACCTGGACAGGTACAAATCCTGATGTACTTCTACTAAGATTAATAAGTACAAATACTTGTGTACTTGTACTTTGAACTTCAATTACAAGTACCTACTTGTACTTGTAGTTACTAATTTTATTTCAAGTAGGGACGGTGCTGTACCTCTGGCCACTTTTTGAAGAATTGTTGTTTTGGTACCAGAATACTTATCGATTTCAAAATTTTCATCATTTTCTCGAAGAGTAACTATTTAGCTACCAAACTGTGAAGAAAAATCTTCAAAATACCTATTACTCTTCTCACAGGAACAATTTGAAAAAAAAGTGGAAATCAGCCAGAGGTACAACCACAGCATGTACTTCAGGCCAGATCTGATTGTACCTCCAGCCGCCCAGCGGATTGAATGGGGACCAATAAAAACGCTATCTGAGATCAAAACGTACTCTTTATCACAATAAATCATCAGTCCCTGTTGAGGAATACAAATTATCTAAATGACTAGAATTCTAGTTCTAAAAAGGTTTAGTAAAACATTAGTGAATTTATAATAGAACCTAAGTTGAATAAACTTTATCATATGAAATGGCTCATAGCTTAGGTAACATAGTTAAATTAAAACTAGAAATCGAACGAAATAAAAATTGAGTAAAATTGAGCAAAAAGTAAGTAGGTAAAAAAATTGAGAGTTAGAGAAAAAATTCTACATTAAGGTCACAGCCTAATGAGACTAAAACACGTTCAGGCCCTGAAATGACAGGGGAATGATCTTTTAGCCCCACCTATCTTCAATAGGGACAGGGAGAAGTTTCTCAATGTCATTAAATTCAACAGAATAATTGTCCTCAACTGCTGGCCGAATAAATTTGCTACCTTTTTTACCTTTTACCTTTTTGCTACCTTTTAATGCATAATGAATCGTAAATTCCAGGTTTGAATCGGCCCCATCACTGAACCAAGGGTTTATTATACAAAACTGCGATTGAATCTGTGAGCCTAAACGAGGAAACTGATTCCAAATAGATGTTAGTATAACCCAAAATGTGAAATTGCTACTTGGACTTATTAAAATTAATTGTTTAGGTGGCCAGAGGTACAAACACAAAACTGGCCAGAGGTACACACATCGCACATTTGAAAAACAATTGTGACACAATGGTTATTATTGAGAAAAAACCTCCATTGCTTACACAAATTGTTGAATAGGTTCCTAGGTTTCAAGGTTTCAATAGGAACAACTAAATTGATCACTTACCGTTCGCGCAATCCAAGAAAACGAGGAAGAAGAACCCTCTTCTTATAACATCACACCATCTAAACTTTGAACAGCCTTATCAGGGAGAGGGAGATAACAGCAACATGGTGGTGGTGTTACGTTACGATTTGTCACCTGGGGCTATGAATTCATGATGGACACAATTTATGTGTGACATTATTGGAGGTAGTATAGCGAACGGCCGGAGGTACAAACGGCCAGAGGTTCAGCACCTTCCCCTACATGTACATCAGGTACTACTTGTAATTGTACTTGCGACTTTTTTAGTATTGTGCCTGTACTTTGTACTCGTAAGTACATTTTTCCCATCTCTGTTCACTAGGTAGGTATCTAAACATGAGATATAATGTGAACTTTGTCCGATTGATCTGGGGTCTTTGGCGTCTACAAGGAAAACTAATCCTTTAATTGTTTAATTCTTTTGAGGTGTGTATATGTACTCACTTTGGTCTAAATAAACGTGAAAACAACGTTTAAGCATCCTGTTCAAATTTCGTAAGATTAGGCAGTTACCTATGATAACGCTAAGCGTTTAGGGTTTTTGTATTTCATTGTAATTCGGTGGTTTCTTGCAATTACACCAATTGTTTTCAGTTGAATGAAATAAGTGAGGCGTCTTAGATTACACTGCTCCAAAAAAAAAAGTGACTTGAAAGTTCCTAGATTCGTTCATAGCATTGTTATTATGTTATACACTTCGTGAATCATTGCATTGGTATATTTGTACCACATTTCAAAACAACTGGGTTTCTTCTGATCATTTAAAAAAAAGCATTTACAGCATCACGTCATCGCTTCCCCATTCAATCGTATTCCATTTGTCAAGCGTTAAAAAACCGTAACGTCGATAATCACAATTTTTCAGTTCCAGTTGGTCTCTATCGACATAGGAAAGTCTAAGCTTTTGAATGGCTATCCTCGATATTTTTTGGCAGGTCCATTGGAGTCAGCAAAAATAAAAATGTAGGTGAAAAATAGGCAAAAAAAAACTCTATTTTACAGTTTTACAGTAGGTTTTTGGGGGATTTGGAGGATTTTGGATCAATGTAAAAGAATGGGGTCATATTTGGATTCAGCATGAAATTTCCTACAATTTTTTTGGACGAAGTTCGTGATGACCAGGAAAATACACCGTAAAGTTGTAATAAAAAACCACAAAAACGTCGAAAAATCGGAAAAATCGTCCAATCGGAAAAAAAAGACAACGGATTCGGATTCAGCACCCTCAAAAAAACCCCATCCATAATAAAATGAGGCTGGTAACTTTCAGGTAACATTTTTTTGTAGCGCAGTGTTATGACTTATTTTCAGTATTTGATTGGGTTAAATTTACATTAATTATGTATGTACTTAAAATAATTGAATATAATGATTCATCGGTACTGGGAAAACTAATAACTGCATTAATTCGTAAGAAGTTTGTATATGAGCTTTTACCCGTTGCAACTTGGCTTAAGATGTACATGGTCCCAACAAACTATAGGCAATCGTCACATGCACATCTACTGTCCATTCCACCTTATGGAGTCGGATATATTGGGATTTAAAGTCTCTTTCGATGATCTTTGTCAACCAATTATTTTAGGAGATACAAAAAAACCTGCTAGATATCTTCATAATCTGTTGATGGGTTTTCCTGTAAATTTAAGCTAGTCTTCTCTAGCCAAATCTAGTCGCCACGAGAATATGGACACCACTACTTATTTCCTGCACATTCCTCATGACAGTGATTTTATATTTTATGATAGCATGAAGATCAAATTAGGTAGGATATAATTCATCTGTGTCATGTTTATATTGGCTGTTGCTCAACAGGTTGGAGAAAGAGTGATGAGAGAATCCAATCAAATGAAAAACTATCAAACCACGTTCGAATCACGATAATTATTTACCTCAATAGCGATTAAGAAGGAGAGTTGAGTAACCGAGGAGTTGACTGGAATGCGGTTTCACGTTTCTCAATAACACAACGCATTATCAAGTTCTGGACGCGATTATATATATATATATATATATATATATATATATATATATATATATATATATATATATATATACTACTTGGGGGGGGGGGTGTAAGTTAGACGAGCTTGACAAATTTCATTTTCATATTCATGTTGTTGCGCTTTTGCAGGGAGCAATTACAGGGATAAATCATGATACTCCGATTTGGATGTACCGAAACCAATGAAAATTTATATTTTTCTTCAAGATTAGTCGTTTCAGTCAAAAAGGATAAGCCAAACTAAAATAGGTAGGTACTAACCAATAATGTGAATAAAACCTCACCTCGATTATACTGATGAGGGCTTTAGAGATGGTAATTGAATGTAACACCTGCCACCAACCAATGTGAACAGTCAGTGGTTTCCAGCTGGCGGGTCTCGACTCACTGGTGTATCGCTGGAGTTCAGTTACCCATTTCGCTGTCTTGAAATTAGCCGATTTTTTGTTCATTAATTTGCTCGTGAACGGAGAAAGTTATTTGCGTTCTGTAAAAGCTATTTGATTGGTTCGAGCAATATAATAGGTATGCAATAACTATATTTCAGATTTGTAATTATAATAATTAGGGGTACTTACAAACTAAAGTATCAAAACAAGCAGATCAGTGCTCACAAAGTGAAGCGCATTTTATTGTAAGTAGATCCGCGTGAAATAGACGCTTCCTGAGTTGAATAGGAGACAAAATGGCTTTGGAGCTCACTCAGCTGATCGATGACCTCTCAGTCGTCTTCAGCATTCTCCCTTGAGCCTCCCTCTCAAATTTCAGCTTCCTGCGTCGAATAGGAGACAAAATGGCTTTGGTGTTCACTCCGCTGATCAATGAACTCTCATGCGTCAGCTGCCTCTAATACGGGTGACTTACGGGAAACTGACGTTTTTCAAATGAGCCAAACTCAATTGATTTTCAAGACAAAAATTTTATTTTTACAAAATGAAAGGATAATATCTACCATTTAATGTGCATATTCAGGAATGAGAAATTATGTCCATCAGGTGGTGGTTTCAAGTCTCCGCCGGAAATCTTCCATCACCCGGGCCAGTAGCTCTCCATCAATGGCATTCACCTCTTCTGTAATGGCACATTTCAATTCCATCAAAGGGCGAGGTTTGCGTACATAAACGAGTTCCTTGAAGTATCCCCACAGAAAGAAATCACAAGAAGACAAGTCTGGGGACCTGGGGGGCCACAGCTCACACCGCCAACGCATCCATGAACATTGTGAGGAACATGTTCCCTGGGCATGTGATTTCCCGTTTTGGTGATGTGCCGTGGCCCCCCAGGTCCCAAGACTTGTCTTCTTGTGATTTCTTTCTGTGGGGATACTTCAAGGAACGCGTTTATGTACGCAAACCTCGCACTATGCCATTACAGAAGAGGTGAATGCCATTGATGGAGAGCTACTGGCCCGGGTGATGGAAGATTTCCGGCGGAGACTTGAAACCTGTATTCAAGAGGATGGCCACCACCTGATGGACATAATTTCTCATTCCTGAATATGCACATTAAATGGTAGATATTAACTTTTCATTTTGTAAAAATAAAATTTTTGTGTCTTGAAAATAATTGAGTTTGGCTCATTTGAAAAACGTCAGTTTCCCGTAAGTCACCCTGTACGTCTTCATCTTACAGATCACATCCTTACCAAGTTTCATGGTAATTGGACGTCGGGAAGTGACATTGAAAACGATTTTAAAAGAACATATTTATATACACCAACGGACAGAGTGAACACGATAACTAATTTTTCCTTTTTTTTTCTAAAGAAAATGCGCAAAAAATCGGGGTTAGAGATAAAAATTGGGAAAAGTGGTCAAATGCAGAATGGAGCCAAAAATAAAGAAATTGAAAGTTGCATTAGATTTTGAATTTTGATTCTGATCTTATCAGCATCAATGTTAAACTTGCTTGCTAGTTAGGCATATCACGTGTATATCAGCAGTTTCAATTTTCTAGAAAACCGAATGAAATCAAGTGGAATTAGTGGAAGTTCGACCCAGTCCTGCAAGCCAATATCGAAGAAAGAAACTAAGTACGCAAATGAAGGAATTCAATTAGTCTGACCCCGATCGGCCAAGCGGGTAGAGATTACATTAGTTCTGTAGGAACTTCTACACGCCCACCATAGTCGCGATATATCATCGATGGACCGGCAAGCTCACTTGAGCGTTAGATAATCTTAGCAATACCTACTCCCGTAAGACCCAGCAACAGTTCTAACCATGTCTGTTCCTCACGCCTTCCCACACATCAAGATCTAAACGAATTGTTAGTAGTTATAAGATTCAACAGTATGAATCGTGTAACAACCACCTTCATTATAGTTATTATCCAAAGATCCAAACACTCAACTCCAAACCTCAGTTACTCAAAAGTGATCTGCAAATTGCCGTACCAGTGCGCATAGTTTAATATATCAAATAAGGTTACCACCAACCTACGTTCCGATAGCTCTTAATTCATTGAATAGAAAAAAGATGATTGCAGATTGAGGCTTAAAATTAACACAGAGATTGCTAAATCGTCCGTTCTACATGTGCTGTAGAAATGACGGTTCCTACATTCAGCTTTGTCTCAGCACGAACAACATCGACGACAACAGTTCAAGTTCTTTCATGTCTAGATTTTTTTTAAATGTGTCAACCTCTATTTGTACAACTGCTACCTTAAACACAATAACTTATAAGGTCTAGAAGCAATATACGTAAACGAAAAATAGTGCGCATCAGTACACAAAGTAGAATACATATTATAGTAAAATTGCATTCACAGTAGGTATTAATTATGGTGTTAAATGCAGACTATTGGACCTGAAAAAGCCATTAGGTATATACATCATTTTGTAACTATAAATAGGTACTAAATGGGTAGAATTTGGATCAATAGCGATGATATTTACTGAAAAACAACGCGAGCTAGTAATTCTGAAAATATATCTATATCTATAAAAATGGTATGTTGTGTACGCTTCAAAAACAAAAAAGTTTGGGCAGATTGAGCTGAATTTTGACAAGAAATACAGACCGCTTTGATGTATGTATTTATACATTTTTAGCGTCAGTAACATACAGCAACCGCGAGAAAACAGCTTTTTTAACGCTCTGTAGGTAACGCCCTGTAGGTGTTTTTAGGTAGTAACTGAAACTGTTTATCGGTTTTTCGGTCTTAATAATACTTGGTCCTACAAGGTCTCGAATTGATTCAAGATAAATGTTTGAAACGATATACAACCCGCTCCCAAGATGGTTTTCATCTATTATTCGCGTCAGTAGCAGACCGGCGACGGCGAAAAAACAGTTGTTCTGTATTTAATTGTGTTCCAATCCTACTTGAGATGCAGAAAATCGGAACAGAGCTCTGCTAGGTATGCTAGAGTAATACAACTTGAAGAATCACTATAATCAGCAGAGTGAGTGCTTTAGCTAATTTTGTTCCTATCTAACTTGAGATGCTGAAATATAGAACGGGTTTCCTCTGGTGGTGGCGGAATATAGTATTACCTTGAAAAACCACTCCAATCAGCTGAGAGGGCTGCATGAGCTTATTTTGCTCTTATGCAGCTTAAGATGTAAACTTTGGAACGGGACCTCTCTCGGTGTGGAAGAAAATAATATTCGGTTCACGATCACTCAAATCAGCAGAATGAGCTCTGTAATTTTGTTCCTAGGTAAATTGAGAAGCTGAAATTCGGAAAGTCGCTTCTCAGTTGTGGTAGACTATTATATTACAACAAAAGAAACCTCTCTAATCAACTGGGTGGGCTCTTTGGCTAATTTTGTTCCGATTCCACAAAAGGTGCTGAATTTCGGAAAGAGGCTTTCTTTTTTTTAAGTCTTTATTGGCTTCGAATAAACTTTCAGCCTTACATATTATTGCTATTTTACATATTTATACATATAACTATGATATTGTTACAAAATGTTATATCGATATTTGAATGTCCGTCAAAAACTCGTAAACCTTAGTTGCAACGTTTGCGATGTTTGTTCCTCTTATAATGGAGATAATATTGCAGGGGTTGTCGATGTCTTGCCATATGCTTTCCAGTAACGTAGTTCTTTGAGTGTGGTAGTGAGGACATTCCAGGAAAATATGCTCCAGATTTTCTTCATGAGAAGCGCAGTGAGGACAGTACGGCAAGAGGGCTATGCCTTTTTTGAAAAGAGCCGTTTTCGTGTTGCAGTGCCCAGTTCGGAGCCTTGTGATGGAGCTATAAAAACGTTTAGGATGGGGGCTGGTGTAGGTTTGAAACCAGGGAGGATTAAGAGGAGCCTCAGGGAATATTGTTTTGTGGTGTTCTCCTCTTTCGTATGCATTATGGTGTGCTTTCCACATGCTGTTCGTCTGAACGTGGCGTTTTAGGTCGGTGTATGGAAATATATTGGTGGGTTGAGCTTCAGGTAGCGGAATGGCATCTTTTGCTAAAAGGTCGGCTCTATCGTTGCCCGGAGTTCCTCGGTGCCTCTTCATCCAGCAGAAAATAACTATTGTACCATGGGTACGATGATATGTTGCTTTCATCAAAATTTTGGCTTCTAGAATGGTAAGGCGCGTACTAGATTTAATGCTCTTAAATCTCTGGGAAAGAGGCTTCTCTGGGAGTAATAGTATAAAATTATTACAATTTGGGGATTATATCTAACTAGCTGAGCGAGCTCTTAAGCTAATTTATTCTGTTCCTGTTCAACTTAATATGACGAAATTTAGAACAGATGCCGGAATTTGTTCCGGTTACCTCCTAGCTGTTCCCCTTTAAACATTAGATGGTGAATGCCGTTGGAATGATGGTAGAAGGAGTGCGCATGGGCATACATGAATAATTATAGCCCGATTTGGCATAAAAACAAATATAGGTACGCATACATTACTGTTACATTTTGCATTCAATCTTTTTAACCCATACCTCCCTCTTCATCTAATTCTAATCGCCCATGACACAATAAGTGACAAAGCTATACTGTTCCAAATCCAACTTAGGGTCATTATTTGTCATGGAGCCATTCAGCTTTCCCAAAATCTCCTTGAAATAGTACAAACAGCTACAATGTACTCCAAGTCCTCTAAAACGTCGTGGTGAATACGAAAAAATAATTTTTTGAAGATACAGCATCTAACGCTGGGAGCTTTATCTAACTTTCGTGAGCTAGCCAGCTGGTGGTCTGGCGGAGGACGAGGCGTTCAATTATCGGGAACACTCAGACACGAGAAGCTGCTCCGATTTAAACGAAATGAAACTGAAAGCTCTTCTCCTTTTTTTCTATCCTTCTTCAGTTGGGGATCACGAATCGGACCTTTGCGAGCGTCGCAGGACCAGTGCAAGTCGCTACTCTAGGGGCCCTGACCTAAACTGGAATATTGGGTTCGATCTTGGAATCTGTAAAATCTCGGATGGAAAGAGGAATAAGTGGAGCTAGGCCATAAATGCGGTAGCTAACAGTTGTGCCAGTAAATAGCAGAATATTCGCTTCAAGTTCACGTCAAGAAAATATTAGTATGTATGAAACAGCTAACCAACCTTCCTTAAGTAGTAATTTAGTGACCTGAGTCCAATATAGTGGTTTATATCCGTAATATTTGGATTATTTCACGAAATCTTTACTTTTTTTCCACATCATGTAGTTTTTTTTATACTGGATTTTCTATTTTTTATGAACTGCATAGTACTTCTCTATGAGCTCCTTAGTACATGACCATGCGTGCCATAGATGCATAGCAAATCGTTTTGACTATATACCTACATTACCATATTTGGCGTATTGCACATATTAATAGTGGGTCCACTGATCGGATTCCTTTCTCATGAAGTTTGCAAAATGTAGAACCTACTTTTTACACTTGATGTGGAAACCAAACCTATTTCCGAGATTTATTCGATACCGTCGACGATTGTTGACGATAATATCGAATCGGATCGCTCTGAACGCCGTCTCAATCGATTCAACATGTCAAAACCTATCGAAATCCAAACCGAACACGTGTTTCTGTAGTGTTTCGATCGATATTGTCGCCACATCTCATCAGATCGGCACCATAAACGATACAAAATAATTATATGAGGTGTCTAATGTGTCTCCCTACCAATTTTAAGTCGGTAGCTCCAAATTTCAGCCTGTAGCGCGGGACAGACAGTAGATAAACATATAGACAAATTCTGGCCGAGTTAGAGACTCTCTTCGTTCATCAATTACCACCGGGGTTGTTAACCTTTTTAAATATGCGGACCACTAATTAGGACCAAAAGTGTGTGCGTACCACTTGATTTTGCTTGAAAGTAATTATTGATATAGTAGTTATTTAGTATTTTTTTGTCGTGAAGGTTTTAAAGTATATTTGAATTTTTTGTCAACAACTTTTTAATGTGATGGCATATTGCATTTTTTGGCCACTTCATCGATGTGAAGGTAGTAACACTGGTAGTTACTGCCATTCGTAGGTTTACCGTGCGCGAGAACTAATGAATGGGTCAATATTCTAAAAGGGTACAATTTCATGTCCAGGCATATTTTATCCAAAACCGTATGTACGGAGGACGTAATTTTATTAAATTTTATTGGCTTTTGTGTGTCATTTTGAAACTTCTATACCAAATGTAAGCCTATATGGCCGAGTTAGAGACTCACTTCGTTCATCAGTTACCACCGGGGTTGTTAACCTTTTTAAATATGCGGACCACTAATTAGGACCAAAAGTGTGTGCGTACCACTTGATTTTGCTTGAAAGTAACTATTGATATAGTAGTTATTTGGTAAGAAAATGGCGGAACCTTCGTTCGTCCCTCCCTGGGCGTTCTCCATCACCATGGGTTATGAAATTCGAAAATTAATAACTCCATTTTCTTCCACAATAAATTCGGAAAATTGTGTTCTCTTTTTCTTAGAAATATTTCAAGAATTGGAGAGAAGTGGCACTGGAATTTTAGATCAAACAGGCTAATTATCACAATAGAAAAAAAGAAAGAAATCTCTTGTCCACAGATTTTGGGTCACTCCCTAGCCCTTTTTTTGAAATTCCCACTGAAAATCTCAGGAAGGGAATCAGGCGCCAATAAATAATGAGGCCACACTGGTGGGACACTAAAACCACGTATCCACTGAAAAATCCACTAAATTCCACTGATCTCTATTCTCACCAATACCAGATATCGGACCGTCCCTGTAATCAAGCCTTACTTTACAATATGTTTTACTGTGTTTAACTTTTATTTCCTCACTCGATTCAACTTTGTTTTTACTTTGTTCCAGATGCACCCATTAAACGAGGCCTACATTCCCCACCTTCATTTTCTGGTTTGATTTCAATAAACAGTGTTTATGATGAATAAAACAACATGCAGTGCCTATTAATGAATTAATTTAATACTATCCAATTCCAATATCAATTTGGAATGCAAATGAGCTCATAACTGGGCGGTACTATTAGATTTCTATTAGCTAGGAACAGTTCTTCAAGTTCCAAAAAGGAGCACGGAATAGCTAACAATGAATGAATGAATAGCTCTTCACAGGAGGTTGCACCTTGGGGCGATTGACAAATAGAGCTACTGAAATCCTTCCGGCTAAAATTTAAAAAATTTCGGGAACACACTATCTCAAATGAGTAGACTATTAGCAAGTTGTGCTGAAAGTTGAAATCTGTTTTCGTATCCTTTATCAGTATACGTTTCTACGTAAGAAATATCTTTTATTGCAAATGCTAATGTACAGACCGCAACCCAGTGAGACATTTGTTTGACTCCGAGGCAATTTCGTTCAGGAATGATAATTGCCGTAACTATCACGGCAAAAAAAGTGGGAGTTTAAACTCTTTTTGACAAGAATACATATGTCTTATCAGAGGTCATTCTAACTATAGAAAATCCATATCCCCAGTTTTTGTAAATTTGATCAACTTTTGTAAACTCAATTTCTTGAAAGTAAACTTGAAGGAAATCAATATGTTCACGTTTTTTAAAATATGATTGACTGTTTAACATTTTCCTTTGCTAAATGGTTTATGGTTTTTTAGGCTTCAACGTACACGTTTTCAACTTTGACACTTCGCTTTTCACCTGGAACCTATAACAGAACCTGGAAATTAAAATTGTTTTTCATTTAGGGGACCTTCCTGAATATTTAATAACCTAAAAAATTTTAGTTTCCTGAAAAATTGGGATGCCTTACTGAATCACTAATCTATCCAACAACATAAAATAGAAAGTTCCAGTCATGCAGCATGATCGTGTGAGCGAATTTTCGTAGTTTTCGAGTGCAAGGGAATTATACGACAACAAAAGGTTTCTAGATAATAACTTACTAACCAAGTAGAGGTTTTGAATTTGTATCTTTTTCGCAGTTTTTATCGATTTTTTTTCAGCAAATTTTAATAAAATTTAAGTAAATTTTTCCTCATGATCAATTTTTTATTGTTCTATTTTATAGTTAATAAACTTTATTTTAGCAATATTTTGCCCAAAAATATAAATTTAACCATTTTTAGCCGATTTTAGCTATTTTTAGTGATTTTTTTTAGTACATTTTTCAAAATTTGACCAATCTAATATGCTCAAAAAGTGCTGGCCAACAAACTAATCCTTTCGTTTGGAATGCTTGACTTTTTGGCGCAAGAACGGAATTTTTATCTCAATCCTAAGGAGAGTTATCGTCTGGAATGACACACACACACACACACACACACGCACTAACACACACACACACACACACACACACACACACACACACACACACACACACACACACATATATATATATATATATATATATATATATATATATATATACCTATATAATTAAAAAGCGTTAAACTTCAGGACTCGTTTCAGAATGCCTCAAACCGGATTTCAAATAAGAAACTTTTCGAAATTTTTTATTTAAAAATTTTCTGAGCTATTGCAATAGTCCATTTACCTACTAAAAAAATTCACTAATGATGAGAAAAAAAATTAAAAAAATGAAATAAACTGTTGTCTTAGGTTTTTACCTGCTCAGTGGGTGCTTAAAAAGATAATTGTAAGCTACTAGGATCATTAAAAAATAAAATATGTACTTACGAGTACATAAATAATTTTTGTTTTGTTTTTAATTTCTTTAACTGTAATGAAAGTTATTACCTAGTTTTTTTGTTAATAAAACTACTTTCCTCTCTATTATAATATAACAAGTTTTTATTAAAATTAAATTACTTAATTATTGATACAAATAATTTCTTCTATAGTATAGTAAGTTTTTATTAAAGCTAAATTACCTACTTAATTATTAATAAAAATAAAAATTATTTTATTATTACTCAATATCTGATGACCATTAATTTACATGTTTATACAACACACTACTTACTTATATCTCTGGGATATCTCAAGACGAATAAAATGACGGACTCCGTCCTATTCAGCTGAATGAACTATATTCTACTCCTTGCAAGGTGATCGTATTATATCAAGGAACCAAATCAGCTCAGTACCAAATTGTGGAGCCAAATCGTCAGAAGGAATTTGGGTAGGTAAGTACTTCCATTCATGAACAAACCATATAAACCAATAAACTCGAAGGGATGAACATTTATTATGCCATGCCACTATGTTCCACATGTAGCATTGATTCTTTTCTTTTCTTTTGATTCTATTCTCTCACGACTGGAATTGCTCACCTTTCAGTTAACCCAATTCAAATCTTTACCCAGTTCAATCATTTCATTTAACCCGACCCATCCCATCTTATTGTTTTTCCTAGAACTGAGTTTGCAGAACCTTACTGCTGTAGTTTTGACACAACGGTTTTTTGCTAACTTTACCGGACAAGATTTAGTTGGATGAAATGTAAACCCGCAAATGGTATCATTGCACGGGAGTTACTTAATGTTATTGTAGAATCTCACCAATAGTTGAAACAATAAGGCTCTAAGACCGTTGCACTCCGAAATCCCACTACATTAAGACTAGTTGCAGGCGCCGGTTTGCAAGCTGAGATTCGTCCGTCTGATTTTCTCAGGTTTTTTTTTCTGGGGCGCCCAGAAAGGTCCTCAACCTCTTAGATGAGCTGAGTGAGATTGGCGACCTACGTGGGTGCATTTTCCCCATGGGAATCGCTCTTCTTAGTCCCCTAGGTAAACCCTTATATACGACTTCATGGGCATAACGAGCGCGTATTTTTGTATATATCATTTATACAACTCCCAACGAACGCAAAACGTGCAGCTCGTACAGCATCATCTGACTCCAGTTTTATTTATTATTCTGAAGCCGCCTCGTCGTCCGGGTTCTTTCTTTCTTCAACAACAAACCTTGTAATTTATATTTATAGTGATGCTCTAATTTATCAAAAACCCGGCAAAGCAAATGCGTAAATAATTGTTACACCTACTTTCATGTGTCTGACAGAATATCTCAACAAATAATTTACTACACCTATTAATTATTCTACTACTCGTGGCTTGCATCATTTTGTTGGGTAAGGGATACTTCCGTCACCGTACCCTACCACATTATTCGTCACGAGATGGTAACGATTTTACTCGAAAGTCGCGGAAACACTAAATTCAAATCTTACTAATATGAATCACGGTCAGAAAATTCCGATTCTTGTTAAATTCACTTCGAAATTTTGACCTATCCCGAGTCAGATCCATAAACTATAACACATTAGTTTGTAAAAAGCAGAGACTGTGCAGTTAATCGAATTCCGAATACAAAGTGTATTTTTCAGTGCTACTAAAAACACATGAAAAATCCTAAGTATCTGATAAATCAAACAATATTGAAACATAATGAAGAAGCTTCAACTTGAATTTCCATAAAATTTTATTTAATTATACATATTTATAGTATAACTAGCGTTCCCCCCGCGCGCGTTGCTGCACCCAAATTAAACTTGTTTATTGATCGTAATTTTAAACTGTTATCAAGTCAATCGTGGGATCATTAGGGAAAAAACTGGATTCTAGATCCACTCAGCTGATCTGGGATCGGTCAGTTGTGTTCAGAAGTCCATCAAGGGCCCACATACCAAATCTCAGAATCGTGGGATCATTAGGGAAAAAACTGGATTCTAGAGCCACTCAGCTGATCTGGGATCGGTCAGTTGTGTTCAGAAGTCCCTCAAGGGCCCACATACCAAATCTCAGAATCGTGGGATCATTAGGGAAAAAACTGGATTCTAGATCCACTCAGCTGATCTGGGATCAATCAGTTGTGTTCAGAAGTCCCTCAAGGGCCCACATACCAAATCTCAGAATCGTGGGATCATTAGGGAAAAAACTGGATTCTAGAGCCACTCGGCTGATCTGGGATCGGTCAGTTGTGTTCAGAAGTCCCTCAAGGGGCTACATACCAAATCTCAGAATCGTGGGATCATTAGGGAAAAAACTGGTTTCTAGAGCCACTCAGCTGATCTGGGATCGGTCAGTTGTGTTCAGAAGTCCCTCAAGGGGCTACATACCAAATCTCAGAATCGTGGGATCATTAGGGAAAAAACTGGATTCTAGAGCCACTCAGCTGATCTGGGATCAATCAGTTGTGTTCAGAAGTCCCTCAAGGGCCCACATACCAAATCTCAGAATCGTGGGATCATTAGGGAAAAAACTGGATTCTAGAGCCACTCAGCTGATCTGGTATCGGTCAGTTGTGTTCAGAAGTCCCTCAAGGGGCTACATACCAAATCTCAGAATCGTGGGATCATTAGGGGAAAAACTGGATTCTAGAGCCACTCAGCTGATCTGGGATCGATCAGTTGTGTTCAGAAGTCCCTCAAGGGGCTACATACCAAATCTCAGAATCGTGGGATCATTAGGGAAAAAACTGGATTCTAGAGCCACTCAGCTGATCTGGGATCGGTCAGTTGTGTTCAGAAGTCCCTCAAGGGGCTAAATACCAAATCCCAATGGGCTCCCCCGCGTGACGCTTTTTCATTTATGTGCCATAGCAAAGACATAAAATGTCAAAAAAAATGTAGTAGGCCGTCAAGAACATACCAGTACTTTCTGTTCAACTATTTCTACAACCACTAAAATTTTTAAAACCTGACACTGCACCCTTTTATGCCCTCTGGGTCAGAGCCCCTTGAACGGATTTGCACCAAACTTTACAGGAACAATCCTTGAATCATGCCTAATAATACCTGAAAGTTTCATTACAATCTGTCGAGCGGTTTCGGAGTCTATAGGCAATATACATATATACATACATACATACATCCTCTTTTATAGATATAGATAAATTATTGTATATAATTATACAACACCAATAGGTAAACAGAAAAACGTAAAGTAAATAAACTTGTATTTTCGATAAGCACTGCTGATTTTTTCAAGCATCAAAGAGAGAATGAGAATAAAGGACATCATGCATGTACACAAAATTCTACTCAAATTTTAAATCTAAAATTTTCAAAAATGGGTTTAAGTTTTTTTTATTGCAGGAGAGTACCTACCTTTGTTAACAACTTTGTAACAACTTTGTTAGCCTTGGAACTTGGAACGTTGGAAATTGATTGTTACTGTGCCAAAAATCATACCAATTGTTTGTACAATCACCAAAATTTGCTTTTGATAGTCCAGGAGCCAGGGTCAAAAATAGGTAGTAATTTGAGGAGAATGTTTGATATTCAATTTTAAAAATTCATTCCATTGTGAGTGAGAAAATCTTTGTCCGCCATCTCAAACTTGGCGGAATGCAAGATGGCGGCCTCATAAAGATAGTCTAATTTGCACATTTTAAAGTTTTTATCTAATAATTCCTAACCGTACATCATACAGACATTTTTATACGTAGCACATTTTAAAGTTTTTCTCTAATAATTCCTAAACCGTACATCATACAGACATTTTTATACGTAGCAAAGTTGTAGAGCATAACAAAACGAAACGATTCGATTCCAAAATTCCGAATTATTTCTTAAAATAAGTGAATTACAAAAAAATTGAAAATTGGGATAATTTTGGGCAAGTCCTCTTCTCTCCCCACCTAGAATTTTGCACTTCAAAATCGCCTAGTGGCGTTAATATTGGTCTGATTTCAGTCTGTCAAAGCTAATTCTACTCAAGATTAAATAATTTTCAAAGTTTGTATCGAGCATATTTTAGCTGAGACCTATCTCCATTGACTTACAGCAGAACTTATGAATTGTATGTAATTTTACACATAAAGTTCGCAAAAACGGCCTTTTACTTTGTACTTAATGGAAAACGGTCTGAGCAGAAACTTGCTCGAAAAAAACTTTGGAAAGTATTTAATCTTGAACCAAATGAGGTTTGGCGAACCAATATTGAGGTGGCTAGGGGTTTTAGAAGGGCAAAAGTTTAGGTGTCTTCAAGAGAAAGAGGCCTGGGTGGTTTCATCCGATTCTTTGGGATGATGCCTATAATGGTGACTCAAAACTCGGTTGTAAGCGGAAATCATCAGAAAACCAACCGTAACGCTTTTTTCGTTTATGTGCCAAAGTAAAGACATAAAGTATAAATTTTATTGATCTTAACGTAGATCATAGCATGATGTCATCTTAACAAAAAACAATCTCGGTACGTAAGAATTCTTTAAAATTTTGTTAACGCTTTTTTCGTTCATGTGCCAAAGTAAAGACATACACCGCGGTTTAGTTGCACTTATAGGTCATTAGTCGTTATGAACTTCATGTTTTTGGGTTTTCCGTTTGGTATGAACAACAAGTATGTAATTTTCATTTTAAGAAGCTCACATTTGAAATGTGGGTGAAACCCTCGGAGAGTAGTAAAGATAATCATCAGAAACGCTTGCATGCGAGTCTGAAACACATTGGGACATTTTATGTCTTTAGTTGCAGACTAAAGAGGCTACATACGAAATTACAGCTCCCTAGAGTGTAAAATATAGAAATTACCTATTAAAATGATTTAACCACCGCAAAAGCAGTTAAGTCCAAAAATCGAGAGATCATTTTTTTTTTTTTCGTAGAAGTGCAAGTAAACAGTCACGCCAACGGCCTTAGGTCCTCCCGTCCTTGCTAGATCGTAACCTGAATAAATGTGTGACCTTTGCATGGAGAAGAGATTATGTCCAAAAAAATCTGATAAGAGTTCAGAGGGAGTTCCTATGAAATTTGATTTTTGGACTTAACTGCTTTTCCATGTCAGCTTCTCAAATGTCCTAAAGAGGCTACATACCAAATAACAGCTTCCTAGAGTGTAAAGCATAGAAATTAGCTTTTAGAGCCACTCATCTGATCCGGACCCTGGACATCATTAAGTAAATGTCGTAAAGAGGCTACATACGAAATTACAGCTCCCTAGAGTGTAAAATATAGAAATTACCTATTAAAATGATTTAACCACCGCTTCACAAATCAATCCGTTCTCGCAATATTCGGATCACCCGCTATGAATCAAACCATCGAAACACCAGCTCAATGAAATCATCAGAAATTAACAAGCGGTTGCAATCATGTTCACAGTATCAGTTAGGTATTGAGAATTATCACCTGTGTGTAAACAATTATTCATATAACCATGCTCATAACTCAGCTTGTTGGCCACGCACTTCGCAGTAGTTAACATAATATGGTTGGATAAATCGAGAGCTTTTGAACGAATGGTCAACGAATTTTGTGGGATGAAAAACGACGAAGTACTATTTCCCTAGCAATGACTCGGTTGTAAGCGGAAATCATCAGAAAACCAACCGTAACGCTTTTTTTAACTCTTTCTTTTAACTTCGATTCTCTTCTTGAGCTCTTGCTTTATTTCTTGAGACAAAATTTCAGATCGATTTTTAACCCACTTCCCGATATCCAATCGATCTGAAATTTTGCACACGAGTTCATACTGGCGTACATTTTAATTTATCAAATTTTCGCGAAGCAAAAGTTAGTTATACTATAAATTTTCGAAAATTTGAAATTTAATATGGGAAACCTTACAAGTGTTTATATATATATATATATATATATATATATATATATATATATATATATATATATATATATATATATACTTATGGTTGGTTAGAAACAGTTCTATAAGAACAGTATATATTTTGGCACAGATGTGCAGTGAAAGTTTAAACACAAATAAAGATAAAGATGAAACTCACAATTATTGTTGTTAATATTTCGGTAATTGCCTTTTTCAAAACGAAGAGTAGACTGTACACTGCGGAGCGCCAAGAGAGGTCATCACTCTACAGTCTACTCTTCGTTTTGAAAAAGGCAATCGCCGAAATATTAACAACAATAATTGTGAGTTTCATCTTTATCTTTATTTGTGTTTAAACTTTCACTGCACATCTGTGCCAAAATATATATATATATATCCCATTAAATATACTATATTATATACTAAATATACGAACTCTCCACTCAATGTTTAAATTACCTGTTCAACGTGATGGTAAATTAGAAAGACTACCAAATTTGAATGTTCAACAATGAATACATGTCTTATCTTATATCCCACTAAATATACTATATACTATTGAACGTCTACATAAAATGACAACGAATCCAAGGTCAATAAAATATTAAATGATTTTCCTTGTCAATTTAATTTAAGTTATTATCAATGTGATTTTGAAACAATGTGATTTTGTTTCAATTTACAGTTGCCAAGAAACTAACAAATATTGAAACAACAATAAAATTAACCGAGAACATGAGAAAAAGAAAGAGTTACATTAAAAACTTGTTTTTATGGGTTCCTTTTTTTTTTAACGATTTTCTTTCGTTTATGTGCCAAAGTAAAGACATAAAATGTCAAAACTTTAAAATGGGCAAATTAAGCCATCTTTATGAGACCGCCATAATGTATTACACCAATTTTGATATGGCAGACAAAGATTTTCTCACTCAGAACGGACTAAATTTTCAAAACCCACTATCTAATCCTCTTCTCAAATCACAACCTATATTCGGCCCTGGCTCCAGGACTATGAGGTTTTTCTGAAAGCAGAAACATTTTTATTGGGCTTTTTCTCATTATGCAATACTAGTTAGTTCTGATATAAAAATAGAATTTATAAAAACCGGTTGGTTGTGGAAATACGAAGACGCGTCGCGCACCTAAGCATCTCATCTTCCGCCCGGCGAAGATGTCCCTATTGCGGCAGCTCGACCTCCAAAACAAAACAAAAACGCCCCAAGTTCAAGGTCGGCCACGAAGAGGCCGCGTTGCGTGATCCCGAAAACTGGTCGACGTCTCTCCTGGAGAAATACTTCCTGGGAATGCCGGAGAAGGGGGGGGGACAACCCCCCGGGTATCCAGGAGTCCGGTGAGTCACTCCCCCGGGAGGGAGATACATTTTGACTCCTGGGGAGGGGGAGGAAACGGCCCTCCAGGAGTCCCTAGTCCCTAAAAGTGGGAGGGTGGGTGAACCCTAAAGTCGGGGTTCGGGATCCCCACCACCCGTCCTATATAAGGCTCATCTTGGAGAATCTGCCTATTGTGTTTATTCAGTGTTTACGTCCGTCACTTCAGCATGCACTTCGTAAGTTGACCGTCATCTTTAAATTTTTGTACCAGGCAAAAAATAACATTTTATCGCAGAAAAGAGAGATTATTGTTAAGCTTAATTTTTCGTACATAAAACCTCAGCACTTTTCGGTGTCCTTCCCAGCTCAATGACTTTGAAAAAAATTCAATAGGTACATACTTTTTCCATTAATAATTCATAAATGAACCTGGGGCAGCACGATTCAACATCACTGACTATTTCAAAAGGGAAAATCAATCTACAAATGGCATTGAAATTTAGTTTTCGTCACAATATATTTTTAGCAACATTTAAGCCCTCCAGTAATGTAAACTGTTGGTTGTAGAGTCATCCTGTTTATCTCATTAATCTATTCTCTGAAATGGAATCATTCAAAATCAAAACGAAATTTAAAAAATATCCATTTTGGTTATAATAGTTTAAGCGAATTTTCATAGAAAATGGAGCTATTGCAATGGATCGAAGAGTTTCAAAATTAAATTTTTCCCTTCATTATCTTCATGTAAATCCGATTTGAGGCATTCTGAATCGGTTCCTGAAATTTGTGCTATGCAGGGTGTCTCATGAGTTATGCACATCATCTTGTCTCCGTCAATGTACTAGTTATGAAAACCAATGAAGAAAAGGTATCCCCCATAACTCTGCGAGGAATTCAATCATGTCATTATCGCGCACCGCGCAATCGCACAACCATACGCAATCAACTCCCCCCCCCCCTTCCATTTTTTTATTACAGATTTGGATTATTTGCAAAATTTCATGGACTCATCACTTGAAATTTTGATTGCTCAAAAACGAGCACAATCACGCGCGAATAGAGCACAAATTGTGAAATAGAGTTTTTGAAAATATTCAGTTGCCAAATTAAATACATGGTTTTGAGGTATTTGTTCGCGCTAAATCACGTGATGATGTTAATTACTGATATCGCCAAACCAACTTGGAAAAACACCGAAAAAACGAAATTTTAGTTGGTACGCTTTGTGCTGTGTGGAAATCAGAGGGTAAATGTGAAATTCTTACCGTTTTTCCAAATCGCTGTTAGGAATATCAATAAATGAACATCACTAGGTGGCTCTGCATGAAAAAATACCCCAAAAGCATGTATCACATGTGGAAATTGAATATCTTCAAAAACTCAATATTTTACAATTTGTCCTCAATTTACGCGTTATTGTGCTCGTTTGAGCACTCAAAAACACAAGCAATGGATCATGTTTTCATGACATTTTTCGTATCAAAATCTGTAATAAAAAATGGGAGTTTCCATTTAAAAAAAAAAATTATTGATTACGCATCGTTGTGCAATTTCGCAGTGCGCGAAAATGCTGTGGTTGAATTTCTCGCAAAAAACGATTTGAAAAGCGCGTTAATTTCTTTTATCTTACTGACGTCAAACCAATTTTTTTTTTCTTTTTAAGCCGATTTAAAATGTGAAAAATGAGGGTAAAATGCAATTTTAGAAATTTTTCTAGAATTTGCTCTTGAAGTTTCTAGTTAAAAACACAACACATTTTCTTTTTGGATTTATTGTTCGAACTCGCTAGGCATAGCACAGTGGAGTTTTGAAGGCCCGGAAATCCCTCACACAGAGAATTCAATCCTGAATAATGAAATTTAATCCTTGCCTACCTCCTTACTACAGAGTTCATAGAATAAAAAATTTTTGATGATGAAAAAAGCAAATCTGAAGGTTTCCACGGACACAGCCTGAAGTCCCGGAACGGTAAGAATACAATTTAATTCTGCTGAGCCAAGGACGAAAGAGGGTCAGGGATTCAAGATTTCCGCAGTCCGAATTAAAGGAGTTCCTGTGCCATGCTATGAAAATACCAGAGATCAATTCTTTAGGTACTAATGTTTTACGGAAACTATCTCTTCAAGGTGTCAAAAGGAAGAATATTTAATTTTAGAGTGGAATACGCTTTTGTCATTCTCCCCCAGCACAAACAATATTATTTCGGGTAACGGGAAAAGGTGACGAAAATGTGGAACGAGGTATTTTTTCAAATGCTTTTCACGTACAACCAACCGTTGGTGAAGGGTTGTAACTTGCTTATTTTCCACCTCACGAAAATTGATCACCGCTTGCTGTGATCAATAACTACTCGTACTTATACAAGCAAAGTTGGTTGGAGTATTCTATTTAATTACCTAGTGTGACGAATGAGCTAGTTTTCCCCCTGTAGACCCTAAAAAGTTGAAATATGATCTCCATCCTGATCAGCTGAATGAGACGTATTTTCTTCTGTTACCTGGAGGAGACTATAAAATTTAGCAGGAAGCCTCGCTGAGATATTAAGAGACGAATGAAATTACGGACTCCATCCTGTCCAGCTGAATGAATCAAATTCTCTCCTTATTTATTTATTCATTTATTTACGGGCAAGCCCAATTACACATAGAAACAAAAACCAAAGAACATACAAGAAATACAATACAGAACACAATTCTAAAATAATAATTCAGAATATAATGAGGAAATTAACAACAAGTGAAACCAGGTAAATTAACGTATGGAAAATAGCAGTTCCGGCAAACAACACTGACAACAATAAAATATATTTATAAATATATTATAAAAGCTCAACGGGGAGGAGGCGATCAGCTTTTTGAGAGAAGCAAGAGAATTATGAAAAAAGTGAAAATCAGGGTGTAAACCAATAAGTAGATTAGCGGAGCGAGGCAGCCGCTGCAGACGACTGTTCCGTACGTAGTTCGTCGATGAGAAAGGGACGTGGAAGAGGAGATTGTCGTGCAACCGATCTGGTCATTTAATAGCTTGTGCAGAAGAGCGAGGTCGGCCATAGAGCGACGCCTCTCCAGAGGCAACATACCACAAGTATCAAGAAGACTGGCATAACATACCTCGCTGGAGGGAATGCCCAGCTTGAATGCAACATATCGCAGAAACTTATTCTGCACTCTCTCCAGGGTGTACTGATGAACGGAGTATCCGGGTGACCAAACAGGAGAGGCGTACTCCAAGATCGGCAGCACCAGGGCCTTATAAAGCAACACAATGGCTGGAATACTCGTAAACTCTCGAGTGGTTCGCTTTACGAACCCTAAGACCCGCATGTCTCTACTCGATAGGTCCTCTATGTGTTTTGAAAATGTCATTCGCCCGTCACAAAGTACTCCCAGATCAATTATTCCCGTAAGTCTCCGAAGCTGGTCACCCTGCAGGACATAATCGAACTCAAGAGGCTGGGTGCAGCGGTCAAAAGTGACCACCGAACATTTAGAAGGGTTGAGAAATAGCTTATTATGAGAGCACCAGCCCTCCAGACGAACGACCGCCAACTGCAGGTCAGCACAATCAGAAGGAGAACTCACACGAGAGAACAGTTTGAGATCGTCAGCGAAAAGCAAGCAATGGATGTTAGGAGTGAAACAGTTGACCACACTGTTAATCATGAGCAAAAAGCATAGTGGGCCAATATGGCTTCCTTGGGGGATCCCAGAAGAAAGTTCCCTTATCACCCTAGAAAGTTGAAATTTGATAGAACATTAGGAGACAACTGAAGTTGAGCTCCAACCTGACCAGCTGAGGAACAATCTCTTCTGCTGTCCTGAGATGTTGCAGTTTGACAGGGATCCGCTCTAGAACAAGAGGGATCCTCCCAAAAACAACAATCACCCTCATCATAAATTCTTTTCAGTTTAAATCGAAAGCATGTTCCATATTTTTTAATTATAGTCGGTAGGGCTTAAATACAACAAACTGTAAGTGCAAGGAGTTGATGCGCCGAGTTTGAAAACAGGAAGAGGAGGTTCACCTAATTCTTCATTGCAATCTTCTTGTGAGTAGGTAGGTACTGAGGTGATTAGGTCACATTCACACCTATTTTCTCACATTATTGGTTCAAAATTACTCAAAACTGGAGGACAGCTAAAGAATATCTTATTTAGGTACTCAATACTTGCCACTAAATTATAACTACGATTGCATTCATTGTGGAGATAGGACGACAAAACTTGTCTGCCAGTTTTGACGAAATTTTCTGGAATCTAGAATTTTCTGACAAGGTTCCCTTGTTTCATTGCCATCGGATCATCATCACTACTATAAATAGGGCGCATAATACTTTGATTAAATTACTCAATATTATCCAGATTGCAATCGTACAAATAAGGAAATAATAGTGTCCACAAAACATGATTGACGTTTTTATTTATAACGTTATTGCATCATCTTCTTTCATTGTTTACCGAGAAATTATTATGGCGTTTGGATTATAAACCAAAACGTTTACTGCTGGAGTTCCTAACATTAAAAACCAGCTACATAGTAGATAATTACTCTTTAATTGGACTCTAGCAGATATTTAATTTCAATTTATGAGGCAGGTTGTAATCAATACATCATTGGTCGATTACGAAGGTTAATTATTGAAAATAATAAACCGAAACTCCGTTCTTCTAAGGTGTCACTAAAAAGGTGGTTTTCAATTAGTTGAACGAGGAGGTTGAAAATAGGGAACTTCCTAGCTCCCTACTTATGTGTTAATTGTGGGTGCGTGACTAGATAACCACAGATCAGTTGGAGGCCCGACAGTAATTGTTTGATCCGAGATGTAGCAGCTAATACCTAATGCATAGACGCATAGTAAATAGGCAGGTTACTCGTGAGAGAGGCTGTGTAATGATACGATTCAAGTGCAGTATCCACCTATCACGCCTCCAGCGTATCATTTGTAATTCTATTTACTTACATATCAATACATGTGGTTGTCAATTCTCATTTATGATTATAAACTTTATGTAGGTGAAGTATACGTAGATATTGAATAAGCGGTAGCTGGTTTCCTACAGATCGTGATACTTTTGAAATGCCAAAATGGGTTAAACCATTGTTTGATCCCAAAAAACAATCATTTCAGTCATTTCCACGGTTTCAAATTTTGGACCTTTGCTATTATCCGACCGCCAGACCTCCAGTGCTGCCTCCACATGGTTAACGACCGCCAATGAACGGGGTGCAAAAATTAGTGGAAAGTATAAATGTAACCAGCACCATGTATTAAAACATTTAAATGAAACCCGAAATGAGGTACAATAGCCAAATTGAAAGTAGGTACCAAAATGAAATATTACAGATTAATTCAAAAGCGCGAGATGCATGGCATGTTTTTTCCCAAGGTAGTGTCATAGGTGTCCTTGTGGGCAAATCATCTTTTTCTGTTGAAAAATGAACAGCGCATTCCTTTGATTTAACTATATCGTAAAGAGCAACAAAATTCATTTAAAAAAAAAAAAGACAGAGCACACGCACTTGTGAAAGTTACCGAGAGGGGTGACGGAAGAACATTGCTCGGTTGCTAAGACTAATTGTTTTCCAGTTTCATTGGTTCAAGTTCAAACAACAGCTAGATTCAGTTTTCTTTAAGCGAATTTTCGTAATTCATTTTTTACTGCTGCAATGACCCCAAAAATGTTAAAATTAAAATTTTTGAAAAATTTCTCCATTGAAATCCGTGTGTGTGTGTGTGCTCCCTGACGATGTCTCTCCTTAGGATTGAGATAAAAATTCCTTTCTTGTTCCAAAAATCAAGCTTTCTAAACAAAAGGACGAGTTCGTTGGCCAGCATTTTTTGAGCACATTAAATTGGTCAAATTTCGAAAAATGTGCTGAAAAAATCACTAAAAATGGCTAAAAACCCTAAAAATCGTTAAATCTATATTTTTTAGTATAATATTACTCAAATAAAGTTTAACAACTATAAAATAGAACATTCAAAAATGTTTGTACAAAATTTTGCTGAAAAATGTACTTAAATTTCATCAAAACTTGGTGAAAAATCGTTAGAGACTGCAACAAAACTAAACATCCAAAATCACTTTTTGAATAGCAGATTATTATTTAGAATACGTTGCTTGCCTCAAAACGAAGAGTTAATAGTTCCTTAGTATCCAAAAAGCTTAAATTTCAAAACAATTTAATATTATACAATACGAAAATTTACGAACATTCGCTCATACGATCATGCTGCATGACTGGAACTTTTTTAATGGTTACGGTTCTAACAACCACTAAATAACAGAGATAACGATGCTTTAGATTACGCTAGCGGTCCTATACTATCAGGAGACAGCGCTCGAAGTGCTGCGGGTCGGATAACAGGAATGGTCCCAAATTTTAAAAAATCTCTTTTATAACTTATTTTATTTTATTCATTTATTAATTTTTTTATTTAATGATTTAACGGAATTAGCATTAGCAGTAATTACCACGGTCTCTAAGGGGACTCTGCAAGTGGCACGATTCTAAGGGGAACCATACTGCCCTTCATCACGAAACGAATTGCCATCATGGACACCTCAGGCTGATCGGAGAAGGAAAATATCAACAATAACAAGATTCCAAAGAGAAAGGCGGCGTCGCACTCTGTTACAAGGTGTACAGAGATGACCACTGTTGAACCTCTTCACTGGATACAAAGAAAGCAAAAATTAAATAATACAACTAAGACTTGTTTATGAATAGGCTTATAACTAAATACCTACTTAGCAAAGTGAAATAAAACTATGACTCGATGCACATAAATACATCACAGATCAGGTATCACAGTTGGTAGTAGAGTGCAGTGGCTCTCAGGTACAATAAAACGAAATGGACCTTGTCTGGTTCGCATAGAACAACCCCTCACTGATAGGAGGCCTATGTTGGACACGGAGGTTATCCAGAAATTAGGGGATGGATTACCCTCACACCTCCCACACACAACATCTCGAGCTCTATAAGAGCATCAGCACATTCATTGCCGCGAACACCCACATTGCTTGGCCCCAACATAAAAGTTATGGTTGAACCCAATGTTGTGGTTTGGTGAAACGATACACACAGGCTTTGTAATGGTGCATTATATGAATATGTGTCGCCTCGAATGAACTTAGTGAGCCACTACAGACATAATCCCCAAGTCCCAACGACTGGCAGTTTGAAAAGCTAGTGTCTCTACCCATAGCTCTGCAGTGAACACAGATGCAACAGGGTTCAAGTGTCTAGTGACTTGGATGTTGCGGCTCCAGAGTAAGGCCAACCCCATCAGGTATTTTTGAGCCATCCTTGAATAGGATAGTCTGTGTAGCATGTTGCTGGATTACCTCAGAGTAGCGGCATCTGAGGATGAGTTAGGGTGTATTGCTTTTTACCCTGACACACACCACACGCACCCAAGACAAGGTCCAAGGTGCGACGGTCGAGGGGGGGGGGGCTTTGTATGGAACCAGAGAGTATCTTCCTAGGCTATCCCACCTGGTGAGCTTCTGAGCATGAGTACCCATAGATCAACACAACAAGTTCAGGTTTTTAGCCGAGAATATGTCTGTTCCAGGAAGGTAGCGTGACCAGGTCACGCAGGAGATGTCCAGGGGAAAAGCACACGCGCTCTCTATAGCGAAGTCATGGAAGAAGAGAGACTTCTCTCTTCTTCCATGGCGAAGTGTTAACGATTTCGCCGAATCTTGAGTGGCTGGCTAAATATACCCCAACAGCTGAAGGGAGTACTGGGCAGTAATGGGTGACCCCTGCAGCCTAACGAAGGCCCCTGTTTAATATAGGCCCCATTTTACGTAGCAAGGACTTTCTCCCTGAGCCATAAACTGCGGCCGACGGAACACTTGTCTACTGTTTGAGGGGCTTACATTTTTTCTTGGACGATTATAAATGGGTCATTATTGAAAATAATAAACCAAAATGGGCTCCTAATATTCATTTTTCGAACGGAAAATCGCTAATGATGATATTGCTCGGAAGCCACATGTTGAATAAATAGATACTATGCAGGAGGTTCCGCTGTTAGTTTGAATTGAATGTTAACACAATTAAATTTCAATCTAAGACAGTTTGGCTTTTTCATTCATCCTTTGGCTATAAAATCCTTTCACTTCACCAATCACTGCATTTACGTGACCTTCAAGTCGGTATCCGTACGATATCTCGAACAGCCGCGCGCCTAAACCGAGAACAAACTTCGTTGTCGTGCCAGACAGAGAGGCAGGTGAGCGCCGAAGGTCTCTGAACTCGCCAGTGCTATTGACCTTTACCAACGTCTTGTTTTGGTTATGAAACCGTCGACCTCAGAACTTCGAACTGATCACCACCCACTTCGTTACACAGTCGTCCAGGGCTTGTTATTATTTTTAGCAATCTCTGATATACATTCCAAAATCAGGAATCAAATTAGGATCAAAGACGATTCTGATTTAAGTCATAAGGTTTCTGCCAAATTTGTGCAGTGACGTTGCCTCGTGCTGATGCATTGTGCTGACCGAGTTTAACGCCTTTAACTCTGCCTTTAACGTGCCTTTAATTCTAAAGTAGTTTCTGAGAAAATACATGGGGAATATGGGAATAACCTAATTTTTATATGCACCAGCTTAGTACTTTTGAGATGATGAAATGAGTGATACCATTCAATACTATCGTTCAATCCTTGATCTTTTAGAACCACGATTGCATTCCACTATATTTTGGACTTTTGTAGCTCATTTCGCTTCCTCACTACCGAAGAAAAAGAAGCAGTGTGTTCGTGCAAGAGGTCGAAGAAAATGTCGTTCACGAAAATCATAATTTCCACTTGTTTTTTGCGTTTCAGAGCTTGCTAATCAATTTTAGTTCCGTGTCTGCCTGTCTATGGTAAACCCTTGTCACGCCCAAAACTATATCTATTCAGATTTTGATGAAATTGACAAAGTTTATGGGGTTAGCTCCTAGATTGTCACATTAACTTTCATTGTTGAATATTAGCTTGTGCGCAGGCGAAAACGTTGAATTCTTAGAACGCCGACTTCTTATCATGCATTGTTTAGATTTCGTTCAAACTTGGTGGGTAATTAGGTATATGTTCTCGGAATATTCCCTATAAATGGGGCTCCGAACAAAAGATCCGCCGCTAGGAACGCTAGGGGGCGAAGGAACTAAGGCTCTAAGGAACATAGTGGTTGACATGACTTTCCCCTTGTTGATACCATGAGTCACCCCTTATCGCTCTACAATTCGTTCCTCACACCATCAATCATGACTATAACGGTCAAAAATGGGAATTAAATTATTAACCCTTTTTTGGTCGCTTCGGGTCTATACGACCCGATCCTCTACATTTCTGTGTATCCCAGAAATGTTAGTCATGCTTTCTCCTCCCCTCCTCCTTCTAATCTTCTAGGGTGCAGGTGGCTACGCGGCAGTATGATTTTTGATCTGGTGCGAGGGGTCTGTGAATTTTTTTCCGGATTTTGGCCCGACGTGACCATTCACGTTTGTATTTTCTATCTGAAAGTGACCCGATGCGACCAAACTCAGGTGCGTTTTTCTGAACTTTGTACAGCGCCCAAGTTTTTTTGTTTAACTCTATTTAAAATAATGGGCGATCAAATGCGTTTTACCGACCAAGACATCTTGAAAGAGTTGGAGAGACAAAACCAAGAGGACCCTATTGGTTCAGAAGATGACTGCCAGCGAACTCGACTAGGAAAATATAAGTGAGTACTGTACTAAACGACTTTGGTGTTTAGAATACTATTTTATTCGTTTTACCAAGTTCATTCAGCCTGCCACAAGTATTGTATGGAGAAAATTGCCAGGTTTACAAAAGAACCCACAGCCATTGCACATTTTAATATTTTGAGAAACTTCTATTCAGGGATTTAAATTTATAGCATGTGGAACAACAGCAAAAATATGGGGGGGTTGGGGAAACCGTATTTTCTAAGAGTAAGATGTTGGCAAACCAGACATTGCGAAATTTTGGCAAATTGGTAGATTATCTTATTAACATGGAATCATGTTTTAGCGATGGATCTCCCGCTGAAAAGTGAGACTATAAAGTGAGATGAAAGTAGCGCCAATAATTGTGATGATTTCCGCTTACAACCGAGTCGTTGCTAGGGATATGATACTTCGTCGTTTTTCATACCACAAAATTCGTTGACCATTCGTTCGAAAGCTCTCGATTTATCCAACCATACTATATTAACTACTGCGAAGTGCGTGGCCAACAAGCTGAGTTATGAGCATGGTTATATGAATAATTGTTTACACACAGGTGATCATTCTCAATTATTGATATTGTGAACATGATTGCAACCGCTTGTTAATTTCTGATGATTTCATTGAGCTGGTGTTTCGGTTATGTGATTCATAGCAGGTGATCCGAATATTGCGAGAACGGTTTGATTTGTAAAGCGGTGGTTAAATCATTTTAATAGGTAATTTCTATACTTTACACTATAGGAAGCTGTAATTTCGTATGTAGCCTCTTTAGCCTCTTTCTATAATAAAGTGAATGTTTACTCGCGAGTTTCTATTAGGAGATCATCATCTCACAAGAGCTCAATCGTCGTGATCATTTCTATAATAAAGTGAGAGCGAGGAGCTAAAACATGATTCCATGTTTTTTACATTTTAGCAGTCAGGCTGAAAGTAATAACATCCGGGGGGGTCCAGGGGGGCGAAGCCCCCCTGGCGGGGTGAAGGGGCGGAGCCCCTTGCGAGGCCCGAAGGGCCGAGTTTTGCGTGGAAATGGTCCTTAAAACATAATATTCCAACATGTTATACTTTTTAATCACACCTTGGTAGTTCCAGATACTTAATACCAACGAAGTTTGTTCATAGATAATCCTAAATTACAACTGCAGCAATTTAAAAATTCGGGTCACTATGACCCAAAGCGACTGTATTAGGGAGAATTACCAACGCGACCAAAGAAGGGTTAATAAATAAATTATGATAAAGAAACGCCCACAATCAGAAAAAATCGGCATAAAAACCAAAAAAACTTGTGTCTATCACGACTGCCCTTATAGGCAACAAAAGAAGAGCAAATCGGTGAGGTCCTCGTTTACTTGCTGCGCTCTATCACGAGCCCCTCATGTTCGGAGTTATATTGCGATACTTGTGACAGTCAAATATCCAATCTGTATAGCAATGTATGGAGTAATTTAATGCCAAATATAAAAATCAATCTCTGTGTCTCAGTTTTATTTATTATTAATTTAATCCCTACTACTTTTACTCATTCACTAAATAAAATCCAACAATGCCTTCATTTCACTCAATATTACCACATTATTTTTTTACGAGCATTTTTATTCCAATTTTTATCGAGTTATGAATCTGGCCATAGTCAATGCACCCAGTGGTCAACGAAAAAGGAAGCAATCTATCAATCGAGTCATCTATCAGAGCTATTGATCAACTGTAGGTAGCTATTGTGAAGCCTCTCACTGGATTTTCACACCATACGTCGTGCTTGATTGCAGGGCCTGATGATATTGCTGTGCTCGAGTGGGGCACTAGGGGCCGGGCTGCGACGGCCCCGACAAGACACCTCGACATCGGGCTCCAGCGGGAATCAGCAGCAAGGCGGCAGCAGCCCCTTTGGTCAGATCGGAACGTTCCAGCCGACCCAGGTGACTGAGCAGATCCAGAACCCGAACCCCAGCGGCTTCATTTCGAGCCAACAGGGCAATATCCCCGGTGGATTCGGTAACCAGATCCCAACCAATCAGATCCCACAGGGGTAAGTGCGGTCACGTTTTTAAAATATATATTTTGTGTTTACGCATGTGAGGCGAGGCATAAGTGCTAGCGTGTCCCTACTTGCAGACAAGGCGCGTCACACGTACGCCTCCGTTCGCCGAACGTTCCGAGGCCGTACGAACCCGATCCGCTCGGAGTCGGTGCAAAGAACATTTGCTCCGATGCTGAATGCTGTGGGGACGCCACGAGCGTGTACCTAGGAGCTAATCCAAGAGGCACACATCCAGTCATCTCCCTTCATTCAATCTCCTGTCACCTCACTGATGTTTCCCCTCTCCGTATTTTCTGTGTATTTTAAAATTAATAGAATTACGATAAAGTCGTAGCTTTTATTAAGGAGAATGAGAATCGTCCCGTATATGGAAGAAAGGAGACAAAAGCTAGCACAGTTTGGAAAAAAACCTAGATACCTGGCCATCATAATCATCCTAATTATAGAAGAAACTATAGAAATACTGTGTTTTGATACAATTGAAATGTGTAGTAAACTGGTGAAAAAATCGCCATTTACCATGTATCTGAGTGTGACGGCCAGTCTCTCTTCAGCACTGACTGCTTTTCCAAAATTAGTGTAGGTTTTGCTTATTTTCATCTTGACAATTCACTTAGAAAATTAAGACAGTCGGAGTCGGTCTTGTAAATTACGGAAATGCCCACTCTCTTCTTCAGCTAGCATGGTGTACAGGAACATTAGTTGATCACTAGTCAGTAATCTATCCATGTACAGTCAACTGGTCCACCACCAGTTTCTTTTAGCGAATTTTCGTAGAAAATGAAACTATTGCAATGGCTCCAAAAATTTTAAAATCAAAATTTTCGAAAATTCGTTTCATTGAAATCCGTTTTGAGATATTCTCAAATTAATCCTAGAGTTTAACGCATTTACCTGATTTTTTTTTTTTTTTTTTTTTATCAATTTTAAAAGTGAATCTTTCCCCCTTGCAATTTTTTTTCTCAATTTAAAATTTCAAATTGACCACAAGACATCCTTAAACGTATAAGGACATAGTAGAGATACCAACCAGACAATGAGTGACGAACCACCAGATTTTCACATCTTTCCCTCTAATAAATTTGACGAAACACATCAACTTCGAAGGTACCTTCTAAGATGCTGAGGAGGCCCCAAACAGGCAAAGATTAAGCATCCAACCATTAAACACAAACTCTGATGAGGCCGATATAAGGCGAAAGCGGTCAGTAATAAACCATAAAAATTTGAGAAGCCTTCATAAAATTTCTCAACCCTCAAAAACTATTACCGTTCACGGATAAGGCAACAACCTCTGAATAATTTAAATTATTTCATTTTAGGTTCAACCCACTCCAGGGACAACAAGGACAGCAGCAACAACAGCAACAACAACAGCAGCAAACCTTCTTCAACAGAAATCCCCCTCAACAGCAGGTTTTCTTCGCCAACAGAAATCCTCCCAACCCAAATGAGCCCATTCCAATTATTTCCTATGAGAACGTCCAGCCAGGTGATGGCACATACAGATACAGGTATGATGTAACTGCTGGCGAGATAAATCAGGTTCCTCCCTTCTTGTTCTTCTTCCGATCATACACTTGATTATATATGTATACAGTTTTCAAAATAAGAAGACAGCTGAGTAAGTAATTTTTACAAGAAACAATAATTACCTCAAAACGATAATAAAAATATTCTTCCTATATGGAACACCTGATACAAGACTTCCCACTAATTTTCTATAACATAATATTAAATTTACACTGTTTGTGCGTCTAAAATCTCATAAAATGTTGTTCTTGGTCGAATTTTTAGTTCAAAAATACCCCAGAATATTATGATTTTACTTTCGTTAGTTTGGAAACAATAATGTAAGAGAATCGTTCAACTTGGACTCCATGAAAGAAAGAACTGTTCAGCTTCACAGTTGTCACATGTTCTACACGTAGTAAGCATGTTGATAATTCTATTCTTATATCACAGCCCTTATATATAGGTTGTATACGATTGTGGAGAGAATGGCTAATAGATCATGATTTTACTGGTCGAACCCCTCCATTGAAATCAACATGGATTTGAAACAAACAAGCAATACATCCTTCTCCATAACAACCATAATACAGTGTAAACTGCAATTACATTGCAAAACCGAACAAAGAAAGATTCACGGAAATAGGTTGAAAATAACACGATCAGTACTATACAACCGCCCCACCAATCATTGTGAAGTTATAATTTACTGAGAGTGGATCCATGGAGAGACACGGAGAAATGTACATTAACACACATAACATTTTTATAAATATACTAGCCTCAACCAACCCTCCAGGGCAAGCCTCCAGGGATCCCCTCGTTGAGGTGTATTACAACTGAAACACGAAGGGGATGTTGCTCGCTTCACTCGCTTAGTGTGGCTGTATAGATGCGATGTCTGTTATTGTCGAGTGGAACTTGTAGAATAATTGGAAACGGTAGATCACTAAGGTTTAACGTGTGTAGGGGATGTTGCTCGCTTCGCTCACTTGGTGTGGGATGTATAGATGCGATGGGATATAGTGGGATACCATCGAGATCTACAATATGTGAGGAAGTTATACTGCCCACCCAACTTGGCAGACGTTTTTTTCTGTTGGCAACAGCTATCAAACGCGGCACCTTATGTCGAACCACGAAAAGTGTAGTCTTAAGAATATTTCAGTACCAACAGAACAGTCAGATGTTGAATGTTTTTACGTATTAGTTTTCCAGTTCTATTTTTCTAAAGGTAGGGTTTTTCCATTATTTTATGTGCATAGAAGGACAAACGGGAAACTTCCCCGAGATCAAGAGGTTCGAAGGCAAAGATCAGAATAACTACGTTTCGATGGAATAAGCTCGAAAACCAACATTTTCGTCTACATTTTCGTTCACTACAATCGGAAAAAAGAATATCATATCTTGAAACTCGCGTGGGATCATATTGGAACTTCAAAGAACATTTTAAGACCAACCCGAGCAAAACCAATCGAAATTTACTCGGTCTAAGCATTTTTAAAAAACATTTTTTCGTCATTTTCCGCATTCTTTCGCTGATTTCTGCGGGAAGACAGCATCTTACAGCGATTTTGATGGCACCATCGTGTTCTACGTGTCCTGAAACGTAACTTATTCGCTGACATACGAAGTGCTCTCGATCATATTTTAATGTGGCAGCAGATAGAAGATCGGGCGCACGGGAAAAAGCGCGCATTAAAAGGGGGCTCCCACCAGCCTCCTTCCATCCAGCCTGTGGTTTGGGTAGGATTAGAACATTTTTAAATAGCCTATATTCTGACCGGGAAATTTCCAGTCACGATAAATCCCCGTTCGGTCGTGAAAGCGACACAGACTCACAGACAGAGTTTCATTCTTATAATATAATAGAGATAGAAATATACATAAGTATTATTATCATTAATGTATTATAAATTATTATTTTTGTTCAAGTTACGAGACTGGCGATGGTATTAGAAAGGAAGAATCAGGAGAGCAGAGGGTAGTTGGCGAGCCACCAGAAGCCGGCACAGTAGCCCGTGGTTCCTATTCTTACACTGATCTCGATGGCAACCAAATTGCCCTGTCCTACACCGCCGATGAGAATGGATTCCAGGTATGTAGCACTAGTAGGTACTACCAAGTAATTAGTTAAAATTATAATAAAGCAAGATGTATGCTATACTTTTTACGGCTTGTAGCATATCGACGTTTAATTGAGAAAATGTCACCAAAATCGACAGAAAACTGTAAAAGTACTCAGTCACGCGGGATGATTAAAAGAGCGAATTTTCGAAGAAAAGTTGTGAATAACATTAACTTAGACACATAAATTCTGATCATTGTTCAGTGTAAATTCAACCATGTCCCGAATAAAACTGAGGGGGACAGCCGTGTGACGAGTTTTTATCGATTTTCGTAAATAGTCATGAAATGTAAGTACATTATTCATCATAATTTTGACCATAAATTGTCGAATGATCTTTTTTACAGTTAATACACTTCATTTGACTTGAATTTTGCTGAAAAATATAAATATAAAAATTTTAGCCGTTTTTAGCCATTTTTTAGTAGATGTTTAGAAATTTGACCAATTTAATGTTCTCAAAAAGTGTTGACCGACGAACTCATCCTTTCGTTTGGAAGGGTTGATTTTTCGGCGCAAGAACAGAATTTTTATATCAATCCTAAGGAGAGTTATCGTCTGGAATGACATATATACATATACATACATATACATATATAAAAGCTGGTTCACCCGAGCGTTGCACAGGTTGACTTGAACGTTATCAAATATCCTGTGGCCCAAGTTAAAATAATTCTGATAGATTCGCCCACTCCAGATCCCCAGAAGGTTCAGTGACGTTCAAAACACTTTAACATCCTCCCCCCTCCCCTCACCACTGGGTCAGATTTCAAAAATTTGAAAAAAGTAGTCTTTGACTTGAATTAGAGTAATCCAAATCAAATCCCCAGTTCGTTCAGTGACAAAGATATCCCATTTCTCTCCCCCTCCTTCCCCTAAAATCCCCCCTTCTATGGGTTAGATTTTAAAATTTTCAAGTAGCCTGTGATTTACGTATTCAACAATCAAATCCCCAGTTCGTTCAGTGACGTTTGAAACGTTGTAACTCCCCCACCCCCCTCCCCCTCCATTGTGGGTCAGATTTGAAAAATGTGAAAAAAATAGTCTTTGACTTGAATTGGAGTAATCCAAACATACTCGACAATCAAATCCTCACTTTGTTCAGTGATGACAAAGATACCCTATACCTCCCTCCTCCCCTAAAACACCCCCTATGGGGCGGATTTGAAATTTTAAACCTTCTCTGGACTTCTATAAATAATTTAAGACCAAAGTTAGCCAAATCGGTTCAGACGTTCTCGAGTTTTAGCGAGACTAACGAACAGCAATTGATTTATATGTATATGATTGATTTATATATATGAAAAAGCATTAAACTCTAGGATTCGCTTCAGAATGTCTCGAAACGGATTTCAATGAAGAAAGTTTTGGGAAATTTTGATTTTAAAATTTTTGGAACCATCGCAATAGCTTCATTTTCTAAGAAAATTCGCTAATATAAGTCGTTTCAAACTCTTGTCGTTTCCGATGTTATAGCCGAGCGGCGCCCACCTCCCCACGCCGCCGCCCATCCCTAGGGACATCATGGCGGCCCTGGAACAGTCGGCGCAGGCGGAGGCGGCGCAGAACAACGGCGTCATCTCCCCCGCCTACCACTACTTCTTCAGGAACTTCCGGCGGATCTAAGAAGACTTGAGTCCTCCGAGATTCCCAAGGAGTCCGAGAGGCCTCGACCCAGAGAGGACGCGCGACACTTACCATTTCTCTCGTGCCATTTTGGTTCCCACCATTATCTCATGTACAGTATAAACTATTGTGTGATTGTATGAAAATAAACTCGTTTTTATAGTTGAACGTAACATTGACCTCTCCTCGGTAGTTTTATGATTCAATTACATCGGCTTATTACCCTTCTGGTTGAGATGCGGCTTAAACCTTAATTTTAAAAAAATATATATATATCGGTTTACAATGTTTAATATTGGAAAGGTAACATTCCTTTTTAACGCATTTTCTTTAAAAAAAATAGAATAAAATAAAAAATAAAATAAATAATAATAATCAGCTATTTTACTCATTTTGTCCGTGGATGTATGTAGCTATGTACGTGTGTATTGTCCTTTTAAAATCGTTTTAAAAAACCCGACGTCCGGTTTTGATGAAACTTGGTATGGATGTAATCTGTAACATGGCGAGGATAAATATGTAGGTATCAGGGGCCGCTGACATATGAGAGGTCATTGATCAGAGGAGTGAACTCCAAAGCCATTCTGTCTCCTATTTGATGCAGGAAGCTGAAATTTGAGAGGGAGGCTGAAGGGAGAATGCTGAAGACGGCTGAGGTCATTGATCAGCTGAGTGAGCTCCAAAGCCAATTTTGCCTCTTATTCAACGCAGGAAGCGTCTATTTCACGCGTATCTCCGTACAAGAAAATGCGCTATCACGTGACTCACTTCGTGAGCGCTGAATCACTTGTTTGACATTTCCTTGTCAGTTCTTTAGCACATAAACTCGAAAATCGACGCATAACGAAAATTCGTTTACATATTCCTTTTAACGAGCCTAATTTCAACCCTTTTCATCTGATTTTGGTGAAATTTTCAGGGTATGTGTGGGTTAGGTTGTGAATGGTCGCCCATCAATCTCATACTTCTCAAATTGACATTTTATGTCTTTGGTATAGCACATAAACTAAAAAACGGAAAATTGCTCACGAAAATATTTTGATGATTTCCTCTTACAACCGAGTCGTTGCTAGGGAAATGGTACTTCGTCGTTTTTCATCCCACAAAATTCGTTGACCATTCGTTAGAAAGCTCTCGGTTTATCCAACCATGTTATGTTAACTACTGCGAAGTGCGTGGCCAACAAGCTGAGTTATGAGCTAGGTTATTCGAATAATTGTGTACACTCAGGTGATCATCCTCAATAATTGATATTGTGAACATGATTGCCACCGCTCTGATGATTTCATTGAGCTGGTGTTTCGATGATTTGATTCATAGCAGGTGATCCAAATATTGCGAGAACGGTTTGATTTGTGAAGCGGTGGTTAAATCATTTTAATAGGTAATTTCTATGCTTTACACTCTAGGAAGCTGTAATTTCGTGTGTAGCCTCTTTAGGACATTTACTCAACGATGCCCAGGGTCCGGATCAGATGAGTGGCACTTAAGGCTAACACATACTTGTCTTCAACTAAAGGACATAAAATGTCCCAATGTGTTGCGGACTCGTATGCAAGCGTTTCGTTTTGAAAAAATTCTTCAATGGAAAATCATTACTTCATTCTGCGCATGCGCAAACGTAAATTACTTTAAGCATAATTTTTTCACGCCCAACTCGTCAAATCTCACTCTCATTTGGTAGTTGGGGGTCGACGATTTAATCATCCCATAATAGTTTCACCATGATTACATCATTACTGCACGTTCGCGAAAGTGTAATCCCACAAACAAGGTTAGTTCCTAGTTTTCATCAGATTTTGATGACATTATGGGAATGTGTGGGTTAGGCTGTAGTTTATCCCATACAAATTTCATTTTTCCCCAATCATCTCCATTCTGCGCATGCGCTGACGTAAATTACTTCAAGCAGGGGAACTAGCAAAGTATAGATGTTTTGATTGATTGCGTTAATTTGCCGTCTACAGGAACCTGAAACTTAGCAGGCATATTTAATGTCAACCTACGGATCTGCAATTTGGAATTGATAATAGAACTCCTTTTAGATACGTACCAAGAATTCAATATCAGTGCACACTGATCAGCTAGGGGATCTGAGCCTAATTTGTTTCGTAATCGACTTATGAAGATGAAACCTGAAATTTAGTTCTTTTTGGACATCTATACTACAATTACAAAGCATGGAGGGACTCTGATCAGCTTCCGAACCACTGAGGTTAAATTCTTTCCTAATCGACTCACGGTGCTGAAATTCAGATGGGGCTCGTTTGTGACACCTCAAGCACAATTACCTACGAGGTACGGTGGCGCACTGATCAGCTGAGGGGCCTCTGAGACTAATTTCGTTAATTATTTATTTATTTTTTTTTTTTTTACATTTTTTTCTCAAACTTTCCGACAACTACTATAAACCGTTAAATTGTGGAGTCCTGGAGCTGAAAGGTGTGAACCCTTTTTGGAGGCATGAGTAGCCAAGTTTTTATCATTTACCGTTAGCGCCAAGATGGTGAACGATTCAGAAAAAGACAATGATTTCCCGATAGGTAAAAGTTTGCCTGGACCTTCTTGGCAGGTTTCTGTGGATATAGTAGGTCAAATAATTGATAAGTTGAATGGGGGTTCTAGCCCAGGTTTTGGTGGATTGAAGGCCTTTACTCTTTATTTCACTAACAAATATATTACAAAACATTTAACGTAGTCGATTAATTTGAGTTTTGTAAAAGGAGTGTTTCCATATACTTATTTACAAAAATATCTCATGTTATCGCTCTCTACAAAGTAGGTGATCCTCAGTTATTAACCAGTTATAGACCTATTTCCCTTCTTCCCAATATAGCCACGATTATTGAGAAATCATTTAGACTGTAGTTTTCACTAATCTGGAGGAAAATAATTTATTGAACAATAATCAGTTCCGTTTTCGTGCTGGAAAAAGCACACAGGATGCTTTTGTGTGTTTAACAGAAAAAAAGGCTGCAAATTATTACACAATGGTTTATTGTTTCAGTGTTAGATAGCCCTTCTACGCAGATCATTGGTCTATAATTATTATACCTCGTATGTGATATATGATCAGAATTCGGCGCATCGTGCCTCCGAGAAGGGTTCACACTTATACAGTTCCAAGACTCCGAAAGTTTACGCTTCACAGTAAACATGTTTAAAAAAATGGGAAAATGCTTGTTGAAGTAATTTACTTTAGCGCATGCGCAGAATGGAGTTTGAGAAAAATTAAATTGCTAGGGAACAATCTACATCCAAACCCACAAATTCCCAGAAAATATAATCAAAATCTGATGAAAACTAGACCTTGTTACAGGCGCAACATGCACAGGAGTTAATAATGATGCAATAATGTAGAAATTAACACAGAATAATTAAACCATTGTCCCCTAACTATGCATCAAATTTGAGTAGCATTGAAAGACTAGGGCGTAACAAAATTTTGAAGGAATTTACGTTTGCGAATGCGCAAAATGAAGTAATGATTTGAGAAGTATGGAAATAGTGGACCATTTACAATCTAATCTGCACATTCCCTGACAAATTCATCAAAATCAGATGAAAACTATTGAAATTAGGCTCGTTTAAAAGGAATACATATTTGCGCATGCGCAGTAGCTACTAATGATTGGATTATGTTGAAATTGCTAGGGAATGCTCAAATTAACCAGTTCCACCTATCCTCCGAATTTGAGCGAGATCGAACAACGCTGGCGTGGGAAAATGATGCTTGATGGAATTTAGCTGCTTAATTCCAATGAAATTTTCACTTCATGCAACCGGGTTTATTACGAGTGATGGAAGCATTATTTTCCCTTTTGGGAGATCAAACATTTTTTGTCTCCGAAATCAAAATTGACACTCGCATTTTCCGTTAGAGTACAGAAAGATTATCGTTCCGTCTCTATATGTGTGTGTCCGGGTGTGTGTTAGTCTGTCTGCGTTTCTGTATGTCGTGTGTCCGTAAACATGCTGAATTAGAGTGGGTTGGATTGTTTCTGGGGCCATTCTGGCCCAATACGATCTTGGCAGGACTTTATAATTGCGGCAGTAGTGGATTTCCCTCACTCTTTCTTGATGATACAGCAGGCCCTCCTGTCCCCTCTGGCGTTAGCCACACTCATCGAGTGTGCCCGGGATGGACCACGTGGAGGTGCCAGGTTTTCATGGGATGCAGTACATTTAGGGACAGGAGTTCATGACACCTAGGTACTGGCTCACCTCTTCTCATAACTTGGGGTCTTCCCATCATCGGTTGTCATGTTATATTTGGTCCATTTCTCTTCGAGAATGACTGAGGCAGGGCGAGTACTGAATATCCTCCTCTACCTATCGCGTAATCTACCTAAATACTAGATTCCTATTCTAAAAATTGCACAAATTATCACAGATTCAGTACTAAATCACATTCACACAATGAATACATACGCAACCAAAAACACGCACATTCATACTAGCCAGTGGAGTCGGGGAAAACCCCAACCGGCCCCCTCGAGCCCACCCTTCCTATGGATGGCCTCCTGGTTCCCGTCTTTTAGGTTTTCCCGTATCATAATGATGATTAAAAAACCTACCGGAAATTAACAGCTGCCCCCAATAGAATGACCCCCCCCATAATGATGATGAAAAAAAGGAGCCCCCCCAGGGTCCCCAGTACTCTCATGCTGACATTTATCACACACACTCACCCACTATGCTAAATACCTATTCTAATATCACACTGATCATATAGTAATATCACAGTGGATTTCCTCACACTAATCATTCACCCATCCATTCACACCCCATTACTTCTCAATCAAACAGTCATACTGGAGGAGAGGAGTACTTATATAAAACTTCCTCCATCTTCCCCTGTTTTCTTTCTAAACATGAAATTCCTAAATCTAGTATCACAGTTAGCACAGCCTCAGCCATGTGTGCCCCATTGCCTCTCATCTTTGCCCATTGTTCTGCAAATGTCTCAAATTTCTTATATGTTATTCTTGAACTGTTCAGAGTAGAGAGGTCTTCTGTGAAGGTAGCGCCACCAAACACCACTTGACGAGTTTCGCTGTATAGTGGGCATGTGTGGATCACATGTTCAGCAGTCTCCTCTTCTTCCCCGCATGGGCATTCAGTACTGCTTCTCCGTCTGAAGAAATGAAGCTTCGCACTAAAGTTCCCATGGCCTGACAACAGTTGTGATATCTCATAGTTTGGGCTTACATACACTTGCTGTTGTCTGAGACGTACATCAGAGAAGAAACCATGTGTGTGGGCTCCTTTGGTACTACTATCCCATCTATGTTGCCATGTATCCAATACCCATTTCTGTATAGCAGCCTCAAGGTCATTCCTCGACTGATTCTCATCAGTTGTAGCTGTAATTTGGGATTGAACCTCACAACATGTTCTTTCTGGCCACTTGCTTGCGACATAAGCAACTCGGGTATCCAAAAGTAAATCAAGGGGCTCAGACCTGCAAAGCATCAGTGGATATGGTCGCGTATGCTCTCGTAACTGCTATAAGTGCAGCTCGCTGGATCACAAGGATATCCGCCCGCATTTTCTTCGTAGGTCTATGCCACCAAGTCGATGTGGCATACATCACCGTCGGAATGAAAACCTCCTTGTAAAACCTTATTCGCTCTGCATACAGGGTTCCCCATCCAGCCCCACATAGACCCCGGATCCCACCAGCAATCTGAGGAACTTTACCAAACAAGTAACGAATCTGATGGCTAGCAGTGAGTTTGCTGTTCAATGTGACTCCAAGATATTTTGCTTCATCCCCTGCTTGCACTCTTGTTACCATTACACGGAATCTTGTTGGGTGCCTTGAATCGCCTCCCCCTCTGAAAACAATTGCTTGTGTTTTTTCTGCAGCCAGCTCTAGCTTTGCTTTCAGGCACCATGGTTGCACATTACTACTCCGCCTGCTCTATGACTGACGCTCTGGAGTTAGCAGTGATAACAACTGCTGCTAGGTCGTCGACATTGGCAATCGGTTCCCAGCTATAGTTATCAAAGAGGTTCAATAAATCTGAGAACACAAGGTTCCAGATCGCAGCACCGAGTGCTGAGCCCTGCGGACAGCCTCTGGTGATCTCAACCTGATTCACGGCAGACTGGGTCGTCATTATAGCCTGTCGATTGCTGAAGTAATCCAGTAGCATCCTGTACAAATTAGCGGGCACCCCACATTCCTTCAGTCTTTGCATTGCAAAGGGCCACCACACTGCATTGAATGCCCCTGCTATATCAAACCGGACTAACATTATATGAGATGCTCCGGATCCTCTTACAATTGATACCAATGTTGAGATGGCTGTTTCTGTATATTTGCCTCTATCCTCATCATAATCATCTTTTCCAGAATCTTTCCTCCTGTTGGGAGCAAACTGAGAGGACGAAAGCTGTTGCAATTGGTGGGGTCTCTGCCTTTAGCTCTCAGAAGGGCTCTGATGCTTTCTATTTTCCATTGTTTTGGGAAGGCTCCTTCCTTAAGAGCACGCTTGCAGGTCTCTAAAAGGAGTGTAAGGTAAGTTGAAGGGGACTCTTTTATCATAGCCATATCAATCATATCTGGGCCTGGGGCTTTTCCCCGACCAAACGAAGACACTGCTCGTTTCAATTCCTCAATGGTCCATGGAGGAGTATCACTTGTGTTAGGGTATGCTATAGCCAACATTCGCACTCTTCTTTCCTCCTACATATCCAGGTCTACATAATCAACTGGGAATACTTCCCTAAGATAAATTTTGCATGCCTCATTGATATCAGCTGCTCGTATCCCATTTATAACTATCGCCCCAAGGGCTTTTTCTGGCGCAATCTTGTCTCTAAGTATACGATAAGCAAGGCCCCAAGGATTGGTTCGAATGTCGTTGACAACAAAACTCCGTCCGTAAACCCTTGTAACAAGCTTAATTTCTACAATTGTTAACCGATCTTTATGAAATGTTCAAGGAATGTACGGCTTAGGGTGTAGATGGTCCCCTATCAGTTTCGTTATTCCCAAATCAAAACTCCACTCAGCACATGCGCAAACGTACATTCCACCAAGCATCAACTTTCTCACGCCCCCCGAAGTCTGATCTCACTCAAGTTCGAAGGATACCTAGTTGTTGGAAGAAAACGATTTGATAAACCGTTAAAAATTTCAACATAATTGTATCAATAGTAGTTGCTGCGCATGCAATAGATAGATTGTCTCCAATCACCTCCATTTTTCTCAAATGCGCTTATGTAATTCGGATTCAGCGCCCTGATTTACATGATGTAACACAAGTTGATGAATTTTGAACAATTTTCTAGATGAATTTTGGGAGTTTTTCATGAAATTCATGAAATTCAATATATCCGAAGAACTAAAAGTCTTAGAACAAAATGGATTTCGAATTCGGATCCAGAGACTTAATTTACTTACTAGAACACATTTTGATGAATTTTAATCAAATTCCAGGGCCTTGGTGGGGGCAGAAAACTTTTACCCGTTCACAAATTCGATCGTAGGGATTAAAAAATAAGCAGAACGTGTAGAGAAAATCAGTAAGTTTTATTCACAATCGAAAAATCTGAAAAAAATTATCAAGTTTTAAAAATTATGTCATTTAAATGACGACCCTGTTTGGTAACGCACAGTTCAAGACGGTCCTTGAAGTTCTGCATTACTCTTTGCACCATATCTTCCGGTATTTCCGCGATTTCTCGTCTTATTGACTGCTTCAATGCTTGAATGGTTCGTGGTTTGTCCACTTACACTTTAGATTTCAGGTGGCTTTTTGCGAACGATTTTTCCCGGACGCGTGATCTCCCGGCATGGGGATGTTCCCTGGCCTCCGCGTTCCCCAGACCTCACCCTCTGTGACTTTTTTCTATGGGGCCACCTGAAATCTAAAGTGTACGTGGACAAACCACGAACCATTCAAGCATTGAAGCAGTCAATAAGACGAGAAATCGCGGAAATGCCGGAAGATATGGTGCAAAGAGTGATGCAGTACCTACTTCAAGGACCGTCTTGAACTGTGCATTACCAAACAGGGTCGTCATTTAAATGACATAATTTTTAAAACTTGATAATTTTTTTCCGATTTTTCGATTGTGAATATAACTTACTGATTTTCTCTACACTTTCTGCTTATTCTTTAATCCCTACGATCGAATTTGTGAATGTTACAGGATTTTAAAATGTGTCCGTTTATTACGGACCACCCTGTATTTATACTTGGTCATAATGTGTCCTAGAAGATAGGACACGGTGGGAAATGTGTCCCTGTTTATTGGACACGACGGGAAATGTGTCCTTTTTCACTGGACACAATGTGTGCAATGATCTGGGATACAAATTAAGATGTGTCCTACAAATTAGGACACATAGGGATTGTGTTTGATCATGCTGGTCTCATTGGGAATATGTGTCTTGGTTTATTGGACACATATACGATAATTAATTAATTATTATAAAAAATATATTTATAATGTTGAAATGTGTAGAAAATGTGGAAATTCGTCAATTTCTCATCATAAAAAGAAACGAATTTCAAATTCGAATTTAGCGCCCCAAATGCCATAATAAAACAAATTTTGATGAAATTCAATGAATATTAAGGGGCTGTAGTGGGGCCCCATACAAAATTGTCGGATTCTTTTTTAAACTATTCCGAAGCACCTATGTAAGCTGGGGCCTCCAAATTTTGTGTGTACCCTTTAAAAAGTCTGCGAAAATGGCGTAAAGAATTACTTTCTGAATTTTCATGAAATTGTGGAATCTAGCGAACGCAGCTTCTGAGAGCAAAATGGACTTCAAATTTGGACTCAGCGCATCGAACCGCGGGTCACACTGAACGAACCGGGGGTCTGAGTGATGGAATATGTTTGGATTACTCTGACTTGGATTACAAGCTACTTAAAAGTTTCCAAATCTGACCCATAGGGGGTGTTTTGGGAGAGGTGGAGGGTGAAATTGGATTAGTCTGAACGTTCTTTTGGGTTTCCTATCAAGAATATTTTTAATCTGAAATATGGGGAGAGTTTGTGGAGAGGGAGTGGGGGTTGATATCAGAAATTTGGTCCTAATAGGTAATTTATAAGTAAGTACTTGAATAAGGACTTTTTTGAATCAGATCCATAGGGGTGTCCCAAAATGTGATTGGTGAGGGACTGCTTGCATTCAAGTCAACCAGTGCAACGCACGGGTGAACCAGCTAGTGAATGAATAAAAACGTACATACTACCGCTACTCAAAACTATAGCGTAATTTGAATCTCCTAAGTTTTATTGAAACTTGACTAAAATCTGGATTGAACAAAAAACTATATGAGAAAAGTGAAAATGTAAAGATTAATTATACGGCATGTTCATAGGAAGTCCTCATAACCGCCCCCAGCCACCCCCTCTCGCCCCCGTTTTCCCACTCTCCCAAACTGCGAGCAAATACGAAAATGGTGCCGTAGGTGTTTGTTGGGGTGCTGAATCCGATGCTGATAGTTATTTTAGCGGCACATCGACTGGAAGAGCGTAATATCGCCACCACAGCCGCCCCCGGGGGGTAGGTACGCCGTGTCCGACCTGATTCGGAGGTGCCAATCTGGGTGCTGAGTATATGTGCGAAATTTGGACGCAATTCGACCAATATTAACGGAAATACGGACCGTTGCTGAGGTATGACGCTATCATGCTATTAGTCCGCTTGTTCGTGCCCTGCCAGTTTAATATGCCAAAATTTCCCCTTCTCCCAAACTGCGAGTAAATACAAATATAGTGCCATATGAGTTTTTTTGGGTGCTGAATCCGATTCTGATTGTTATTTTTGCGGCACATTCACGGGAAGTGCGTAATACCGCCCCCAGCCGCCTCTACAGCCGCCCCCGAGGTAGGTACGCCGCGCCGTGCCCGACCTCATTCGGAGGTGCGAGTCTGGGTGCTATGAGTATGTGCGAAATTTTGACGCAATTCGTCCATTAATAACGGAATTATGGACCGTCGCTCAAAACCGTTGCTAACTTCACCCAGCTCCTTATTTACTACTCGTGGTGGTGGTGATTCTCGGCTTCATTGTCCACTTTTTATGTCGGACACTGGTGGAGTAAATTCACTGATATATTCAATGACGGTATTGTTTGGAGTTGAAATAGTCACTTCCTCAAATTACTGCTTGTGAAGCTTCCAAGATATTGTATAGTTTCTTTTAAAAAACTCACATTGAGGTTATCCTTTATATGGTCTTGAAGGAATGATGTTGCGATATGGTTGTTTTCTTAAAATGTTACTCTTTCGGCTGAAATTCGAGTTCATTGGTTGAGAAGGTGTTCAATATTATTTAGGTGTTGAGGGCCTTGGCATGTAGTGCAGAAAGGGGAAGGATGATTAGTCCTGTTCTTGCGGTATTTTATTAACCCGTCATTGCCGTGGCCAATTTCATTATCAAAACTACAATTGATTTATATTGAGAAACCAGGTTTATTATTCATTCCAAAGTTGACGATACAAGATTCCGCCAAGCACATTATCTTAACCTCATAAGTGTTGCTGTTGCTGGGTTGTTTGTCCTACATGGAACCGGCATCAAACATCCCCCCCCTTGGAAGTCCAGGAAAACATCAAATGTCAAGACGCTTGGGGGCCACGATCTGTCTGCCCGACCTGGTGGTCTTTACTCCGAGTTCGAGTCTCCATGGCTGGTCCCAGTATATCTGGCAGGGCTTGGCTTTGGTGTCAGAGGAGTTGTTGGCTGCAAGAGCTCAGCAGGCAGAGCCTCGAGTGAATTCTGTTGCGTAGCCCAAGCGGGTTCTTCAGAGGATGAAGTATGGGATGGTGATGCTGCAATCCTCTCTGGGACCACACTATGACGGTTAAGTTGCAACTGTCGCCCTGAGCCTTCAGGTTCGACCCAGTATGATCGAGGCTCATCAGCTTTGATCTTCACCGTGCCTTCCCTTTGTAGGTCTGGGATCCAAACCCTTTCTCCAGGTTCTAATTCATTAAGTTTGCGAGAGCGGTGTTGAATATCAAAGCTTTTCTTATAATTCTGTAGTCAAAGAAGGTCTCTGGCTGAGAACTCGTCATCTAGTTTCCCTCGGAGTAGTACGGGAAGGGTTGGTATGGTATCCTTGAGGCGACGACCCATCAACAACTCAGCCGGGCTGCGACCAAGATCGTGCAATGGAGTGTTGCGGTAAATCAATAGAGCCAGATATGGATCTTCATTATTTTTTAGAATGGTCTTGGCAATTTTGACTGCTGCCTCAGCTGCTCCATTTGATTGAGGGAAGTAAGTGTTACTTGTGAGGTGTTGAAATCCGTAAGTATCAGCAAACCAACGAAACTCTGAGTTTTCCAATTCCTGAAATTGTGACCCACCATTTGTGCGCACAACTACGGGGATCCCCTGACGAGAAAATGTAGATTCACATTTTCCTATAATTTCTGCAGACTTTGAGGTTCTGGAGGGTTCACATTTAAAAAGATCCATTGCAACTGTGTGCCAAGGTCTTTTTGGTAATGATGTGGGCATAAGTGGTTCTTTCGTATTTTGGCGCATCTTCCAACAGACTGGGCAGGCCATGCAGTATGACTCTATATCGGCTGACATCTTTGGCCACCAAACTGACTGACGCGCACGGTGTTGGCACTTAGTGATTCCAAGATGTCCATTGTGAATTTCACCGAGTATTTCCTTGTAAAGTGCTCCTGGGATCAAAAACCTCTGCCCTCTCATGAGTATCCCATTCCAGACTGAAAGCTCATTTCTGACATGATAATATTGTCAAAGTTTGGGGTCAGAAACCGATTTCCACCCATTGATTACTATGTGCTTCATGTTCTGTATGTAAGTAACTATCTTCCTTCTGGGCCTCCATAATTTTCTTTATTCTGAGATCAGATACTGGAGCTCCCTTAGCGATTGCTTGTAAATATGTTTCCACTTCCTCTGGAAGGTCATCCATGCATTTTCTTTAACAGGGTCGCGCGACAAGCATTCAGCTGATATCATGGATTTACCAGGAACATATACAAGGCTATATGAGTACCGCATGAGACGTATTCTGAGTCGTTGAAGTCTGGGAGACAGGTCAGATAGATGACTAGTTTGTAAGAGTTGCAATAAAGGCTTATGGTCTGTTTCATTCGTTATATGTTTACCTAGGATGAATTCTTCTAGCCTTTGGCAGGCCCACACAATTGCGAGTGCCTCCCTTTCTATATTTGCATAGTGGTTCTCGGATGGCTGCAGAGTCCTGGGGCAATAATAAACTGGTCTGCTTATTGGGGCATGGTTGGAGCAGCACTGCTCCAAGTCCCTTCTGTGATGCATCACATGATAAGGTTAACGCTTCATTGGGGTTATATAGGGCTTGAACATTTTCTTTGTTGAGAATAGCTCTGATTTCATTGAAGCATTTTTGTTGACTGGGGCCCCAGACATATTCATGCTTAGTACTCATCAAATCGAATAGGGGTTTCATTATTTTTGCGCTGTTTGGGATGAATTTTAAAATGAACCCAATTGTACCAACATAACCTCTGAGCTCAGTTAGGTCTTTCGGTTCCTGTAATGCTACGATTGCTCTAATTCTGTCTGGGTCTGGAGCGACTCCCTTTGATGATATTATATTCAACAGGAAGCTGAATGTACTGAAATAATAAATTTATATTTGTTCAGGGTGTCTAACACATCTTTCAGACATTTGTCATGCTCTCCCTGTGTAGACAACCACACCAAAATATCGTCCATATGGTTTATGGCATTCCTTTTGCCCTCCAGAAGGTTTGCAATATTCCTTTGATAAAATTCAGGTGCAGAACTTATGCCAAAGGGAAGGCGAAGAAACCTAAACCTAACAAAAGGGGTCAGGAATGTTGTAAGATCACGAGATTCTTCCTCTAGCTCCACCGGCCAAAACCCGTTATACTTATTTGCATCCAACTTAAGGCCACTTTCACCAACAACTTATGTAGCGGAGTTTGGCCAAACTCGATTAAATATAATCTCGAGGATCAAACCTTGGCGTCTTTCACCAACCCAAAACTCGGTTAAACCCAGTTTGGAATAATCGAGTTTCCTTAACGGAGATTTGGCAAACTGTCCAATGAAAACATGGACAATTTGAAAACCCGCCATGTGTCCGACATATCAAGACAATAAAGCAGTGAATCACTACCATGACCAATTATTACCCGCTCCGTTTTTATTTAGTTACCTAGTTACCATCTACCTAGTTACTATCTAGTTTCCATCTAATGTTCTAGAACTTGTTTGGAGCTTTGAACGTGAAACCTATTATTTCTTTAATATCATTAATATTTTGTTCAATATCATTTATAATATTCGTTGATTTTTTGTTGTTATTTTACATAATTTATAATATTCGTTGATTTCGATCGAGTTTACCAACCTATCATGTTCAATCAGTGAATCAAACTGTAGGTATCAGCTGTTGGTGCGCGGCCTTATTGCTCGATATCATTGTTATCACAGCTAAATGGAAATTGGCAAGTGTAACTGGCCGGGGCTTGGGAGATGGTTAGGGATAGTTTTTGAAGTTATATTTTAAAGTTATCTATTCTTTTACTATCTGTAATGGATTTATATATGTTTGACTTGGTGTAGGTAGACCAAGTGGGACATTTATATTCTGGTTACGCGGGTTAGTCCCTGTGGTATTTCTGTAAGGAATGTGAGCGAAATCGCCAAGGTCAGCTTGCTTGGCGGGAGGAACTCGAGGATAGTTCGTGTAGCAGCCGCGTGGAGCACTGGGCTCGCTTAGTGGGTGCTGGGTTCGATCTGTTTGGTGCTGAGCCGTGTGTAATATTCCGGCCTAAGATTTATATCTGTAGGGGGAATATACTGGGTTTGGTTGAGGTACTGAAAAGTATCCTTTGTTTTAAGCACGTTGGGAGTGTGTTTGACACTCGGATCGGCCGGGTAGCCTTGCGTAGAATATCGTGGATATTCAGATATCTTTGTCGAATCATGATGATTGACTTCAGAGCGGGTCTGAAAGGTATCCTCGAACTTTTGTGTGTGTGAGGCTTGACCTAACGTTTCCTTCATGAATACGTTAGGTAGTAAGGCGATCTCTTCGCGAGAATCGAGCCCTTGTCCGTCGCTAGGAACAGCGGACGAGTCGAGTAGCGGGTAGGGAGCGCTGCGTGGGCTAGGGCTCCCGGCCGCGCCGTGTTCTGCTTCCTCTTGCATGAGGAAGTAGGACGGGCGGCGCTCCATCGATGTCCCGAGTTGGTTAACTCGTTTTCAATACCTCTCCGTATAGGATGCAGGATTTGGAAGGTGGACTCGCTTGACAGAGCTTCTTTCCTTTGCTCGGATGTCAGGGTCCTACCTTGTAGCCTTGAAAAAGGCTTCCTTGGACGATAAATTAGAGCGGATGAGCTGAGTAATTTATCGGCGTGCCCCAGCGGTCGGTGACGAGCTTAGTGCTACGAAACCCGGGCGACACGTCTCGGAACGTCCCAGCGGGCGTACGATCTAATGAGAATATCAATAGATGTACCGGGTGGCGTCCTGACAGAAGAACTACGTTGGGCAATGAGCAGGATAAATAATCACTGGACTCGTAGATGCCAATGCGAGATCTGTGAGGAGAGAAGATATGCCTTGTAGAAAGCAGTAGAAAGCCGTTCTGAGAGGAACTTGTGGGCAGAAGGGTCGTCAGCGTAGAGCGTGTAGAATCTTCGTACTGTAGAGTGTAGTCGTCGAGAGCGGTGAGTGGAATGAATTTCGGAGGGCTCCGAGCGGGGTAATTATAGGGAGGTGGCCGCCTCCTGCCGCCTCCTGATTGGTCCGCTTAATTTCATTAGTTCACCTGTGTTTTCTTATTGGCTCGCACATTGTTTTCTCAGAATCTGCGAGTATGATAGCTGAGTTGGTCCTTCGGGGGTGTCTTCCCCGCGTCCGTCGCTGCGACGGGGTCCCCGGAGGTGGCTTCCGTGCGTCCGTTGCGGGGACAGGGACCTTGAGGTGTCTTCCCTGCGTCCGTTGTTCAGACGGGGTCCTCGGGTGGCTTCCCTGCGTCCGTTGTTTAGACGGGATCCCCGGGGGTGTCTTCCCTGCGTCCGTTGCTGAGACGGGGTCCCCGGGGTGGCTGCTGGACCAGTGGTGGTTGCTTGCCGCCTCCTGGTTGGTTCGCCTATTGTCTCTCGTGCAATCATTGTTTCTGATTGGCGAGTAGGCTTGCTAGAACTGTCCTTGTTAGTTTTAGAGGACATTTGATTGTCTGTTTGAGTTTTCTCATTCAAGGCGACTTGTTTCGAGATACTTGTCGCGTCTCTCTCGCCCAGTAAGTGTTTAGGGAGGTCGCCTTGTATGTTATTTGATAATATTTCACTTTTGAGAGAGAATTTCGTATTTTCTCTCTGGTGAAATATTTTGTTTGACGGAGTTATAACTCGACGTCTTATAAGCATTTGTGTGCCATGTCTACCTCTTTTTGGTAGCCCTGAAAAGGGCTGTTGAAAAGAGGGGGTGGTTTTCACCACACTATCGTTGTTCGTTTATTTTTAAACTTTCAAAGTTTTATCTTTTTCGCTCACGAATTCATCCAGCTATTCCTGACTGCCTTTGGCGTCATCACGCCATCAAGTTGGAGGAATAACTTCCAACAGTCCTGACGAGCTCACGCCAAACATCCTCTCGAGATCTGTCAGACAATTGGGGTATGATAATCGTCGCAAGAGAATACAAAGAGCAGTAGTGCCAGGCACTTTATATCCCTTGGATCGAACGATTTCCGGTACCCCGAGATGTACCAACAACAAATCAATATCAGGTTTCCGAAATCGAAACTGGAGAAGAGCATCCTTTTCCGACAATCCCTCAAGTGAAAATCTTCCAAACTCCACTGCTAACTGACGAGGAATTCGGGGTCGGCTCTCGTTTTCCACAAAGTTATCCAAAACGAGTATAAACTCCGGCGGAGGTAAAGTCGGTTTCACATGGAGCGGTATGTCCGGTAGATGGAAAGACGGAACGCAATCTGATTGGCTGTTGGGACAACAATTGAGGATGGTGGCTGCCATGTTGCCGGAATGGGCGGTCTGCGGACGACGGTAGAAATTTTTATACCGTTGCCGCGTTCCGTCAAGCGGAGCGCAAGCTCATTGGACAGAAATGTAGATAACCTCAAGTAGAGGTTTCAGATCAGAGAGGGTTTCAGTAGGAAGGTTATGATTCCGTTCACCAAGGTAACCGTTTCATGTGAACAACCTGCCGCATTCCGCCACCCCTCCACTGGATTTTTCGGCCTTCCGTCATTCCAGTTGTACGCTAATACCGCTCCATGTGAAACCGGCCCACGGAATATAGATGCATGAAGCCATCCATAACAAAATCGTTCTCTTCAAAATAGAGAAAAGTAAAAATAAATTGATATATAAATAGAAAATAGGTACAGAAAAATTTAAAAATACGAGATTCAAACGGGAAAGAGCAATCAAAACAGCGATCAACTAGGTAAAACTAACGGTGAATGGGAAAATTGGCGTCACTTTTCAATTTAGCGTCACTTAAATTATCTCCGCTCTCCATCACCTTAATCCTTCCATGCCGTTATTTTGCATCCGAGTTAGCTTCAGAATGATTCGCCCTAGACAGACTGTGTAACGGCACTACCACTAACGGCATAGAAATGTTGAAAATAACCGTTATCAAAAATGCATGATGCCTAGGAACTCTTGGTTTCAATCAACTTAGTTTACCTCGTAAGCCACCTCAAGCGCTTAACGAGTGGCGAGTTTAAAAACTGCGGAAGTTCCATTCCCCTAGCAACGGCACGGTCGTACGTGAAAAAAACTGAAATTGTGACACAAATTTTGCGTCACGGAAATTTTTGGTTGACCCCCCAGAGCAAAGACATATCCATGTCAAAAGCATGGAACTCTCTAATAACCTCAAGCCACCTCGTTAAAAGTTTAAACTTGTAAAGTGGTCTTGTGAAAGACGATGTGCTGGAATCTCCGTTATTTTTTAATCTTTTCTAACTTAAACTCGTTTAAGTTGTTGGTGAAAGTGGGCAAAGGTGAATAATTTTGCACCAGACAACAGCCCGAGTTTGTAGTCAACTTTAGGTTGTGGGTGGACCTGGCATTTTACGTTCCGATTTAGTTCAGATAGATCCACGCAGATGCGAACTCCTTGGGACTTCTTGGAAAGCACGGATTGCTCCTTCTTAGAACACTTGCGTCTCCGTGGAGCTCACATATAGGGATCCCCCACTCTTATTTACTGCCATCGAATAGCCATTCTCGATAGTATCGATTCAGCCTCCCAACACATCGATTTGCTCATTTTGAAATCAACTGACCTGAGCGCCAAAATTGAAAAAGTTCCAGTCAATCCCTTAGTAGAAATCCAGATTAGTTGGCCATGTAGGTCAGAATGAAGTGTATAGTTTGGTGGTCTGGATACTCGCAAGCTCACATCTCAAAAATACATAACATCAAGTAGTCATTCCCTTGGTAAAAATGCAGATTAGTGGACTCGTAGGTCAGAATGAAGTAAATAGTTTGGTGGTCTGGATGCTCGCAAGCTCGCCGCTCAAAAATACATAACATCAAGTAGTCAATCCCTTAGTGAAAATGCAGATTAGTTGGACATGCAGGTCAGAATGATGTTTTACAAGTATATTTTGGGAGTTCTACAAGCAAATAAAAAAATACCTTGCAGCAGGATTTGAACCCAGTACCTTCGGCTCACGAGACCCTAATTCTATCCATTGGACTACACCACAACCGTTGATTATGGAAACATTCACAGTACTTTACCGCTCCGTAGGAAATGCTTTTGAGGGAGGTCTCCAGAGCGCTCTGAAACAACTCCTATCACTGCATCTGAATACATCGATGTTCTAAGAGGCCGAATCGATACTATCGAGACCACAGAGTAGAGTAGGAGGATCGAGACTATTCAGTGGAGGATCCCTATAGGTGATATTCTCGAGACTTGGACACTAGCGCATCCTTACATCGAGGAAAGGCGAAGTCGAAGTTATTTCACCGTGTTGTCATGGTGACGAGTAAACTATGCGAAAATACGCCATTTGTAGCCACAGCTGAACTACTGCATAACATAGTCTTACCTAGTTCCTAGACAATATTTTCATTGTTTGTAATATGCAAGGTGATAAATTGTATGCAAATTACATCAAGTGATGACTTCAAACACTACGAACACAAGATCTGTGGATGGAGATCCATATATGAAATGTGTGTTGGGGAGTTGACATACAAGTGTTCTAGATGATCCAGACATCAGCCAAGAAGATATGGATTGCCTATCTAGTTTTAGAACTGTTCTTTGAATCAATTGAAACTAAAAATCTTTAGAGTCTGTGAAAGTGGTACCTACCTATTGTGAAAGGATGTGTTATGAGAGCTCTGTTAGGCGGGAATAGTAAGTATCACATGTGGAAAGGTAAGTACCTAGAGGGAAGATATACCTACATACTTTCCGTATATTATTACTTGTTCATGTACTTCATTGATAAAAACGATAGTAGGTACCGACCTAATTACCTTTTTTGTCCCTAAAATTTGTGTAACTGCAAGACTCGGGCAATAACTGCACTGCCAATGCTGTCTTTATGAAATCTTACCTTCAGAAGAATGCATTTCAAGGTTTTTTCCCTGCAGCTGGTTTTTTAATCATGTTGCATATTCCCTGATTCGATATATTTGACAAACTTGCTAATCAGCGGTTGTACTCGTCAGCAAAGCAACGACCCACCTACTTTGTTTAGGCACTTTAAACCAACAGCAAATCTGGTAGGACGTACTTACCTACCTAAGTAGTTTCGTTTCTTGGTGTAGCAACAACCTGCCTTATTTACTTTGACAAACTATCAAATCTCTCCTTTCATTCATTCAATATAACAAGTAAAGCTTCCTCAGTTAAGCACAGTACCACAAACTTATAATAAAACGCTGATGAAGCTACCTGAGCAATGGCTAGGTACCTACACAGCAGTACAGACACCTGAGGAATTTTCAATCATCTTTTCTTTACTATTTTTCAGGTTAATAGTTATTCTCAAAGCCTAAACGAATGAAGTTCTTTAGTTTTCTGACACTGATCAACACTACAATAGTTAGTTTCGGGTACCTACTCAGAAGGTTGTGATAGAAATTTCGATATGAAAATATAAAAATGTCGATGATTATTTTTAGTAAATTAGAAAAATGTTAATGACTCCTTGTTTCAAGATGAACTAAAACTTTTACTTTTTCACGTTGTTAATAACTTCAAATCGTATGATCGATTAATATTCAAATTGGTTATTAAAAAATAAACTGAAGTTAAATAACAAAAATAACTTGCGTAGCCCTACAGTTAGTAGGCTCCTAGTCCAAATAAAAACTAGTTCACGTTAGAATGGTATCGTTGACAGCAATCTACAATCAATTATTGGGCTGACAGGCACGATAATTATAACATTTAGTCGAATTGAAACTTTGTATTGCTACAATATTATACTTTTTCAAAACAAAACTGTTGAAAAATGGCCTTATAACCACGAATTATGTTGACGTGAGACGGCAAACTTCTTGTGAGAAATAGGTTGGTTGAGTAGCGGTTAATTGACGTAGGGCCGCCACGGCCGACTTTTCCTGAAACGCGAACCTACTCCAGGCGTGACGTCACGAGAATATGGGCACATATGGGACGGAGCTCCACGGAGACGCAAGTTTAGATCGTAGAACGGATTGCCAGAGCTACTAGCGGATCCTTCAGACAACAGCTCAAGATCAATGGTTCTCCCGATCCCCTCCAGTAAGAGAACACTTAATAAGGATCCTTCTATTTTACCTTCACTGTTGAACTTCAAATGTTGTTTTGTGAAAAGTTTCCAGTTTTACCAAGTGAATTTTGGATTTAGCATCTTGGATTTAGAATGCAAGGAATGTGTGACATTGATTGCCGAATGAACCCATGAACCTGCAGGTCATTTCTCGTCAGTTGGTGTTAGTAGGTGAAGAAAGACTGTTGACTCTCATCGGTTAGTGTTAGTTGGTGAAGAAAGACCGTTGACTCTCATCTCTCACAAAGTGTTGAAGTTGGGTTAGGTAGATTTCTTTAAAATGAATCTTTACGCAGACAATAAAGCTGTGAGTTTCGAGAGAACTTCATTCCAGAGAAACGTAAGTTGAAACCATAATTCTTTCATTGAATGTATATTATAACCTAGAAACATAAGATCTGATAATGCGAAAGGTAATTTATGTGGGTTAACCTAAAAAGAACCTGGTCCAAAGTGAAACTTTGTCAGCCATATTGGATTTCCATTGAAATCTATAATTTCTGTGCAACTATCTGCATAAATTATCAGCTTTTTTGGACGGATTCTATTTTAATTTTGTTTAGTAGTGAGATAAATTGTTGTATCCTGAGTTTTCATTAAGATTTTTACGTTAAAGTGCCTGGAATGTTGTGTGAAGGATTGGGACTTTGGAGGCGGCCATGTTGGAAATTCTTTCATTACCTTCACTAATGGCCATTGTATTGGTGTTGATATTCGCTAATGGCTATTCCTTCTACCATTCATGTAGATGAGGCTGGAGACAAATGCACATAATGTACAGTTACTTTGTTCATACTATAAGATGTGTGGAGGTTTTGGACACCCATTGTATCGGCAAAACCAGTAGCCTTGACCCACTGCAGTGAGTTACATTACAAGGTCTTGAAGGTTTGCAACGCTTCATTCCAGTTTCAGCCATTTCTGGGAGGCTGTAGGTTTCCTAACAGACAGTCCTGGACCTTTCTACTCAAGCCACGCCCCATTTTGTGTGGTCAGACAGTGTCGGAACTGGTCCTGGACCAATAGTCGCTGTTTGATGAGACAGTCCGGAGCAGTCCAGGACTCGTCCTAAAGCTGGTTTCACATGGAGCGGAAGACGGAAAGACGGAATGCAATCTGATTGCCTGTTGGGACAACAGTTGAGGATGGTGGCTGCCATGTTGCCGGAATGGGCGGACGGCGGTAGAAATTTTTATACTGTTGCCACATTCCGTCGAGCGGAGCGCAAGCTCATTGGACAGGAATGTTGATAACTACAAGTCGAGGTTTCAGATCAGAGAGGGTTTCAGAAGGAAGGTTATGATTCTGTTCACCAAGGTGACTGCTTCATGTGAACACCCTGCCGCATTCCGCCACCCCCTCCACTGGGTTTTCCGTCTTTCCGGTTGTTAACGCTCGTACCGCTCCATGTGAAACAGGCTTAACAGTTCTGGATTTTTTCCGGGACTGTTGGTCCCGCACATGCGCACTCAAAGTGACCTCTTCCTGTTTCTCCATTATCTTTTCTTATCTGTTGTTTTGCGCTTCTGACAAGCGACCATTATTTTCTCTTGCATTTCATCATTTGACTACCATTGTGGAGATACCTACCAGTAATAGGTACATACTTCTATCCCCTCCCTTTTCAGGACGTAGTTCTATCCTGGACTCTCTGTCCGAACAAACCATGTAAGACTTATGTACCTAAAATCCTAGCTCATACCTAGCGATTTGTTTAAGGACTTGATGAAGTTGCCAGGCCACTCAAACCAAAACCGTTGGGAAAAACGTGGTTGTCCATTTTGGTTTACTATTTTCAATAATGAACCTTTGTAGTCGACCAAGGAAGAAAAAAAATCAAAAGCAACAAGGTAATGGCTGTGCAAGTGTTCCAAACTACGAGTTCGAGTCCACTGTTTGCAGTGAGTTTTCGTACTAGTTACAGTCAAGTTCGGAACTCATTTCTGGAGTTTTTTTTTTTTCCTCAAACTCCGGACAACTACTGGAGAGCAATCTTGCGAGCGTTTGAGGAAGCTTGTTATCAGAGCTTGTTTTCAAGCTGTTGTCAGGGTTTTACAGCATTTTCAATGTTTTATTGTCACGAATTATGTTCTCTATATGAATCTACACTGGGGGTTGTTCTAAAAATTCTGTTACCCTTTCCGTTACCACGTTTTCTGATGATTTCCTCTTAAACCAACACGTTTCTAGGAAATGTAGGTAACACCCGTTTTCATTGTACAAGAATCATTCTCTATTTGTTGGAAAACTCTCGATTTACCTAACCGTATTATGTTATCCACTGCGAAGTGTGTGGCCAACAATCTGAGGTATAAGCGTGGTTGTGCGCATAATTGTTTACATACAGGTAATCCTTCTCAATTGTAAACATGATTGCAACCACTATTGGTGGCAACCCTAACCCAAAGCTCCCAAGCCCTCAGTGATCGTCCTTTCCTTTCCATAACGATCTATACATCCAATATCAATGATGTTAATAATAAAAGTGTCAAAGGACCTACTACCTACCTATTCATGTCACAATTTTTTCTAATGTTTGAATTTTTGTGGCCGCAGGAATTTGTGATGGTTACACAGTAACAGGTTATAACAGTGTTCTGTACTCACTCATCTACGTTCGCAGTGTAGCAAATCTCTGAACACAGTTCAGAATTCGTGGCGGCCATTTTCCCGAACTCATCATGCTCTGGACAAGTATGAAAACTGCACTGCGAACAAACTTTTGGTTTTCGTTTCAAGATGCATAGAATCAATAAATCGAATAATCAAAATATCCGTCCGTACATCGTCCAGAGCTTTTCTCCAAAACTACTGGACCAAAGTTTATGAAATTTGGATGAAAAATCATACATTGGCCGGGGATGTGCCAGTAACAGTGGCATCAATGCTGATCAACCCTTAAGGGTAGTAATGAAGGGCTGAAATATTTAAAAATCAAAATGTCAAAAATTTGAGGTAACAGTATTTTTTTTTTTTTTTTTTTTTTTTTTTTTTTTTCATTTGCATAGTATGTTTTCCAACAAATCGAATGAAATCATCCTGAAAGCCCTACAATCTTTCTGTTCTCTCACTATGAGCTATAATAGAGTAGCGACATGATTTTTCGGGGGAACTGTGTTTCATCGATGATAGTGTTAGGCTTGCAACAAGCTCGAGGCATTCGTGCTGCTGCTGAGGTTTTGCCAACTCTTGGCACTGCATCATCATCTCATTTGCAGAAAGTTAAGGAGTGTTATTTAATTTTATTAATTTCTCTCCAGTAGGCATCTACACCTTTGCAGACACATAAGATGCCTACCTAATGATTCGTTTAATAATGTATACAGGTGTTCTGCATAGAAGAGCTATACAATAATTGGCAGCGTTTTCCTAAGGTGCTTCTGCAAGAGTATCATTGATAGACTTCATAGTCTTTCCAATCAGGCTTATAATGGGGCATTGTGATTGATACAGGAACCAGCAGTGAGGCCAGGGATGAAAAAGGAAACCAGAAAGTGGTCTAGAGAATGTATTGATTGCCAAATGAGTAAAGTCAGTTGACCTACACAAAAAAAGTTCACTCAGGGGGTTTTGTGAACCCAGTGAGTTCAGCCACATCTATATGGGTACGTGGAACCATTGTTCCCTGCTACAGGAAAACTTTCTTGTGTTTCCTTCATTAATTGATTAAACTTGATGGCCTGAAGCTTTCCCAGTAGCAGACGCCTGGGCAGAGTCTGTGGCGTGGTAGCGAAGACACCTGAATTACCCAGGTTTGCTGTTCCTTTTAGGGTAACGACAGCCAGTGGAACATCACCGGACACTCCTGATAAGATGGTTGGAGCTCGGTTGCCACTATTTCTGCCTGGAATACTGAGGTGTTTTGCTATCTTAATGGGATTCTGACATTTCTACTCATGAGCATTTTTTCTACCCACCTACATAATATGGTGTTGTTTGTGTTGAGCCTATGAGTAGCCTTTATAATTGAGGTTACTGAGGTGGTTTCAAATGCCCTCTCAATGTTCAAAAAAATACTAATTGCAAATTGCTTGTTGGCCAGCACCTTTTTCTCCCTGATGACTAGATGGCGCAATGCCGCCTCACAGGATTTGCTATATGCAAACTGATTAGGATGCATAGACTTCGCTATTAACCCTTTTGCTCATAACGACCCAGCTCCAGCAACGACTTTCTTAAATTTATTTAATGGTTTAAGCCACACCTCAACACAAGGGTCATTAGCGGCAATGAGTTACCTCGCATACTTTACTGTAGTCCTTTGCCTGCCCTCGATTATAATAACAACACGTTTTTTCTATTACTTTCGAGTTTGCCACACACCTGCACAATCTTGCGATTGGTTCTGATGCTTTTTCCTTTAGCTCATGTTGATAGAGAGCAGCACAACGAGAATTGTTTGCCAGAGAGTTTTTAGTGGAGCACGAAGAATCTGTACAGAAGGCCTTAAAAAAACCCAGGCAAATGCGGCATCTTGAAAACTCCGACCATGGGTGCTGTCGGGTGCTCAAAATCCCAGTGGCAAAAGGGTTAAGGAGGTTTCCCGTAAGTGTCTGTCAACAAGTATTTTCCAGCGCCTTCAAGTTGAAGGGTGTTGGACAAATGAGTCTAAATTCCTGTGCCTGTACGTAAAAGGTTTCCCTGGCTTTGGCAGAAAGACGATGACCCTTGCTTGATGGTTGTAGACGACTTGTACCACCACCCTAATCCCCTCCAAACTCATTAATACTAATTGGAGACGAGACGCATATCGCCTGATTTCAGTGGGTTGAGCCTAGCAGTTTTTATTCGTAAAGATAGATCTTGAAAAACTGATGTTCAAAACGCCTTATTAACTGCAGCAATGTTGGTTGGGAATAGTTTAAACATAACTAAGGTTATATTGAGTTAAAGAAAGCTTGGTTGAAAAATTAATTAGGTATAAGTTGAAACTTCAATGCTGAAATTTGAATTGAATCCTTTTTGGGTCTGCTGGGCAAAAATGACAATGTACGAAGCCATCTTATATTGTGTAATTACGGGTACCACAGATTGCCCGTAGCGGAGCATGGATACACAAATAGTCTATTATATAAATGTGAATGTTATTTTGTTTCGCCCACGTTGCTGGCAAAAAGGATCAATGGATTCTAATGCAGTTTTTCCTGAAATTATCAGCAAGTTCCAAGGATGGTTTTATGCTTTATTACAATCCTCTATACTTACTCCTTCATCGAGTCTCGGGTTTCCCTAATGACATCGACCGGTTATACAACTTTGTAATCAAGTAAAAACCGGACATGTGTCGAACTTTTCTCATCAAATGGATTTTCTGAATTAATGTGGATGGGATGGGCTGACGTGTAAAAAAGTTGCGATACCAGATCCAACAATACCTAAACGATTGTGGTGGGTTGAGCCAAGCAGTTTTTATTCGTGAGGATAGATCTTCAAAAATTGATGTTAAAAACGCTTAATTAACTAAAGCAATGTTGGTCTGGAAGAGTTTCAACATAACTAATTATATTGAGTAAAAAACTGGGACAAACAGCTATTGACACGAGACACAATGCATTTTTGGACTGGAAACAATGAAAAATCCCGATAAACACGTCTAATATATAGATGAGAATATTGGTTTGTTCCTCCCAAGTTGCTGGCTAAACAACTCAACGGATTTTAATTTGGTCTTTTGAGGATTTCGGCGAGTTCCAGCAATAGTGAAATTTGAAATGGAGCCATTGTGGGACAGCTAGTTATAATGACATCGTACGGAGGACCCTTCATCAACAGAGTGAGCTCTGAAGCTAATTTACCTAGGATGCGGAAATCTATTATGTAAATGAGAATATTGTTTGGTTTCTCCCCAATTTGCTGAAAAAAAAACGGCTCCTCAGATTTTAATTCGGTTTTTTTAGGATGCTTGAAGAGTTCCTGAGATGGTTTCAGGGACCCTTGATCAGATTGGTGAGCTCTGAGGCTATTTTCCTATTGAAATTGCGATACTGAATTTTGAAATGGAGCCATTATGGGACTGATGAGCATTAAAGCTAATTTATCTGTGATGCGGAAATTTTCGTTTTCACTTATTGTTGTGAAGAAGCTGAGGCGAGTGAGGGAAAAGGTTTCTGCATTCCGAGCAATAGAAACATTGGATGGTGGTTGATTATACACATCACAAAACAGAAATAGTTCATTTTCCTCTGTCTCCTTGGGCGGAAATATTATTCATTTTTGTTTTATGTTAGTGGAAACATAACAGCAGCTACCATCAATATTGACATTTATACGGTTCCTGACTGATGGAACGAACCAGGGTAGCGGGACAAACCTCGGATTACAGGACAACCCACGGGAAACAGGATAGAACATAACGATACTGACATTTCATACTGATCAAGTGTATGAATCCCTCATCTATTTTATTGCCCATAATATACCTGTGCGATGCCGGTAACCCAGCTATTCAATTGATAACGTTAAATCTGTCTCCGGTTGTCCACATAAATTTTGAAACCAATAGTAATAATAATAATAACAATAAATGATAAAAAGTATATTTTCAAAGTCATACAAAATAATAAAAATTATTTAGATAGTCATACATATTGTATAAATACAAAATGAACAATACGGCTTGGTTAAAAAAAAACCCTCCAATTCCACAGGTACCAAAGTCGTTAATTCATTACAGGAAACAATGACACAGTATTTATTTATAAATGTAATAATTACAATAATTAAATTTAAAAATGAGGTACTATTTCTATCAAGATTATCAAATTACAATAGATCGATGGCAAACTGTAAATTCAGTTATAATGGCTGACTAGAAACTTTCCTAGACGCCAGGCTTACCTATCTGCAAAACTTTAACCAAACTTGACCAATCAGGGCCATTGAAAATGCAGATTGCTTGTTCTCTTGGTAATGAGGAGTGTTTGAACGTGATAATTCAAAACTCCGACAAAATGGAGCATTTGCACATAAAGTGGAAGGTATCTTCTCTGTCACAGAGATTGCACATCGAGCAGTCCTCAAGGAAATCCAAACGGTACAGTTTGGCGTTGTAAGAAATGAGCTCAGTTCGAGCCCAGCAATATGAGCAGGTTAAGGGCGACAGGTGGTTGCAGTATGGCTACCCGTCTAGATTTCCTCGTACCTATTACAATGGTATTTCTACCGTCTCGTCTGCCTCAATAAAGCGAGAAGCGAGAGGCAGGTGCACTATGGACGCACCCTAACATACATGCAGGAGGCTTGCACACTTCACAATAGGATCTAGTTATCGGTATTTAGTGATCCTCTCTGGTTCCCTGGGATCATCGTTCAAAATTGGCTGTTTTCTGGCTTGTGAACCCCTGTTGAATCAATCCAACATCTTTCATCATCAGCGAAAGCTCTGGAGATGGAAGATTATAATTCACGCTGTGTGTTATCATTAGATTAGAGCTCTCCAATAAATACTCTGACCAATGTATCCAGGCGTTGATGACTTCCCTTGCAAGAATTTTGGGCAGCTGACTATCAGGTATTTGCCATCTTCAGACTATAATGAAGATGCAGATGAAGAGTGTAAGTAGAACCGGGTCTTGTTCAGTTTCCAAGAGTAATGTTACTCTGGCGCATATTGTGGTAAATGAAAAATCCCCAAAACCTGTGCAGAATATGCCAGGATAGCTCGAATGACTCCATTAAAAATCTGCAGCACGGCTTGCAGATACACCACTGGACTGGCAAATGCACTCCCCCAAATGTAGCTCAGAGAGGTCACTGACTTTCTCTTGAGGTGTTGTGCAAAAGACAATCTTGGAATGGGTGCGACGCCATGTTGTACATACATACTCATTCACAACATCAACCTCCTCACCCCCAAACGTCAAATGTTTCCTGAAACTGCACTGCCACCATTTTAAACCATAATCATCTTGGATTTAGCCCCATCTTCAGGTTCCTCAGCCAGGACAGCCAACATCAGCATACATAATGACACTACTGCAACATTTCCAACCCGAACACCATGCTGAAGCTCTATGATTAGATCATTTATATAAATTGCAAATAGAGGACCTGGAGGACAGCCTAGTTTGACACACATATATGCAGGGGCGACTCAATCCAACCTTTTATTGTCGAACTTCTAAAACCATTGCAAAACCCTATTTTTACAAAAATGCACTAAAAACACTGTTCTGTTTTTTACTCATTGCGTTAGCTTGATTTTCTACGAAAATCCATTAAGATAGAAATTTGAATGGATTTTTTTAGTCCAGCTCTAAAGTTCCTTTCTCAATGGGATTACAACTGTATTGATAGCCTATTTTATTTGTCCACAGCACATGCTCACAGAATTACCCCTAATAATGGCTGGAGGTACATTCAAGTCCTTGGGATCCATGAATGAGGCAAGTTGAATTTTTGTAGAAGTACATTCTTCCTCTTCATTTGATCATACTTTGTTTTTTAAATATGTAATTAGATCCCTCAGGTAGGCTTATTTTTCTTGTTATTTTTATATTTGTTCATTCACAATAATATAATTGGTTGTCATTACATAGTTAATATGTGTTACTCAAATTTTTTAGAGCCAACTGGAGAAGTTTTTGAGCTATTTAGTGCGGTTCACGTGCCAAAAAAATAGGCAAAGCCCATTCAGTACCCCACCTTGGTGGTCAGAAAATGTAACCTACCCCCCAGAATTTCACATCGGTCAGATTCCTCTGCCATACACTCGAAACAAAGCTGTAAGTAATATGTTTAAATTTTTTTTGTGTGACAGTTCCCGTAACATCTAAGAGAGGTCGGGTCTATCCGTCGCTCTAGCGGCGGATCGAATGCGCCCTCCTCGAATTATTGGGCTGCTCTGATTGGGGATAGATGAGGATCCGAGAACCGGAGAATCAATCTTCTCCGAACATAGCACATACGCTATTAGTACAAGTTGTATCTTTTATGGTACTGTCACACTCCCCTCTCTATATGTAGCACGGATTTAGGCCCCTAGAGGGTACCTAAGTCCGTGACATTTTACAGCAATATATTTCAGGTCATGTTATTATTGTCACTGCCCATTGTTTAAATTTCCCCAGGTCAAGCTGAAAAGACTGATACGAATGTGTTATATCTATAACAATTGTAAAGACCTGCTAATATTGTCAGACAAGTTGGCAAGTCTCCACGCTCTGTCATACAAATTTGTAAGAAATAGAGACGGGACGGTCACTGTAATGCAAGTCAGCGCAAAGGCACCTATAGTTATGATACCTTCATCAAATCTCGTAAGTTTAAAACATTTTATTAAAATAACAGATGATCAGAAACCTCATCTTGTTCAACTTTTATTAATTGTTTGCAGGACTATGATTTGGACATCAATACAAACTCGTACCTACCAGAGATCTCAATAATTTCTTTCAGAAAGGTAATCGTCCAACCAAATGATTAATTAAAAATGAAAATGGTATACTGATTTCATAATTAGCCCTGTGGAATTCAAAAATTTCTTCGTTTTTCCAGTCATTGATTGAGTACGATACGAAACCAAAACAGAACATCATACATGTAAGTAATTTTCCTTCTATAAATGCATCCCTTAAGGCTGTTTATTTTAGGAACACCTACTGTGTTTCAGCTTTGCTAAAAAGGATAATCATAGAGGGAGAGAAAAAAAAAATCCCTACACCTATTGCTTTTAATGCCGGAGAGATGATGATAACACTAAACCATGATAAGAAAAAATGAATTCTGTTTACTCCTGATTAGAATGCCGAGTAATAGGTAGAGTGGGGACATATGTTGCCCTAGACAATGGAGCAAGGTGAATGGTTGGTGATACCTCTATGCAGACCACTAGGTGTTGAGGGAGGAAGTTGAAGTTGACAGAGATAGCGTCTCGGTAAGGTTCGTTTCATGCCAGGGTGATGTCACTGGTAGGGGGATCCAACATCACTGTCAATGCCAATGACAAAATGATGAAAAGTAAGCTATGCTTGACAGACAAAGGCACAAACAAATACATGGAAATTAACAGTTTCTAAAATAAACAAATACTAGTTTATTGGGTTATAATCAAAGGAATTCCATCAACTTAACCAGAAGAAAGAAGAATGTCTCCACATCGCATACGATTTCCCATCACTGGTACTCCCCTCCTCCATCACTTGGCATCCGGTCGTTGGCATATCTACATTGGCAGATATGTTGGATCCCCTATTGGTGACATCACCCCTGCACAAAGTGATTTCTTATCATGACGTTATCTCCACCAACATCTACTTCCTTCCTCCATGCCTGTCATGGAGGTAACAGTAATAACGAAAATAGTTAGGGATAGGGAAGTGTAGTGATTACCACTACACTACCCTCTATTGTGGTGGAGGAGGGGGATGATTATAACCTTGCTTCATATTCTAATTGTTGTTTGATAGGAGACATCTATTTGGGAACCCTCTACAGCCTAACCCATGGAAAAATAAAACTTCAAGTTTATAGCAGTGTGTGTATCCGATCGTATGAACTTTAGTTCGTCGTATTTTTAACTGCAAATAGATTTTTTCCTGAGATTTCTAACACCTTCCTTACCATGAGTGGTTTGCTTTCCAAGATTTTTCAAAGTTTCGACGTGACTTTTGGTGCAATGGTGTAGCCTTATGGCAACTGTTTTCATCAACTGCTTAAATTCCAAGATAACATTATATTTCTATCCGAAAATCTGTGTAGGTTGCCGTATTACAAATAATTTATGCATTGATACATCATAAGAAGTACTTACTTAACGTAGGTAATCTTTCCATTTCGTGAGAACAAGTTGTATTTCTATACCTACTTCCTTTTTGTTTTGCAAAAGTGTTCTCTTCTCAAATACCTACTTATTCGAAAAGCAGAAAATGTTATTATTGCGTTATTATTGTTTGTGTCTTCTATTACCATTGCATTCCCCAAACAGACCTGTTTCCTGCCGAATTTTCTCCTACCGGTCATTTCACGGACATCAAAGCTCCATAAACGAAGTTGAATAATAAACTCATAAGTCATGAGGGCATACACAAGAGATTTTTATGTATCTACCTACATTAACTGCAAAGGCGACGTCGTTTTGAAATGAGACTGTTGGGTAATTATTCGGTCCTTTCATCAACTAGGTACTTTTCCCAAGATAACATTATGGGTATTTCTACCCGAAAAAAGCCACAGTTCCTTTGAGCCTGACGGCTAAAATTAAAAAACATGAATATGCTTTAGCCGTACACGACTCACTCCTCGTCGATTCTCTGAACCCGACCCCCCATCGGCCTCTGAACTCTGTTTATCATTCAAAACAAAGAAATGTTTTAGCTCCTCGCTCTCACTTTATTATAGAAATGATCACGACCATTGAGCTCTTGTGAGATGATGATCTCCTAATAGAAACTCGCGAGTAAACATTCACTTTATTATAGAAATGATCACGACGATTGAGCTCTTGTGAGATGATGATCTCCTAATAGAAACTCGCGAGTAAACATTCACTTTATTATAGAAAGAGGCTAAAGAGGCTACATACGAAATTACAGCTTCCTATAGTGTAAAGTATAGAAATTACCTATTAAAATAATTTAACCACCGCTTCACAAATCTAACTATTCTCGCAATATTTGGATCACCTGCTATGAATCACATAATCGAAACACCAGCTCAATGAAATCATCAGAAATTAACAAGCGGTGTGTAGGTTGGCGCATTTCAAATCATATAAGTGCATTGATGCACCATAAGAAGTACTTACATACTTAACGTAGCTAATTTGTCCATTTCGTAAGGACAAGTTGGCCATCTCTTCTCAAATACCTACTCATTCGACAAGGAGGAAATTTCTTATCTATAATCAAAAAATGTCTCAAAACACAAATGGAATAGGATCATCAGGAAGGTAGGTTGTTGGTGAGATCGCAAAATCGGTACCTACACCTAAGTATTATTTAACCCAACTCGGCCTCATCTGCATAAAACCGTGTTTAATTTGACTGTTTTATTAATCTATTATTGTTATTATTATACTCAAGCTCTTCATCTTTATCAAATACAATCAAAACTTTATCGAAAGAAACCAACAAAGAGAAACGAAGGTTCGCTACCTTCTTATCTTATCTTTCTTTATCAAACAAAAGAAAACTGTGCAATGGGCAACTGCGCACATGTGTAAATGCGGCTATCCGGTAAATATCTAATTTTTCAGATGTGTACAGTCCGTTTCAAGAGTGCTTGTCCGGCAAGATTCACCCCACTCTTCCGACTGCCGCTAGCCAATCAGAAGGCCGAACGCATGACCGGATAGCCGCATTTCCGCATGGATGTGGACCCATCTTACATGTTGCATTGAATGATTGTTTTAACTTATAAGAATTATGGTCACCAAAGTGTATGTACCAATGTGTTATAACTATGGATGATGTTTGTCTTTGTGCAGGAGGATGACAGCAACTATGTTATCATTGAAGACTCATCTTCTGATGATGTAAGTGTAGTTGTATTCTTATACTAGCCACTCCGGCTCGCTTCGCTTGCCTCCATGCCTTCGCCCCCCTCACCCGGACCCCCCTGTTAAGGTGTATTACAATTGAAACATGTAGGAGATGTTGCTTGCTTGGTGTGGATGTAATAGATGTGATGGTCTTTTACTGGCGAGTGGGAGTGGGAATGATTAGAAACGGTACTTCACTAAGGGTAGGTTTAACGTGTATAGGGGATGTTGCCCGCTTTGCTCGCTCGGTATGGCTGTATATGTGTAGGAAAAACCTCGTAATCCGACATCTGTAGGGAATGTTGCTCACTTTGCTCGCTCGGTATGGCTGTATGTGTGAGGAAGTTATACTGCCCACCCGATTCGGCAGACTTTTTTTCTGTTGGAAATGACTATCAAACGCAGCACCTTATGTGGAACCATGAAAAGTATAGTTTTAAGAACATTTCAGTACTAACAGAACAGTAAGATGTTGAATGTTTTTACGTATTTGTTTTCCGGTTCTATTTTTCTAAAGGTAGGCCATTATTTTATGTGTGTAGAAGGGCAAAGGGGAAACTTCCCAAGATCAAGAGGTTCGAAGGCAATGATCAGAATAAGCTCGAAAACCAACGTTTTCGTCTACATTTTCGTTCACTACAATTGGAAAAAAGAATTCCATGTCTCGAAACTCGCATGGGATTAAACTGGAACTTGACCAAACATTTTAAGAAGAACCTAAGCAAAAACTGTCAAAATTTACTTGGTCTAAGACGGAAAAAACCATAGTGGGGAACGCATTTTTTCGTCATTTTCCGTATTCTTTCGCTGATTTCTCCGGGAAGACAGCATCTTTCAGCGATTTTGACGGCTCCATAGTGTTCTAAGGGTCCTGAAACGTAACTTTGTCGGTGACGTACAAAGTGCTCTCGATCTCGATCAAATTTTAATGTGGCAGTGGATAGAAGATCGGGTGCTCGGGGAAAAAAAAAGCGCATTAAAACGAGGGTCCGTAACCTTTCATTTTTTTGGCACATTTCCCGATAGGTACTTTTTTCGCGATCCGATTGTACCGTCGTCTTATATAAAAACCTACGAAACCTGTATTTTTCCAGAATTTTCTACAGCCATTTAGAGGAGTAGGGGAAGTGGAAAAGAGCGGGAAAAACCGGAAAAACACCGACACAACACCGCGACACTCACTCACAGACAGGCAGCATTTCATTCGTGTAATATAATAGAGATTTCACTATTAACGCTTCTTCGAAGGAAGCCTTAGTTCAGGTGGTGTTTGTTGACATAGACGATTGGGTTAAATTCCTGTTACATTACTGCTGTCCATGAATATACAGAATTTCAGATGAAAGCTACATCCCTCATAAATGGCACTGTGGTGCCTTGTAGTATAGGAGGGCTCCATTAGGAGTTCCGTGTAGACTCCATTTCAATTTTAACATTAAAGAATGATTTTGATAGAAATTACCCGGAGAACTATCTATTGACACTCATGTGGAGAATGATGGGGGTTGAGTCAAGCAAACTTAGATAAACTAAATTAGTTGCAAAATTAACATTGTCAATGTGATTAGCCTTATATTGTACCTATTTTTGTATCTCTGTCTGTTATACGGATGATTTTATGTTTTTAGGATGTTCAAATTGTTTCATACGAAAAAGGTGCTTTCCCCCCAACTCCCCCAAGGAAGAAATTGCCGTTGGAGCTTCGACCTGGTAACTACTTTACATATATTACTAAACATTAACATGAAAAGATGTAGGTACTTTTGTAAGTCTCCATTGAGTTGAGTCCCCTCATTTTTTACTAGAATGATTTGTTGAAGTTTTGTTTTGCATTGGCAGGTCCAGCTTGTTCAAAAGTTAGATTTAATTCTGACCGTCCCTCCGAGTCCTCAGAGCTATCCATAGTTCAATTGCCCAGTCTTAAATCAAAAACAAGAAGTCTGTTCAGCCCTGACCAAAATGTAAGGCGGGATCACAAACAAAGTCCAATCGTCTTCCCCAATCAGCAGAACAGCCTTCTATCACAGAAGCTAAAACAGGTGAGTTAATGATCTGATTAGTTTATTTAAGGGCCTTCAATTTTAATGGAGTAAACTAAAAATTATTTATGCTTAATTTGAAACGTAGTTATTACAAATTGATTCGCTAGATCGAAGTTGAATACAATTTTTGACAAAAATTGTTTTAAATAGGGTTTTTTTTTGCTTCAGTCAGCTTCCTTTGTCTCCAAAAACAAATACTTGCCTTGCTAGAGACCAAGCTTTTCTTGCCATTGAAGGATAGAAAAGGAAGGCTCATCACAAGTTCCAACAAGGGTGTTGAAACTTGTGATGCATGGATACTATACACGACGTTCCAGTACCTTTATGACACTCTTAGGAATTACTGTAGTTTGCCATAGCTCTCACTGACGGTGGTTTCAATCAGGATCCTATACAAAAAACCTGCCTTTTTTCAAATTTATTCTTCAGCCATAAACCTTTTTTTTCTCATTGATTAAATGAAATACCTACCCAACTTACCGTGCCTACCTTTATTCCTTAAAATTCTTGCAGATCAACACTTCCATAGGTATTAACTCCTTCAGAAACAGAGGACAATAATTTTATCAACAATATGAAGAAGAGGGATGTCTGATGACAGGAGGATCGTGGCGTGGTGTGGAGATATTCCTATTCCGACTCTTGAATGTGAATATACAGATACCTACCTCGATTTTACCAGTGAAACTTGTAGTTGGTCTGTTGTGAACTTGATCTCAATTCTGTGGTACTGTTCTATCTATTGACATTCCAGCATAGAACACCACATAGGTCAAACTCCTCATCCCTTTTCGGATGGATGGGTTAACTTTACGGCACAGGAACAACTTTAAGGACGCTTGCCAGTGACTTTCCCAGGGAGGCCAATTGCTCGCTCATCCACAAACCCTCACCCCTCAGTTTCGTAGAGGCAAGGTTCACTAGACTGAACCCTAGTTACAAGCGTTTCTCTCATTTCAGTTTTCTGGAATGTGAAGGTGTTTCCCACTTTCGGTTTAGCGAATTTTAGTAGAAAATGAAGCTATTATAATGGCTCCAAAAAAATCATAAATCAAAGTTTTTTTGTTCGAATCCGTTCTGAGGTATCCTGAAACGATTCCTGGATGATAAAATTTTTATTCAGAGTCATTCCAGGCTAACTCTCCCAGGATTGACATAAAGATTCTGTTAGTTGACCAGCACATTTTGAGCACATTAAATTGATCCAAGTTCAAAAAATGTGCTCAAAAAATGGTTTTAAAAAGCTTCAGATGGCTGGAAATCGTTAAAATTGATTATTTTTAGCAGATTATTAGACAACAAAGTTCATCTGAACTTCAATGAACTTTAAAAACTGTACCCACAAAATTATGCTGAAAAAAGTACTTGAATTTCATTAATATTTGCTGAAAAATCCATAAAAACGGCAAAAAAGCTATAAAATCTTATTTGAACCGCAAAATATGATTTATAACGAGTTTTTGCCATAAAATTGGTAGTTAACATCATATTTGCACTAAAAATGCTCAAATATCAACAGTAAAACATAATGTAATACGACATTTTACAAAATTTTGCTCAATACAATCATGCTGCATGGCTGGATATTTTCATCTATATTTTTGTTTAGTTTTTGAGGTGGTTTCAGTTGTGTTCGTATTTCCTAAATGTGTTGAAAATGAAGTGGTCCAAAAACGATACGATATACCCAATTTGGGTCATTTGCTGATCCATTTCCTTACCCACATCCTTGGCTTAGCTGCTTTTTCCTCTCTGACCAGGGTGAGAAGCTCTCGTATGTGACACTGAACCACTTTTAATAAATGAAGATTTTCTATAGGTCGTTATTAATAGAGATTTCAATAAACACCCTGAACTTGCAAGGAGGCTGAGCTGTCCTGTGTGAACGCTTTGTTTGCTGGCAGGCGCTAGCTCTTGTGTGCCAGTCAACTGGCAGCCTTGACCGTGTGGACTAGGCTTTAATTTGTAATCTTCGCTCCTCATCCTATGTACACTTGTGTCATCTTTCAAACATTTTCAGCCCTTGCACAAAATTGAGACATCATTCGGACCTAAGACCTTCACCCCCAAGCCGTTGGACACATGTGGTTCTGTACCAAATCCACTACTCCAACCAGCTGCTCAATTTAGAAATAATGCTTCCAACAATCACCTTAGAATTAGGCGGAACACTCGTCCCTTGAGAAACCAAGTAAGATACATGTTTTTGTTTCATTCTTTTTCTAATTCTAGCTGCAATGGAAACAAATTTTCTGGGGAATAAGAGTAGAAAAATCAAAATATGCGTATATAGTAATTAATTTAAATGCGTAATGTTAGGACTCACTTTCAGTAGTTTCTATCAAAAATTGAGCTCTCAGTTCATCCAGTTGAGAATGACGTTCCTGGTCAGCTGTGACCCTAAGCATACATCGATATTCTCCAATTATTGTGCTATCACTTGCTTTTAGTCGTTGCTTGTGAATAAAATTAGAGGGTTCTGAGAAAAAAAATTGTACTGTGAAGCGCACAACACAGCATCTCTAAGTGTATCCTCTCAGCTTTTCCCATGATTGCCATGATCAATTTCAGACATCGAAAGTATCGTAATACTAACTAGGTGTTTGAAAGATTTGAACCACCCAATAGGAATTTTACAATTGCATAGAGTATTTTTCACCCCCTCTCCGGAAAGAACAAATATGGATATTCATGATCTATATAATAATTCGCTTTGACTATTGATAACTATTGATTTGTGGTTTTACCGACATTGATAAAATGTGTGACAGTTCCCACGAGATCCAAGGGAATGCGCTGCCGTCGCTCCGTTGTTTCCCAATGGGCGTCGGGCGCTTCTTTCCGTGTTTTCGAAAGCCCGTGCTTGGGGATGGATGGGTGATCCTAGAACTGGAAAACCTATCTTCTCTGAACGTAGCATATATATGCTATTAGTATGAGTTGTATCTCTTATGGTACTGTCACTCTTCTCTCTCTATCTATGAGTGTGGATTTAGGCCCCCATTTCACCTCGGGGCACCTAAGTTCATTACATGGTAGCAGAGCGTGGTTAGGATTATGCACGGCTGACACCTAGTAATCTGATCCACTATTATTGGGGCGTTAATGTTTCAGAAGAAACATGGCCCCGGGTTTCTAGGAGGAATACCCATTGTACTCCCTTGGTAACATAAATACTTTCATTGGTTCTTGATTATTAATTTCTCAATTTATCCCCTCATATTATTTCTATTTAAAATACTTAATTTTCAAGGGCATTGTTCCCAAACCCAGGGCATCGTTCCCTATTACATAAATCCCCATAGTGGGCCACCTTCCACTGTAAGTCTTCAAAGTTGAGCAAGTTAATTCCCCGGGGCATAGTTCCCATTTTCGTAAGTCCCCAAAGTAAAAAGTGGTTGAGCAAGTTATATTATTCCCGATGGTTCCAATCTACTACCTAATGAATACTTCATATGTTCATTGACAATCCATCCTGTTTTAATTTCACCTTTTTATCCTCAATCGCCAATTATTTATTAATGAGCATCAGTTCTCAACCAGTAAACTATTCCTCCTAGTTTACCCTCTTCAATCAAGTATGTTTTTTAAGAGGGGGAGTGTGACAGTTCCCGCGAGATCCAAGGGAATGCGCTGCCGTCGCTCCGTTGTTTCCCAATGGGTGTCGGGCGCTTCTTCCCGTATTTTCGAAAGCCCTCGTTTGGCGATGGATGGGTGATCCTAGAACTGGAAAACCTATCTTCTCCGAACGTAGCTATGCTATTAGTATAAGTTGTATCTCTTATGGTACTGTCACTCTCATATTTCTATCTATGAGTGTGGATTTAGGCCCCCATTGCTCCTCGGGGCGCCCAAGTTCATTACAAATTTCTATGATTATCTTTGTTGTTACCCAACAAATTATCTTTTTATAAATTAGGATCTTTGTAAATTCAATGGTTATTATTATTTTTATATAACATTTTAGCCTTTTACTGAATTTTCGTATTGCAATGTTTCAGGAATAAAATGGGTTATTTGAATAATTAAAATAAAAATGGCTTTACTACTAGTTGTTTTTTTTTTACCCCTTTAGTTCTCAAATTTGATTATGGACATTGCAATTCAGTATTTTTTGACAGGTTTCCTGATCAGATATAAATTATATACCTCCCGGGAAAGTAAATATAGGGGGGGGGGGGGTTACTCGATTTTATTCTACGTTTAGATATTCATTTTAAGGAAAATCACGATTTACCTGATCTGATATAATTAAATCGATAGATATCTAATATAACGTTGGACTACTTAATCGATGTAAAAATGACAACATTGTTAATAAAATTATTGATTTTTTTATTATTGATACTTTCTCTTTACAAAGTCGTTAAGCTGTCTTAGAAATACTGAATAGGTAAGAAGAAAGTGGAATCTAAATGGTTGCTGTGAAAAAATCTCTCAACAATCAAAAAACCTATTGAAAATAAGGATGTTGGATAATATTTATAAAACACAGACACATAAAAAAACAGGTTGACCTGTTAAATAGTTAACTATTTCAACTAACTATATACAGGTATATAGGTAACTAGGTAGCTATATAAAGTATCTCTCAACTGTTCGTCTATCTAGTATTCATGTACGAGTAATAATCGATTATTTCTATAATCAATGTGTATTTTGTTCTTGCAGACATATACATTTGTAGATATCGATTTGACGATAGACGACGATGATGATGATGATCCAGAAAAAAAATCATGCCACCCTTCTGAAGTAAGTTTTAATTAATTTGTGCCTCTTGCTCTGTGCAAATGCATTTTTTCGCTCAGTGCGTACCTACATGTTTCAGTAGAATTTGTTTGTAATAATTCCTTCCTTTTTTTAGTTTTGACTGTGTTTTCCACTTTAATTTCACTTTGTTCCCAGCTGTCCAAGAACACGTTTCTTTCACGATTTGGCCTATGTGGGAAAGATAACAACTCGACTGAGAACACATCAGCGCCAGTTATTATGGAGAAAAGAAACAAGATGTAAGTATTGAATAGGTTCGTTCCTTTAATTCAAGAATGTTTTGGACCTGGATTTGTCTTGGTTCTGGGGCTCATTCCAAAATTTTCGTCGCGCACCAATAGTGTCACTTTTTCCTTTAGATGCTCATTTACATCAGTCGTTGTTAGGAATAGTCCTCTATTCTGTTGGTTCACCTCACTTTTTGTTCCGCCAACCAGAGGAGTTAATGATGTTGATAATCTTTTTATCTTAGCTTTTGTGTTTCATAATTATTGTTTTAATCTCATCATTTTACTCGCGTTTTTCAATCCGAACGAAGATAGGATCACTCATTTAGGCAGTTCACGCTATTTTTCCCTCTATTTTAGGCAGTTAAGAGTATTTTTGCTGGAACTTCCCCCCAAAACCACCATAAAATTCCGGATTTAAAAAAAAAAAAAGTTCTTAGACTATGCTCCTAGGTTGGTACAAAAAGAAACGGCATGCAAAATTTAGTGGTGGTTCTCTCTCAACTAACAGAACAACGTGGTGTTGAATTTCCTGTTCTCGATTATTTAAAGTGGCAGTTGGGGAGACATGTAACTTGGATATCCGAGGTAGGGTGCCCCAGATAGTGCATACGACTATAGTCGGGTCAGTGTAAGAAGTTACGTGAGATGGTGCCACCACATGGGCCACGGGAAGAGGGGAAGTAGCAGTCTGATACCCCTTCCCTACCTCCTCCTCCGATCCACCACCCACTTCCCTCTCCTGCCATTGGCATGCAGACGGTGGGGAAGCGATCAGCTAGTTTCCCCCACCTCCTTGCCTTCACGTAACTTCCTACGCTGACCCGACTGTACCTGCACAATTGAGCTACATAAAGGTGTCACGTCCCTTTACGGTTATTGATGTTGAACTTAACGAGTGCCAGCTCATTTGTCTTAAATTCTTTATACGGTTTCCTGAGCGTACTTGAATAATGTGCTGAAATTTATTTTTTAGTAATTCAATCCACAAAGTTCGTGCGAAGGAATTGTAATTTATATTAATTATAATTTAAGAAATGTTTCCAGAAGGAACAGGCTCCCGAGGTTCTGCAGAGTGAACCCTAACCCTTTTATTGGTATATTTAGACTTCTTTATTTTCTATTCTGCCCCTCTCCACATTCAATTACATTTCTAATTGATTCTAGGCACTTCTGCCTTATGTCTTTCCATGGATTATAATCCCAAATTTATATTTGGAGGCATTTTCTCATTTCTTCAAGTCCCTAAAGAGAGCAAACTTGTTGCTCCGAGCCTCCATAGAGGACAAACTGATATTTGGAGTCCCGATTGAGGGCAAAATCCAGTCTCCAAAGTTCAGCAAATTATCCTTTCCGGTTGTTCCAATCTTTGATTAGGGGTTAGTCTAAGTTAGCCCAATGATTGTTTCTAACAGCATTTCCTAAATTAGGTTTCAGATGGCATTTCCTGAAGCATTGTCAACAAATCTTTCCAGAGTATTACTCTCTTTAGGATTGAGATAAGAACCGTTCTTGCGCCAAAAAATTGAGCTTTCCGAATGAAAGGACGTGTTCGTTGGCCAGCACTTTTTGAGTACATTAAATTGGTCGAATTTAAAAAAAATGTGCTAAAAAAAAAAAAAAAAATCACTTAAAACTGTTAGAAAACGTTGAATTTATATTTTTTGCAGGATGTTAGTCAAAAAAGTTTATTAACAAAGGAATGTTTTATGCTGAGTTAAAACAAATCAAAGAAAAATCAGATTCCGGGTATTCTCGAACTGTATAAAATCAAAATTACAATAATAATTAGGAAGTGTGATCTCAAAGGTATCACATGGCTAAGTTCCTGGGAAATTAATAATCAACTATATACTATTACAACATGCTCTCTTCTTCAAAGTTTTTTTTTTTTTTTTCCGCACCAATGTCTATTTAACATAGTTTTCCAGGTATGCTGGCATTCTCCTGTTTCTTTGAGATCTTCCCTAATTTCCTGAATATGCTTCGGGAGATACATCAGGACCAGGATGTTGTTTATGCTCACAAATTTGCTGAAAAATGTGCTTATATTTCACGAAAAAAGCTAAAAATCCAAAATATTTTTTAAATTTAAAATATCATTTAGAACAAGTTTGCGTTTTGATCATAAAATAGTAATTTTATGATCTTCGTATTCAAAATGAAGATCAGGTTGAATATGTCCTAAGCGAATTGTGAGTTCACCGGAAGCGAGAAAATGAGGACAAGAGTGAACAAATAATAGAGACTTCACCTCCACAACAGCGGCGAATCATAAGGCAAATGAGAGGAGCATCCTAGTGGCAGTCTGTGATTCTCCTTGCTACAGATGACTTTGATCTTCCACCATCACAGTTCCATGATGTGATAGCCATTCGCTATGGGTGGGACCCTACTGGCTTACCAAGTACTTGTGACGGATGTGGAAACTCTATGGACCTTAATCATGCCCTAAATCGCAAGCATGGAGGGCTTGTCAAATGAGGTAATGACCATGTCAGAGACGCTTGTGCCAAAATTCGTAACATGGCATGGGGTGATGTGTACCAATAGAGCCCATTCTGCAAGAAAGCGATGATGGAAGTCTGGGCCTAGTGGCAGACCTAAAGGTGCAGGGGATGTGACATAGAAAAGGCAAGCATTTTTTGATAACCGGGTGGTAAACGCCGATGCTTCCTCCTATGCTCACCTTGATTGGTCTGTAATTGCCCATAATGCAGCTTTCCGCAAGCACGCAAAATATGACAGAGCAGCGGAAGACCTTGCAGGATCATTCACGTCTCTCTTCGGTTCCTGCAATGAATAATAGCTTGGTTGAGAGTCAAAATTCAATTTGCCATCATACGAGCTGTTGGATTGTGACTCAGAGGTACTCGCCAATAGTAAAGGAGCTGGGAACAGAAGACGGCACAGCAATCCAGGTATGGTACGACAAGTGAAAACGGAGAAACCAAATCATGAACACCAACAGCCAAATCAACTTTGGAACTTCTTGAAATTTCTTTACACACAATAAATCTTTACCTACTAACAATTTCTTTGCACTCAAAGTGCTTAAAAGTCAAAATAATATGAATTTACATAATACGATTATCCACGAAAATTCGCTCGTATGATCAAGCTGCACAGCCCAAAATTTTGCCGTTGCGGGAAGACTATTTCAGGAGTACCTCTCTGTGGTTCCTGGACCCATGCTGCTTTCCGCCCACATGTAACTGGATATTTCTTATTATTAATTGTGAATGTTCAACAGCTCAATAACAAGATGAAGTAACAAGAGTGAGACGGATGACGTACTTATTATTCAAAAAGTTTGTTTTTAAAGGGATGAGTGTGACAGTTCCTATCTCAACAGAGATAGTGTGCCTAGTGTCTACCTTACGGACTTTCTTGATGTCAAACCGATCAGGTTTTTATCCATGCCTCGATGTAAGGATGTACAAGTGTCGGATCTCGAGAATATCACCTATAGTCAACTTCCCCATGGGGTTGTTGTTGTTGACTGCTCAGACGCACAAGATGGTTGTGGGTACGGGTTGGTGTGGCCTACATCATTACTGACTTAGGGTTAATTTTAAAAACACTGTTGAGGGCATCTTATTATTTACATTAGTATTATTAATGCATGAACATTATTTACTAATCTTGATATTCTGTGTTATTTTCTTTTCAAGGTTCAATTTGAAGAGCCTGAGCTTGGATATGGTACCTTTTCTAGTGCGTATGGGCGTTCTTCCTAAACGATGCCTTTGTACGCAGCAAGAGCTAGATCAGCGGACGAACTTTATAGAAAAATTTACGAGAAAAGGTGAGTAAGAAAACAGGGTAGATATGGATCTAGTTTGATGAACCAACACCGATTGAGGGGAATACAAAACGCTGCAAATTATTACAAAAAGGTTTATTATCTGTGTTAGCCCTTTTACACAGATTATAAGTCTATAATTTATTATTAAACCCCATCTATAGTATATGATCAGAACATGGCACATCGTGCCTCCCAAAAGGGTCTACCCCTTTACAGTTTCAGGACTCTGCAATTTTACGCTTTACAGTAAATAAAATAAATAAAAAATAAAGAAAAAACAGGTCGATTAAGAAAGAATTTATCCTCAGATGCTCCGAAGCTGCAGTGCACACCCACACCTCGTAATGATTTTCGAGGTGTCCTGAAGAAGCTCCATCTAAATTACAGCACCGTGAGTCGGTTAGGAAAAAGCCTAGGACGTTCCAAAGCTGATCTGAGTCCCTCCATACATAGTAATTGTATTCCAGATGTCTAAGAAGGAGCTACGTTTCAGGTTTCAGCATCATAAGTCGATTAAGAAACAAATTAGGCTCAGAGGCCCCACAGCTGATCAGTGTGTTCAGATTTTGGATTCTTGATATTACAAAGGAGGTCTGTTTCTAATTGCAGATCCCTAAGTTGACATCAATATGCCTGCGTAGAAATAGGCACCTGAAGAAGGAAAATTATGCAATTAACTAAAACATTACACTTTACCAGTCCCCCTGCTCTAAGTATAACGATATTTAAGTAAGTAGGTACCTACCAACTGAAAATAACATAAATGTATAGATCAATGAAATGGCTGAACTCCATGGCGGAAAATATTCAATGACGATATTGGTAACGTAAAACGTCAAAATCGACCATTTAAGAAACGGGAAAATTATGCTTGAAGTGATTTACGTTAGTGCATGTGCAGACTGGAGTAATGATTGGAAAAAAATTGAATTGGTAGGGAATCCACAGCATTACATTCCCTGAAAATGTCAACAAAATGTGATGAAAACTGGAAATTAACCTTGTTCCTGGGATTACACTTTTGTGCGTGCGAAGGAGCTACAAATTGATTGGAATTCTTGATATGGAATGATTGAATTGTCGTCCCCCAACTATGCGCCAAATTTGAGTGAGATTGGACGACTGGTGCGTGAAAGAAATATGTTGAAGTCGCACTGTGCTTGGTTTTGGTGTGCTTGTGTTGCATTGTTATTGTTGAAGTGTGCGGATGGGCAGAATGAAGTAGGTAATGATTACAGAAGTATGAAATAAATACAGAACCATTTACAGCCTAACCCGCACATTACCTGAAATTTCACCAAAATCTAAAAATTAGGCTGGTTGAAAGGAATTCACATTCGCGCATGTGCAGGAGCTACTAATAATAATATTATGTTGGAATTTATCCCTCCTATCCTACAAATTTGAGCAAGATCGGACTGCAGGGGTGTGAGAAAATTATGCTTGATGGAATTTACGTTTGCCCATGCGCTGAGTGAAGTATTGATTTGGGAACAACGAAACTGATAGGTGACCATGTACCCTAACCTGCATATGTCATGAACATTTCATAAAGATTGGTGAAAAACTGTGGAAATTAAGCTTGTTACAAGGATTTGTGGATACAAGACAAGCACACACACACACCGAAAGACACAGAACTTAGTTGTTCAGAATGGTCTAAATCGTGAAAAATGAGTGGAAATGTCACCCCTGTAACCGCTGAGCACATGCAGCTTGTTTGCTACAAGCCTAACATTATTTAGCGGCCATTGATGAAACTTGGCGGCTCCCTCAAAAAATCATAGGGCCACTGCTCCCTTATACCTTGTAGAAATAGAATGGAAAAACGTACAGCTTTCCGAATAATTGCATTTGATTCTTTGGGAAAATATATATGTAAATGGCATTCTTACGTAAAATATTACTGTTACCTCAAAGGTTTTTGAGATCTCAATGTTTCAATATTTCAGCCCTTAATTACAACCCTTTAGGGTTGATCAAAATTGATGCCGATATTACTGGCACATCCCCGGCCGATATGTGATTATTTTTTAACCATAGTCCAGTAGTTTTGGAAAAAAGCTCTGAGTAGTGGACGGACGGATTTTTTTTCATTCGATTTTGGTTTATTATTTTCAATAATGAACCTTTGTAATCGACCATGTTCGCTTTCCCATTAAAAAAAAAATCGAGAACATCGAAAAAACACTTTCGGATTTCTAAGCGCTAGACCATAGAGAAATGATGCATGTGCAAAAGTGTAATTCCAGGAAATAGGTTAGTTTCTAGTTTGCATCAGATTTTGATGGCATTCTGTGGAAATGTGCAAGTTGGGCTGTAGATTGCCTTCTGCCAATTTTATCTTCCTCAAATAATTACTCTATTCTGCGCATACGCTAACGTAAATTATCATCATCATTAGCAACTTTTTCCCATTTCCTAAATGACCTATTTCGACGTTTTACGTTACCTACATCTTGATTGACTATATTCCGCTGTGGAGTTTTCAGTAATTATTTAAAACATTTCAATGATCTATAAATTAATGTTATTTCCTGTTGGTAGGTACCTACTTACTTAAATATCTATATACTGTGATCAGGGGGACTAGCAAAATGCAGATGTTTCAATTATTTGGATTAATTTTCCCTCTGCAGGTGCCTGCCCTATATTGTGCCACCTTCGAAGAAGCAATTTGAAATGGACCTCCTTTGTAATATCAAGAATTCAATATCAGTGCACACTGATCAGCTCTGAGCCTAATTTGTTTTTTAATCGACTAATGATGCTGAAACCTGAAATATAAGCTCCTTTCGGGACATGTGAATACAATAATTACAAAGTATGGAGAGACTCAAATCAGCTTCGGAACCTGTAATGCTAATTTCTTTCCTAATCGACTCACAGTGCTGTTATTTAGATGAAGCTCCTTTGTGACTCCTTGGAAACAAATACGAGGTTTGATTAGCTGAGGGGCCTTTGAACCTATATTCTTTCCTTGCTTATCGACTTTTTTTTAAACATTTACTGTGAAGAAGGGCTATCTAACACTGAAATAATAACCCTTGGTGTAATAATTTGCACGTTTTGTACTCTACTGATCTTAAACGTAAACCAACAAATTTTCAGGGAAACAATTTTTTTCTTGGTTGATTACAGAGGTTCGTTATTGAAAATAATAATCTAAAATAGTGCAGGGGTTAATATTGATTTGAAGGTGGTCAATTCAAGGATTCATCTAGAACTAACACCGATTTTCAACTAAATGTGACTCTAAGGGGATGAAAATTGTAAGAGTTATGACTTTACAAAATTTTCACGTAAACTGCATGTGTGCTGTAACTACTATGTTCTGTTCCAAATGAGATTATTTTAAATTCATTGAGACTTGTCTCAGTGAGCTCAAAAGTACCATCCCGAACCATTAGACGCCTTGACTTTGAGACATATATATATGTATATTTTTTTTTTTTTTTTTTTTTTTCAGATTTCGAATGTTCTAGAGTCACAGTGAAAATCCATGACAAGGCAGCTATAGCAGCCGTGACCAAAAAGTGCTCCGTCCGTATCAAACGATTGAACACCGCTGATATGAGGAAGTGGCGAAAAACTCGTACCACAACTCCTTAATATTTTCCCAAATTTTCATTTTAGTTTAAGTTACTATTTTCTTTCGAAGAAGAAACGGCTCAGAATATATTTTAATTAGAAAAAAAGAAAGGTTTTAACGCCAAATAATGAAATATACACTTTATATAATTATTTATTACGATAATTGTTTTCAATATTTCAGGGTATGTTTTTATTTTCGATAGATTTTTTATATTTACACTTCAAAGTTAAATTATTTAAATTTTGCAAAATTTTGTAAAATGGAAGAGGGAAGATTCTAGACCCAAACTTACAGATGAACTCAACTGGCAAGACGGTACTGGACGAGTTAAGGGACAAACATCCTCCACCTGCTGACCCTGATCCGGAGTTGTTCAATTTGCCTGGTGGAATAGAGGAAATGCCGCCTATTCAGCAAGTACTTGTTGAGAAGGCAGCTCGAGCATTGCATGGTGGGGGAGGTCCCGGATGATCGAATTCGGTCCAACTCTAGGATTCATTTCAGAATGTATCAAAACGGATTTCAATGAAGAAATTAGACTATTGCCTGTCAAACGATCGTCTCTTCTGACAAATTTCTGCAGAAAACTTTTGCAATCATTACGATATTTTATTTTAAATCCGTTTCGAAGCAGTCCAAAACGATATATATGTGTATCATTTTAGTCGATACCTCTCCTTTAAATCAACATAATTAACCCGATCTTTCGGGAAAAAAAGAAAAAATCAAGCATCCTTAGTTCCTATAATATCATTTAACAAAATGATGATGCTAACAGCACAAAAACTGCTCAAATTTCAGGAAATGTAGTTTTCTTTGAAAATCTTTCAACGTCAATGTATTGGCTAAATATTATGGAATTTGTATTTGAACGTTGAATTTTACTCAGAAAAAGTTCATCAACTAAAATAGAACGTACGAAGACTTTGTACTGATCTGCTGTAATAGCAGATCAGAGGCGGGAGAAGCGTTGACATTACAAACATAATCTACAGCGCATAAATAGTAAAGTTATTGCCGTCGATTTCATAAGTTTTCAGTCTTGATTATAGTCTTATCTGTACTTTATCTATCCTGGCAAAATGTTGTTCAGAAGAGCTATGGCACGTCATTGTGTGACCCAAAAATATTTCATCTTTGTTAAGATAGATGTTAGTTTTGAAGACAAGTGCTTTAACAACGTACGCCACTGAGACCAATTAATAAAAACTCTTCTACTGTGGGAGCTTTCTGTAACATATCCTCAGAGTCAAATACCAGCCATATCGACTGATTTAGGGTAAAACTGCAGGCCGCTGGCTCAGCAGATGCTCACCGGAAGAAGCTGTAGTCGAGTGAGATCATTGCCACGTTGAGTTTCGGCTCAGTTGAGCGAGGAAATGAAAGATGATATGTCAGGGAATGTAATGTTTACAGTCTGGTTCAAGACTGATTATTTTGTGTTAAAGTCTGGGTCTTACACTTTCATGTGCCACATGTAACAACCCAAAAATATTTTATCCCTTGACAGAGTTTGAACTCATACCTTTAGGTAAATACCTTCTTTGAGATAGAAGTTAGGTATAAAGACAAGCACTTTAGCATCCTACGCCACTGAGACCATTAATCAAACCCTTTGCGACTGCGGGAGTCTTCCATTAACTTTATAATTGCTATAGCCTGTCTGCAATGACATTAGGCCCCAGACTTGATCAATGCGACCGACGCGTGAAGTGCATCCAGAATTCAGGAATTTCGCTACGGTGTGTTGGCCACACTGGGTCACTGGTCATTCTGTTCTGTGTCCGTCATGTCTCTTTTTATAATTTTCTCGTTCATATTTCTCATAAGTGTTTCGTTCATATTCCTCATGTTATAAGTTTCTCATAATTTTTTTCATTAGTTATTCGTAATTTAGTAAGTATATTTATATAGATAGTATACTTAATTATTGTTGTAGTTAGTTATTTCTCGTGTTTCATCGTGTATATACGAATATGGAAACGCCCAAATCATTTGGAACTTTAAAAAAGATGTTTCTTCATCGTCAAGCCCGAGAAATTGTGTTCAATACTTACAAGAATTTGCAAGACAAAAGATACTGGGCAGCTTCTTAAATCGCCGGGCAAGTTACAAGACGGAACTTGGAAAATCACAGGTGTTTCGTCATTGAGAGACCTGTAATGTACAGTAAGTACAGTACGAGTAGGTACAGTAAGAAAGGATTCCCCCTAGGAATGAAGCTATTCTTAATAACCAACTTTTCTGTAAGGAATCAAAGGTTTTCGAATTAATTTGCCGTGTTGAGGGCAATCTGCAAAAGTAGGTAACTTGATTTCCTTTAGTAGTAAACAGTAAAATCATTAAATCAGTGAAATCGATAGGTGAACCAGCAGAAAAAGGGGCCCTTGGATTGAGGGAAGGCAATGTCCCGCTTCAAGGAATAGAACAACCAGAAAAATGGTGCAAATCACAGGAAATTTCCAATTTTGTTGGTGCTCTGGTCGGCCACTGCGAGCGGGTCTGGGGCCCAATGTCATTGCAGACAGACTGTAGGTGTATTTCACAATGTTACTTTTCATGAATATCTTCGGCACACTAGTCTCTTCAATAATGTCCTTGTCTTCCCTCCTCTCACGTCCGCACTCCATCTTCCATAGCCTCACCAGATCTCAAAAGATAGCATTTTCTTATGGAACTTGGGCCTAATAGATGCGAAACGTACAAAACCCATAGTCTGAAACAAAAATACTCCTCGTCATGAGAACTCATTCTTTAGAACTAATCTTTTAGAATAAATCCTTATAATTAATTTGTTATTTGTTTATTGAAATTCAAGGTTATTGCAAGGTTAATTTAGTGATTTTTTTCTGAAATGTTGCAATACGTTAGTCCCAGAAAATTTAAGTGTATTTGTTTTAAGGTATCCAATTGTCTCTAATTTATCGAATTCATCTATGCTTTAGTCCTTATTTATTTTCATTAATTTATTCTAATTTATATTGTTATTTTGATAGATTTTTAAAAACATATAGATTCCTTCTTAAAATTGAAAGATTTATTAAATACCTATGTAATTACTTACAGGTATATATTATGTAATTCGATGTGTTCATTTATTATGCAAACAATGGTTTGTTACTTTTTGAGATAGAAAATGTAATACTGTTTCATATTGAAATGTACAAAAAAAAAAAGACTTCATAATTAGAAATAGACCATAGAATATCTTATAGCTATTTTATGTTTATACAAACGTAAAATATATGATTTTTTTTACTGAATTTGTACTTTTGGTGTTTTACTTTCTGTTAACCTAACCTTCCTTCCCTCCGAAACATCATAACCGTCTTGAATATAGGTGTTCATATTTTTTGTTATTTATTTTATTATTTTTCTTCATTGTATCTCCATTCCAAAAGAGTGGTTATCCACTTTTGAATGTCCATCTCATTACACACTAGTTGTCACTGTAAAATGCCCGTTGCAGCATTCTTTAGTAATTTGCTACCAAACAGTATTAATGGGTAGCTGATTGTTTTCAGTTTATCCTACTATAGATTCTCAATTGAAATAATAAATTGTTTAAAGAGACTAAATTAAAAACCAAGATAATGGAACGGAAGTTAGTGAAAAACGTTGTCTATTTCCACGAAAAATAAAGAGTTACAATGTTAAATCGATTTCGACGGTTAGGCCATCATCAGTAACAAACAATAACTGTTATTGTTTGTTACTGATGATGGCCTAACCGTCGAAATCGATTTAACATTGTAACTCTTTATTTTTCGTGGAAATAGACAACGTTTTTCACTAACTTCAGTTTTATAATGGGTTTCCACAACTTCGTCGCGAGTGATTTAGTTCGTACAAGATAATGGTTTCCACGTGAGCTGTGATTTTCATGGTCTTGGAAAATGCATTTATATCCAGAAAAGTGGAGACTTCTGCTCTTTAACTCAAGGGGTGTACAGAGGGGGCTAACACGATGGGGACAGAAAAGGTGCTTTTCTCAGCCAAATGGAAATTTCAACCATTTGCAAATGAGATAAATCTTGGTAACTTTCTCATTTTCAAATTACAAACGATTAAATACGAACAATAGACACGAAAAATGTTCTCTAATAGAAAACAGAAATACCTACTTCATCATCAAAGGCGTAAACCCAAGAAATGCAACTTATTGCAATAGTCAATCTACCTTTTTATAATAATCGGCGTTGAACTTATGGCACAAACTGCATGATTTTCAGTGTCTGCTGCAGTGATGGCAAGGGGCGATCAATGACCCGAATGTTGCACTTTTCATAATTCAATATTGCGAACTGCACTGAATTATTCATCGTGCCTACACTCATAACACTTCAAAAACTCATGAACAGGAAACAAGAAAGAAGGAAACTCTTGAACGAAAATAAGAAAAATTAAGTTGTTGCTGTGTGACAAAGACTGGCCATTGGGCCATAAACAAAATGCACCTAATGAAAACAAAAACAAGAATAGTTTTGTTCCTCTAGCAAATTAGTAAACCTATCATATCAATTTCCCCACAGTATAAAGTTCCTTCATCTACAATCGTATTTTTGCCAACCTACAAGCGCGACGGCGTGATTCAATTCTGACGTTCTCTCGCAAGAATTTTTTCTTCTGCCCCTCGGAAGGGGGGGGGGGACCGCCCCCCCCCCTTTAATCCGTCCCTGGTACCTTTAATCCGTCCCTGGTACCTACAAAACTCATTAGACGGCTGGAACCAAAAGCAAATATTGCATATGGGCAAATATACCTATTGAGATAGGCACAATATTTTTGTGAGTAATTTCAAGCCTAGGTACAAATAATCCAACATTTTTACTAAAAATTAAGTAGGTAAAATAGAAAACAAAATTACTCCAAACAGGAAGAAAACAATTTGATTTATAACATTTGGCATCCATTACTAATTAGTCCCCCCCCCCCGCCCAGTATTTGATCCCTGCCTACATATCAACTAGGTAGATACCTACTGCGTGAGGCTTCTGGCCTGCGGGCCCACTGGAATAAATAGGTATAGCATTTTCAAATTGAATTCGTCCTTTTTCAAAATGAATTCGTCCTTTTACAAAATTAATTCGTTCTTCATAAAGAAGGACCGAATCTTGAAGGTGTCTGTAACACCTGTGTAACACACATCTTGTGTGTGAGTAACAGCGGTGTCTGGGGCTCGGGAAAACGGTGGCGGTTGGAATGCAGTCTTTATGCAAGTGCGCTAAAATCTTCTCTCCTACCTGTGGTGAAAACCACCCCCTCTTTTCAACAGCCCTTTTCAGGGCTACCAAAAAGAGGTAGACACAACACAAAAATATTTATAAGACGTCGAGTTATAACTCCGTCAAACAAAATATTTCACCAGAGAGAAAATACGAAATTCTCTCTCAAAAGTGAAATATTAACTAATAACATACAAGGCGACCTCCCTAGACACTTACTGGGCGAGAGAGATGCGACAAGTATCTCGAACCAAGTCGCCTTGAACGAGAAAACTCAAACAGAAAATCAAACGTCCTCTAAAACGAGCAAGGACAATTCAAACAAGCCTACTCGCCAATCAGAAACACTGATTACACGAGAGACAATAGGCGAACCAACCAAGAGGCGGCAAGCAACCACCTCTGGTCCAGCAGCCACCCCGGGGACCCCGTCTGAACAACGGACGCAGAGAAAACACCCGAGGTCCCCGTCTAAACTCAAGGTCGTTGGCTCCGCGACGGACGCTCGTAAGCCACCCCCGGGGACCCCGTCGCAGCGACGGACGTGGGGAAACCACCCCGGAGGACCAGCTCAGCTATCATACTCGCAGATACTGAGAAAACAATGTGCGAGCCAATGAGATTACACAGTTGAATTAACGAAATTAAGCGGACCAATCAGGAGGCGGCAGGAGGCGGCCACCTCCCTATAATTACCCCGCTCGGAGCCCTCCGAATTCATTCCACTCTCCGCTCTCGACGACTACACCTCGAAGTACGAAGATTTCTACACGCTCTACGCTGACGAACCTTCTGCTCCCGAGTTCATCTCAAGAACGGCTTCCTACTGCTTTCTACAAGACCTACCTTCTCTCCACGCAGATCTCGCATTGGCATCTACGAGTCCAGTGATTATTCATCCTGCTCATTGCCCAACGTAGTTCTTCTGTCAGGACGCCACCCGGTACATCTATTGATATTCTCATTAGATCGTACGCCCGCTGGGACGTTCCGAGTCGTGTCGCCCGGGTTTTGTAGCACTAGGCTCGTCACCGACCGCTGTGGGCACGCCGGTAAATTACTCAGCTCATACGCTCTAATTTACCGTCCAAGGAAGTCTTTTTCAAGACTACAAGGTAGGACCCTGACATCCGAGCAAAGGAAAGAAGCTCTGTCAAGCGAGTCCACCTTCCAAACCCTCTATTTCTATACATAGAGGTATCGAAAACGAGTTAATAAACTCGGATATTTCGATGGAGCGCCGCCCGTCCTATTTCCTCATGCAAGGGGAGGCGGAACACGGCGCGGCCGGGCCTCTTAGCCCACGCAGCGCTACCTACCCGCTGCTCGGCCAGTCCGCTGTTCCTAGCGACGGCTCAAGGCTCGATCCTCACGACGAGATCGCCTTCTCACCTAACGTATTCACGAAGGAAACGTTAGATCAAGCCTCACCTACACAAAAGTTCGAGGATACCTTTCAGACCCGCTCTGAAGTCAATCATTATGATTCGACAAAGATTTCCGAATATCCACGATATTCTACACAAGGCTACCCGGCCGATCCGAGTGTCAAATACACTCCAAATGTACAAAAAACAAAGGATACTTTTCAGTACCTCAACCAAGCTCAACATATTCCTCCTACAGATATAAATCTTAGGCCGGAATATTACAAAACGGCTCAGTACCAAACTGATCGAACCCAGCACCCACTATGCGAGCCCAGTGCTCCACGCGGCTGCGACACGAACTATCCCTCAGTTCATCCCGCCAAGCAAGCTGACCTTGGCGATTTCGCTCACATTCCTTACAGGAATACCGCAGGGACTAACCCGCATAATCAGAATATAAATGTCCCACTTGGTCTACCTACACCAAGTAAAACATATTTAAATCCACTACACTTTCCCTCATGCCTAGAGCAGCGTCAGGGCTGCCTCTGCATTGATGAAAAAAGGAAAACGCTGCAAATTATTACACAGTGGTTTATTATTTTTGTATTGCACAGCTCTTCTACCCAGGACACCTGTCTATATTATTAAACGAATCCATTAGGTAGGTATCTAATGTGACTGCATAGATGTAGACGTCTACTGAACAGAAATTGATACAATTAAATAACACAACTAATCTTTCCTTACAAGAGCTGATGATGCAGTGCCGTGAATTGGCAAAACCTCGGTGGTGGTGCAAGAGCAAGACTCACTTGCTGCATTCGTAACACTATCTAGCGGTCTTGGATGAAACTTTGTTCCCCTGAACATTATACGGTCGCTACTCCATTACAGCTTGTAGTGAGAAAACGGAATATTGTACAGCTTTCCGGATGATTTCATTTGGTTTGTTGGGAAAATATATGTAAATGACTACCAAAAAACATTACTGTTACCGTAAAACGGGGTAATAAGGGTCAAATTCACACTTTACCTCAAATTTTCTAACAGTAAACAATGATTTAAAACATTTCTTTTTGTTTCCCCCTCAGAGTCTTGGGCTGTAGAGTAGAATCCATAACCTAACTTTAGACCCCCATGAATGGTGGGGGATGTATATATTTTTTTATAGCGTGACCCTTATTACCCTCAAAAGTTTTCGAGATCTCGATTTTTCATTATTTCAGCCCTTGATTACTACCCTTTATGGTTGATCAAAATTGATGCCCATGTTACTGGTATATCCCCTGCCCATACATGGTTTTTCAGCCAAATAGTTTTGGAGAAACGCTCTGGTCAGCGTGCGGTGGACGGATTTTTATTTTGTTTTTATTTATTCATTTATTTATTTTTAGATTTTATGCATCTTGAAGCGTGAACCAACAAATTTTGAGGGGGTCACTTCTTTTTCTTGGTTGATTATTGAAAATAATAAACCAAAACTCTAAAATTCATGGCTTTGTATATGAATTTCTTGCAAACTTTTTGCAAATTTCTTTATCAATAAATTCCTTGTAAACGTAGTAAATTTCTTCTATTACATCTTTATCAACTATGCAAACCAATGCATTAAATTGCTATTCTTCGAGAAAAGGTCTGCATCACCCATATCATCTGCAAATCATTTTCTGGTTACCTTCAAGATTTGGTCCCTCTTTTTGTAGGACTGATTCATTTTGTAAAAGGACGGATTCATTTTGAAAAAGGACGAATTCATTTTGAAAAACGCCGCAAATTATTACACAAAGGTTTATTATTTATGTATTAGACAGCCCTTCTACGTAGATCTCTGGTCCATAATTATTAAACGCCGCTTATAGTAGGTATATTTAGTATCGGAACTCGGAGCTTCGGACCTCACAAATGGGTTCAATCCATTACAACAGCGGAATCTCACAATTTTACGCTTTTTAATATAGTTGATAAACAAAACAATTTATTACAGCGGAATCTCACAATTTTACGCTTTTTAATATAGTTGATAAACAAAACAATTTATTACCAAGACATCTTTCCAACACATAGAAGTGTTACCATATTGATATCATCTAATTGGTCAAATTTCAAAAAATGTGCTGACAAAATCACTGAAAATGGCTAAGAATTGTTAAATTGATATTTTTTAGCATAAGATTGGTCAAATAAAGTTTATCAAATATGAAATAGAACATTCAAAAATTTATGTACGCAATTATGCTAAAAACTTGAACTTCATTAAATTTTGTTCTAAAAAATCTATAAAATTGCAAAAAATAGGCTAAAATCCAAAATCTCTTTTTAGAAGCGTATCATTTAGAATACTTTTTTTTCCATAAACTTAATAGGTAGTAAGTACCTAACTTAACTCTTTTCACTCATAAATCTCCAATTTCTATACAACTTGCAATATACAAAAAAAAAGACACTTTTTCACCTATTTTTGGCTCATAGCACCCATGAGAGTGGAGCGATCGAGCTGGCGAGAAGTTAGGACCAACTAGACCCCAAGTGGAGTCTATGTGAGAAAGAACAGATTTTTTAAGTCAATTCTAAGGCCTTTTATGGCCCGGACGGCGAACGGCGGACGGACATTTCAAATTTGGATTCTACGCACCTTGAAACGTAAAGTGACAAAGTTTGAGGGGGGGGGGGGTTATAAAAATTTTTTGCTATACGATCACATAGGCTTATTATTGGAAATAATAAACCAAAAGGACGAATTCAATTTGAAAATGTATGAATCGGTTGAAGAACATCAGGCATCTGCACAACCCAGATTCCTTGTAAGTACCTATTGTTCTCGTTATTTTCGTGTTTTGCTTCAACTTGAGTAGTACATTTTTCCTATTGTATCAATTCACATACATACACCCGTTATTAAAAAAATAGGTATCTCTGCTGAGATGGTGTACTTATGGTGAGCGAGTGAAGATGAGCCCAGGAGATGAGCAGAGCCAGAAGATGAGCCGCTCGTGTCGCAATTCCCCAGTGCAGACGGTTCCTGGGGAAGGGGAGAAAGTCCTGAAGAAGGCGCCTCGGTGATCCGGGGGGGAACATCATCCGGCAAGGCCGCCCTGAAGAGGCGAATCAATGAGATTGCGCAACCCGGAGCAGCGGTCACCTGCGTGGTCCTCCTCGGCGCCCAAGTTGCGGTGAGCGGTCACGGCGGACAGGTGTCAAGGTTGCAAGGTCACGCGGACTCAGCAACCATTTGACTCATGTACTTACTTATCAAAAAATGTGTGTGCAACAAAATTTTGCTGGAAATTATACAAAAGTTTTTCATTGAAAATAATAAACCAAAGCTGCTAATGCGTAATAATGTTTTGGTTTGTTGCTTGTTCTAATAGAAAAAGAAAAAGTGTTTTTGTCATAGGTTTGAAATTAGGTTGTTAAAAATTTCTATTCTCAAGTAAGTAGCACAAGTAACAAAAAATTGACATGAATATAATGTGTAATTTTACTAAAAATTGCTCATATGGTCATGTTGCTTAACTGGAATTTTTTTCCATCTAATAAAATAATAATGCCTGCCTCGTAATGTTTACGGGATTAGGTATAGTTTTTATGATCGGCTTGGGACGTTCTGTTTATGTCATTGGTAATACTGGCAACACCTCGCTGCAAATACAATTTTGTGCCGTTGTAGCTGTTTCCTGTTAAGATCTAATGTGGTCCTGCTGTTTCCTGTTAAGATGTTTGATTTTTGATGTTTTGAAATTACTTGACAAATTATGCGTCGGACGATTAGTTCTTCTCTTGATATTTTCCTTCTTATTAGTGGTTGGTACCTATTTTCCTCTTAGTATCAGAAACTTAAATAGGTATTTGATATTGTTTCCTGCCTTAACCTAGAGAAGGCATTGTCTTCATTTTCGCTAGTTGAACCTTTTTTCCTCCCATATCAAAATATCCAGTCGCGTTTTACGTTTTAGACCATTCAGAATAACTTTTGTTCCGTGTCTGTGTTTGTCTTTCATTTTGTTGACTGGATTCAAGAAGCGGCAGCTCCACTCTGGACATTTCCAAGCATATAGGTTTCAGAATGGTGCTCCATGATTTAAGCACTTGATTTGTGGAATATTAATTTTGTGCACGCTTAAAACTAGAATTTGTTGGCACTGGCTAAATTCTGTGACTAAATGGACTGATTTTGATAAAATCTTCATGCACATCCCAATCAATCCCATCGCCTGCGAATAAATGAATGAAACATATGAATATGAATATATGAATATATATATGAATATGAGTATATGAATTTCCTGAAACATCAATTTTTTATGATCGGTCTTATTTTGATCAAGATTGATTTGATTCGTTGTGAATGGTTGTAGTGGTAACCAAGTAAACGCGTATTCTTACGCTCGAGTCTCGGTCTTAGGTCTCCCGTCAGTGTTAGAAGACTTTCTTCGGTCTCGGCGACTTTTCTTAGCGGAATATCTGTAGATTTCAATTTTTATTTTCATTTATTTATTTTTATTTCTTCTAAATGAGAGGTAATCAGAAAAAAGAAGAATTCCTAAATGAACCCGTTAGGTAGGAAACCAGCAGATGAGCTGGGTTTTGGAGCTCGGTCACACCACAACAACTGCTGCCTGACAAAGTCCAGGTCAGCAGCAGTGCGGGCGACCTCTTAGCTCGAGCCCCTAAGGGCGAGCAGGTGCTGGCAGCATAAAGAAGGGATGCTGGCTGAGAGAGAGGCAATATCGAGATAGCATACCTGGGCTGCTTTTGCTCTATATCTATTGCAGCGTTGGCCTGTACAGGATGCATCTGCCCGACGTGGGCACTGAGGCCCCCCTTGGAGCTGAAGGCTCTCTCACAGTGGGCCCACTGGTGGACATTTGCTGGGGCAGTGGAAGAGGACGAGGGATAGGAAGATGAAGACACGCACACCACACTCATTTAAAAAAAAAAATTTTTTTTTACTAAACTCCCCTCAAAGACAGAGGGGGCACCCCATTAAATTACAAAATGAATCAATAAACAAAATAAGTGGGGAGGACGCCCAGGTTTACCCAACGCCGGCTCTAGGGTTACGGGATGTTGCAGGATGAGGAAGAAGAATAGAATGAAAGGTAGTGCCCCTATAAAATGACCACCAGTTCAAGTAAAAACCCATCAGGACGCGGGTCGTGATACCACGGAGTACTCTCACCGAGATGCCCAACTCGAGTAACTCCGCTGCGCTTCTCCCGCATCACACCCCGCGCCATGACAGGGTCGCAGCCACGACCTTGATGTTATTGATCGCCACTCCATTTAGCTCAGAAATCGCTCGCCGCAGTTCATTTCTGTCATACTTATTTATTTTAGCCCGGCAGATCTGCACTATGTCGACGCTACCATTAACAACCGGACATCCATGATCATGGCAGATATCTGGCTTCTTGCCCCGGTCACTCGGCATGTGATATAGTCGCTCTCACTCAACAGCCGAACCGCAGGATGACAAAGCGCCTGCTATCTGCTTGGCAACCGCATTGTGACGGAGAATGCGGCCACCGTGAGTACGAGGACATTGCTGCACCACATTATACAGATCCTCATTTTTACCCCTACAGGCACGGCAAAGGGTGCCCACTGTCCCACGACTAATCCGTGAACACATCACCAAGGTGGCTAATGTGGCCACCCGGACAGCATGAAAACGGCAGTAGTCACGGGCCCCAATGCCCTCTGAAGCCCATTCCACCCACTGGGAAGAAATGGGGGATTCAGAGCACTGTCGGAGTTCTTTACCATCTACTGACTCACGTAGTGCAGCCGCGAACTCAGCAGATGAGCTGGGTTTGGGAGCATTTGGTGTTGGTCGGTTGCACCACAACAACTGCTGCCTGACTAAGTCAAGGTCAGCAGCAGTGCGGGCGACCTCCCAGCTCGAGCTCCTAAGGGCGAGCAGGCGCTGGCGGCGTAAAGGTGGGATGCTGGATGAGAGAGAGATATTACCAAGCCCACCGGCCTTGACCGGTGCATGGATATAGGCACTTGGGACACCAGGTGGAAAGCCTAGCCAAGAGCGCACAGCAGAGCGAACTTCACGATCTAACTCAAGCAGCCTCCCCGCAGTAAGCCTGCCAAAGACTAACCCATAGGTACGCTTTGGCAATAAGTACGTACAAACGAGGCGCAGCTTTTGCTGTGGCTTCAATGAAGCCTTGGTGACACGAACTAATGCTCCACCAAGGTCCAAAGGGTTTGCTGCTATAGTGACCACACCCATGAAGACAACCCCAAGATACCGCCAGAACCTCCAACACGGATCGGGTCGGGATGGGGATCGGGTGACTGTTCTATGACAAAACACTCCTCATCCACCACTTTCATCTGATACTGGTGACGCGATGGGATCAAGGAGACTGGCACTTATCTGGGTTAACCACCAAACCACACCTAGCTAGCTGCTCAGCGAAGGCGTTGAGGGCGATCTGCAAGACCTCACTGGTTTCTGCAAGTAGGATGACTTCATCATCAAAGGCCTGTGCACCTACTCGCATCCCAGGGGTGAGATCAAACCCTATTTCAGCCAGCAGCTTACTCAAGGCTGCATCCACGACCAGGTTGAAGAAGAGTGGCGACAGAGTGTACCCCTTGGTGTACCCCGCGCACCCAATGACAACATCCCTCGACATCTCGCCTCTTGCCTCGAGGACCGTGGTACAGGCGAGCAATATACTCAATTAAACGAGTAGGTGCCCTGACACCACAAAGACAATCGGTCAGGGCAAAATGGCTAACGGTGTCAATGGCCTTGGCGACGTCCAGAGTGGCAAGCTGGAGTTGCCGTTTCTTAAGGCTGTGCGAACGCCTCTCTCGCCCTCGTCCTAGCCCGAGAGAGCGCTCTGCTGATTGCGGGTTGCAGACCCAGTTCAACGGTAGCTCAACTGGCAGCGCCAGCGGCAGTTAGCAAGAGGGGAAGTTGATATCTCCCCCACCCATCCATGCCCTCAGCCACACCGCCCCGCCCAACCCCCCTCGCCGGCAACCGGCAGTCCTAGAATTTTGCTTCCGAGACTGCAAGGCAGCGGAAGCTTTGTTTTCACTTTCGAAATGAAAAAATTTTTTTTGCTCCAAAATCAAAATTTCCACTTGCATTTTGCGTTTCAGAGCCTCCTGAACAAATTTGGTTCCGTGTCTGTCTGTCTGTCCGTCCACATTTCCTTGTAACAGCCATAACTTCCACAATTTTGATCCGGTTTTAACCGAATTTTCAGGAATCGTGCGGGTTAAGCTCTAGATGGTCCCCTATCAACTTCATCATGATCGAATCAACGGTAGCTTCTGCGCAGGCGCTAACGTGAATTCCTTGTGACGGTCATAACTCGGTCAATGTTGAACGGATTTCAGTCAGATTTTCAGGGATGATGTGGGTAAGATCCCTTGAGGTCCCATAAGACAATCATCATAATTGCATTAGCGGTACGCTCTGCGCATGCGTGAACGTAATATTCTTATTACGGTCCTTGCAACAGCCGTAATTTCCACAATTTTGATGCGATTTTCTTCAAATTTTTAGGGATTGTGCGGGTATAGCTCTACATGGTCCCCTATAAGTTCCGTCACGATCGAATCAACGGTAGCCTCTGCGCAGGCGCAAACAAAATTTTCTTGTTTCGGTCATAACTCAGGCAATTATGAACGGATTTCGGTCAGATTTTCAGGGATGATGCGGGCAAGGTTTCTTGAGGTCCCGTATCACATTCTTCGCAATCATCAGCAGCGGTACGCTAGGCGCATGCGCGAAAGTGATGTTTTTGTTACGGTCACAGCTTAGTTATGAGGAACATGCGGACTACATCCTGGATGGTCCCATATTAAAATCAAAATTTTCCTTATTAATTTCATTTATTATATGTACCATTCAGCTTCCAATTTCCCACCTTATTAATTCCCTGATGCCAGAACCGGTCGTTTCTAGTTTTCTGGAATTTAATGGTTACGTACTTTGAAGGTCACGAGGAAGCTCATGTGCCATTTCCTTGGCAGTGTATTCGTTTTTATTTTGTCTAAACCCTCGTGGAAAAAGCGGGCAGATGGCCTGCACAAGTGCATTACTTTCAAATAAAATGATCGGTTTTTGTGACTGTAGTTAAGGAAGAAAGGTTTCTTCATTAAAATAGGAATGTTAAAAAAGAAAGTCATCATTCTTTTCATACATAGGTTCATAGTATTTTTCTGTAAAGATTTATTAACTTTTTGCGTCTTTCTTTATTAAATATTCTGCGACTCAAAATGAAGTTTAGAACTTTTGTCTTTTTGTGCAGTTTTTAACAATTTTTTTAAAAACAAATATTAATGAAATTTAAGTACGTGTTTCTTCCTAATTTTTTTGATAATTTAAGAATGTTCCAGTCCATTGTTGATAGGTAAACTTTGTTTGATTAAAAGTCTGCAAAATTAAAAATTCAACGATTAGGTACTAGCCATTTTTAACCATTTTTAAGCAAAATTCTTGAATTTGTTCAGCGCAAGAATGGCAATTTTATCTCAACCCTTTGAGGAGCTATAGTTTGGCACATAAATACATACACATGACATCTTACATAGCATTTCCAAATCGACTTCGACATTTTCCAAATAGAAATGAACACCTTCAAAATGGAATGATGAACATTTTCCAAATAGGTTTCGACATTTTCTAAACAGGTTTCGACATTTTCCAAATATAAAAGTAAGGAACAACAACTGTGACACTCTATAACATACAAATCGCCAATACCTACATTCTGGAAACAAAAACAAACTACGAGTACATTCTTGAATTGGAATGCCTTACACGTACATTCTTGAATGCCTTTTCAATCCATAATCTACCATTTAGACGCTCTCCTAAATTATAGAGTTACCTACATGGTTTTTCGGGCAGATTTCTTCTCAGATTCACGCCATGCCCAAACCTATTTGTAAAATGTTGAAACCTTTTCGGAAGGTGTCGAAACCTATTAGGAAGATGTCCATTTCTATTCGGGAAAATTTCGATGGAAGAATATCGAAATCTATTTGGACAAGATCGAATTAGATTCGGAAAATGTCCAGTTCTATTTGAACAATGTCAAATTCAATTTGGATTTGATATAGGTATATATTATATTTATTCTCGCGTTAAACGGCGTACATATCGCTAAACCCTAAGATCCGTTTCAGAATGCCTCAAAATTACGACAATTTTTGAAAATGATTGGAAGCAATGGCAATTGCTTAATTTTTTACGAAAATCCGCTGAAATTTCATAGCAATGGTAATTTGTGTCATTTAAAAACTATTAACAATTGCAAGAATCCAACAGTTTATTTTTAGAGCTGAATATTATTCAGAAATTTTTTTTTAACCGAGAAACGTATAGATAGTTAACCATCACATGCATGCGTGTGTTAACGATCACATTGCATAAAAAGTGCTCAACGGTAATTAATTCAACGTAAATGTAATTCGAAAAAAAAAAAAAAAAAAAGGCTCATACGATCATGTTCATGATTGGGACTTTTTTCTTATCACAGCATGCGGATCAATTTTGGTTCCCTGCCCATGCCAATTTCAGCTTTAGTCCGATTTTGATTAAATATTTGAGGATTGTGAAGGTTAGTCCCTTAGCTTAATTTTTGCAGTTTCCAACAGAGTTTGATAAGGTTTTCAGGAAATGTACCGGTTAGACGGCAGATGGTCCCCTTAGTTTTGTTGCTCATTAATCAATACCTACTTCACTCTGTGCAGCGTATAAGTTAAACCCATCAAACATCAGATGGCCTATTCATCCGATCACGTTCATATTCTGAGGGTTGCTGGTCCCTTGGTCACTCGTAATTTGCTTGGGTACTCCTTTTGAGGTACTACTTTTGAGACTACTAGAAATGATAATCCGAGTTGAAAAAATGATAATTGAGAACATCGGAAAAGTTTATTTCACTATCAGGATCAAAAAATACATCACAGATTGTCCAGGAGCCAGGGCCGAAAATAGGTTGTAATTTGAGGAGAAGGTTTGAGATTAGATTTTGAAAGTTTGGTCCATTCTGAGTGAGAAAACTTTGTCTGCCATCTCAAAATTGGTGGAATACAAAATGGCGGCCTCATAAAGATTGGTTAATTTGCCCATTTTGAAGTTTTTTCTCTAATAATAACTAAACCATACATCCAACAGAAATTTTTATACGTAGCAAAGTTATAGAGAAAAAAAAAAAAAAAAAAATGTTATCCCACGACTCTGAATTATTTCTCAAAATAAGCGAATTATAAACAATTGAAAATCGGGCTAGTCCTCTTCTCCTCTCGTCGAGACTTTTCCCCTTCAAAATCACTTATAGTGGCGTTAGTTAATATTGGTCTGATTTCAGTCTTCTAAAGCTCATTCTGTTGAAGATTAAATACTTTCCAAGGTTTGCATCGAGAATATTTTAGCTGAGACCTTTCCTCATTGACTTACAGCCGAACTATTGAATTTTATACCATTTTACACATAAAGTTAGCAAAAACGGCATTTTACTTTGTACTTCAATGAGAAACGGTCTGAGCAAAAACTTTTTGAAGTTAACTTTGTGGAAAGTATTTAATCTTGAGTAGAATGAGCTTTGGCAGACTGAAGTAAGACCAACATTAACGCCACTAGGTGATATTGAAGGGCAAAAGTCTAGACGGAGGGTGGAGAGGACTCGCCCAAAATTAGCCCAAGTTTCACTTGTTTGTAATTCGCTTATTTCAAGAGGTAATTCAGAGTTTTGGGATCGAATCGTTTTGTTTTTTTATGCTCTACAACTTTGCTACTTATAAAAATTTCTGTAGGATGTACGGTTCTGTAGGTTTCGTTATTATTAGAGAAAAAAGTGTTTTCTCTAATAATAACTAAACCTTCAGAACCGTAAATGGGCAAATTAAGCCATCTTTATGAAGCCGCCATTTCGTATTCCACCAATTTTGAGATGGCAGACAAAGATTTTCTCACTCAGAACGGACTAAATTTTCAAAATCTAATATCAAACCTTCTCCTCAAATTACTACATATTTTCGGCCCTGGCTCCAGGACTAAGACACCAGGGAATCGAAGAACAAAAATAACGACAGAGGCTCAAGAACATTATTCAATTTAAAGTTGAATTTCTTCTTCTTCTTCTAATTCTCATGAGTTATTTTCTAATCCGCATGAGTTGAAGTTAGTTTTAAACTAATTGCTTGCAACATTCTATTTTTTCTGCACTATTCTATCATTTGAAATACACTATTTTAGTGGTAGAGATTCTTATGTTCATTTTCTTTCACATGGTGGAAAACCCAACACATAGTTTTGCATTCCGAGTGTTTCCCGTCACTAGCTAGTAGAATTTAGAAACACTTTTCGAGCGAGCACAGTGAATTGTTGCCGATTTCTGAAACTCGCGAAATTCCAATTTTTCTGGCACGGTTTCAAGCAAATCAAAAATTTTTTAAATTGTTTATGACGAAATGGAATTGAACATGCTTTCCAATGATGACCATCTATTTGATTTTTTTATGAATAAAAATTGGTTTTCTAGCCAATTTTAGAAGGAGAAACATAATTTATGATAGTAAACAATTCCAGTCATGCAGCATGATCGTATGAGTGAATTTTCTCTAATTACCTACTATTAAATGTTAAATTGTATTGAAATTTGAGCAATTTCAGTAGAAAGAAATTGTTAAAACTCGGCCCTTTGGGCCTCACCAGGGGACAACCCCCCTGGACCCCCGGATGGTTACTGCTTAGATCCTTCGGCTAAAATTCAAGAAACATGGAACATGCTTTAGCCGTGTTTTATCTGTTTGCTGTTTGCTTATACTATGAATTTGTTGTCTGTTGTTTTAATTTAGCTCTTTACGGGCCTGATTTTCAAATTGCTCGTCATTTCATTCATCTCTTGATGTCCCAAATGTATTCTCATTAATAAGAAATCGAAAACATCTGAAATGTCGAAGAACACATCGCAACTAAAAGCCTAGGTTACAAGATCCTTTGATTACTTTTTGGTAAAAACGATGCCAGCCAACTGCATATATATATATATAGGTCCTACCTACCCAACATGGATTTTAGTTATAACCTAGAGCACTTTCCAAGTTGAAAAATCAATGGCCTTTTTTTGTAGTAGAGTTCTCAGAATTGACAGTTGGACTAAATTTTTTAATGAGCCGGGTAGGTACTAACAAGTTACTTAAAAAAACTCGAACTCAGAACTGCCCTTTTCTGTGAGAATGACCCATACATAAATTTCTCCCTTGAGGGGAAGAACAATAGATCATGGATATGTCAAAGTTGTAGACATTACTTTACACTCTGTTGGGATGATGGGAAAGTAAAAATGGACATTACTTTCCACTCTGTTGGGATACTAAAAGTGGACATTACTTTCCACTCTGTTGGGATGTTGGGAACGTAACTATGGACATTACTTTCCACTCTGTTGGGATGTTGGGGAAGTAAAAGTGGACATTACTTTCCACTCTGTTGGGATGTTGGGAAAGTAAAAAATCCCGCGCTACTTTCGTTCCATGCTAAAACAGAAGTCTACTCGTAAGTCGGTTGTTGAGGAAGGCGGAATTAGGCACTTCATTTTTGGTTTATTATTTCCAATAATAAGCCTATGTGATCGTATAGCAAAAAATTTTTATAACCCCCCCTCAAACTTTGTCACTTTACGTTTCAAGGTGCGTAGAATCCAAATTTGAAATGTCCGTCCGCCGTCCGCCGTTCGCCGTCCGCCGTTCGCCGTCCGCCGTCCGGGCCATAAAAGGCCTAAGAATTGATTTAAAAAACCCGTCCTTTCGCACATAGACTCCATTTGGCGTCTAGTTGGTCCTAACGTTTAACCAACCCGATCGCTTTACTCGCATAGATGCTATGGGCCAAAAACGGGCGAAAAAGTGTCATTTCAAGGCTTTGTTAGACTTACGCACGCACGCACGCCTGGCACGCTGGGCAGGGGGTCACGGTGGGTGGTGAGGGGGGGTGAGCGGGCGGTGGAGTGAGAGGAGGCGCCGCGGCACCTTGTGGTGGGTACGGCGTTCCTTCGAGGGCATGAATATATGTTTTTTTCTAGGTCATATTTGTGTGTTAACCAATGCTTTTCCTACGCATATTTAATAAGATATCCTCTCGACTTTTCGTACGTGGTTAGATAATGATATTATTAAGGCAATAACTATTTGAATAGATAGGAGCTCAAATCGAGAAATATAAACATGCGTATATAATTATAGAAGTATAGGTTGTGGCAACTCGAAATGGGACACGCCGAGGAGTCTGGACGGGCGTTATTACGTACGCAAGCCAACTAAAACTACGATCATACTCAATTGAAAAAATAATAAACCTTTGTGAAATAATTTGCAGCGTTTTTTACTCCAGTTCTACAAAAAGTCACCCTGTTGCCATGGTGATGCTAACCTAATGGGAGCAGGTAGGGGGGTGGGAGACAATCGAGGGGGCGGTCGCCCGGCCTTCGCGAGCAGAGTGGGGGAGAGGCTTTCCCCGCCACGTCCTGGCAGTTTGAGATAAATCCGCTAGGGGCGCAGTTTGCAGCTCCAGTTTAACCTATTTTCAGTTTAAAATTTTCTTTTCTCGAGGAATAACTACAAACGAAATTGAACTAATCAAGCTTTGGAGTGTGAAAATTGATCAACTACTTAAAATGTTATGATAATAAAACCTCCTGAAGGAGGGTTTGAACAGCCTTAATACAGGCCAGCAAAATGACAGTTTGGAGAACTGTAAGGTTCTCCGCTGTGCCATCTGCTGGCCGAAATGCTCTGTGGACGTCACCTACGACACCAGCAAATTGGAGGCGAGATGCTAGGATCTTTTGGAAATGGCGGAAGACTACAGGCGATATAGATATCGGGCGGTAGCCTCCAGACCCACTTAACCCTTTTTTCGGGATGAACCAACGCTTTTGGGGGTTTTCCCGATAGAAGCAGCATGTTAAGGATGAGCAGCTTAACTGTTTTCGGGATAGGAAGATGACGAGGGAGGAAGTGGACGAGGGATAGGAAGATGAAGACATACATACACACTCACGCGCACACACACACACACACGCACGCACACACACAACACACACACACACACACGCACGCGCGCGCGCGCACACACACATACACACAGAGTGAAAGAGAGGGTCGTAACAGAAGCAGAGTGGTGCCAGTGGAAATTAACAAGTGGTGCCGTAAAAAAAACAACAACCGTTTGATTTTAGTGGAGGCTACAACTTTTCCATCTCTCAAAAGTGAACACCATGCTTCCGCTACCTACAGGTAGACAATTTAAGACATGCAATTTACCTACCAATACTTCACTAGTAGGTACATCTGCATGAACAATAGTTGATAAACTTGTACTCGCAACTTTAGAATAAATTCCATAGGAACTATATCACCTGATAATTCTATTATTGGCATTATATCAGCTGATATTTGCAATGCAATTTTTATGTATTCCAGTACCACTATCTAGCGATCATTGATGGAATTTAGAGCTTGATCGGCTCTATTTTGAAATCTGAAGGTATTATATATCGAGGTTCAAGCCCTTAAGGAAAGCAACCGTTCAACGTACATCATTACGGATAGTTTTCATCGATCCTTCGGGATTATATTTATCATTGACAGGCAAAAAATCATTACTGTTACCTTGAATGTTTTGGAGATCTCGATTTTTGATTGTTTAGCCCTTTAATACTACCCTATAGGGTTGATGGAAATTGATGCCAATGTTACTGGCACATCCCCGGACGATGTATGATTATTGAGCCAAGTTTCATAAAGGTTGGTCCTGTAGTTTCGGATAAAAGCTCTGGACGCCGCACGGCGTATGGCGCACAGACGGATTTTTTTTTTTGTAAATATTTTTTTTATTAGATTTTTTATTCTACGCATCTTGAAATGTCATCCAAAAAATTTTAAGGGAGGTTAAAAAAATTGTTTTCTTGGCGATTACAAAGGTTCATTATTGAAGATAATATACCAAAAATTTGCTTAAAAATGACTAAAATCGAAAAAAACGGCTAAAAAACCTTGAAATTACATTTTAAAATAAATTATTAGCCACTCGAAAAAGATTTTGAGCTATAAAAATTATTCTAATTACCAATATTCATTCCAACACTACTCAAACTACGATTCTAGATTTTTTTTTTTTTTTTTTTTTTTAATTCACAATTTGGTATAGTTTTGGAATATATGTCGAGAGTTTCAAATTTCATTATAGAATGGGGTGGAATGGAGGGGGTAATACTGATGAATCGTGATGTTTACTCTATTCTCATCTGATTTTCGTGATTATTTTTTGGTCAATCAAGATTTTGGTCAAGTTTTATAATATATCTCAGGTGTTTCAAATTTTGTTATTAAAGGGGGTGAATGGAAGGGGTAAAAGTAATTAATCTTTAAGTTGTCATTATGGTTCGTCTGACTTCTTCCACTTTTTTCATTCGATCCAGATTTCAGTCCAGTTATTCAAAAAACCTTGGAAGGTTCAATGATACTGCTAGTGGGGGTAAATGGAGGGGCTAATTACAATAAATCATATTTTCATTTTTATCGTCCGTTTTTTTTTTTCAACCTTTTTCGTAATGTTATAGTTTAGATGTGCTAAAAATTGAAGATTTCCACCTGGATGACGGACTTTTGTGAGAAGGAGTGAGGGAGGGGGAAGTGAAACCTACTATCCATGCTTTTCTCAACTGATTTCGATGATTTTGTTCGACTATGTAACTGTGTTGCTTGAAGTATTTAGTCTCTTAGTAGAACCACTCTCAGTAAATTGAAATTACATAATGGCGATGGTGGGGGAGGGGAAATCCCGAAATACCGCTATATTTTCAACCGTTTTGTAAGAGAAGTAGTAGTAAAAGCACGATATATTCGCTATTCTCATCAAAATCATAATCTACAACCCATACGAAGGGATTTTCCTTCAATGCATGTGTTACTTACCAATATGCCTAATTTATTTAATGTAGGTGTCTACGGTGAAGCAGTTACATTTAGATAGATATTGTATAATATATTTCGTTCAATGATTATGAACTAGACAATGTTCTGTGCTTAGAATTCTACGCATCTTGCAACGTAAACCATTTACAATAATCTATATCTATTTACAATACAATTGAAAATTATGGAGGGAGTCTGATCAGCTGTGGGCCCTCTGAGGCTAATTCCCTTACTAATCCACTGAGGGTGCTGAAATTGCTCATTTGAGACACCTAGAAAACAAATAGGTAGGAGGCATGAAGAACTGATCAGCTGAGGGGTAATTTCGACTTGCAGTGATGAAATTTGAATTCGCGCTTCCGAAACACGTAGAATACATTTACAAGTTATGGAGGCGGACTGTTCAGCCACTTTTTTTTTTTTAATGAACTCCGGAGGCACTTTATAAACCCTTACTTAAACGTCAAAGTTCATAAGTAAAAGCTTTTTGAATAGATACCTGCTTTAAATTTGCCAAACTGACTAAAATATCAATCTTATGATTGTAAAGATAAAGGACAGCTACAAGATAAGTATGAATTTCGTCTGTAAATTTCCAGATTTATTTTAGAATCCTAGCCTAATATGGACCTATTTGTGGTTCGCATGTAATCCAAAAGGGATACAATTACTGTCATCAGTAGGTACCAGTTCCTGGAACGCCTTCGAGATTTCTCTATACCTACGAAGATTACTGTATATCTAATAAGTAAACTTTGACTACACATGCAGTTTGTTATGAACGTGCTTCCGTTCAATTCAAGCAAATGCGGTAAATAATTGAAAAATATCTCACATGCAGGAAGTTTATTTACGCATTCAATTCCAATCAAACCATTGCGAAGCTCTTCGATCCTGAATTTAATCAACCATAAAACTTAACGGTCCGTGAACTGGAAAATCCGCATTTCCGATGTATCGCACGGCCCGTTCCCTGAACTTTTCAATATTCGTCGATAAATCACAAAACTCCCATCAACGCTGAGAAAGCGGGATGTGACGAAACGGCAATAAGGAAATTTCGGCACACTTCGAGAGTTACGTCGACTGATCGCAATATCAAATAAACCAAAAGCAAACACCCCGCCCGGGTCACCTCTGAGCTTTGACACTGCAGCTGAGTTCATCACGCAAAGGTTGGTCCATTGTCGCGAATTTTACGACGCAGTGTACACATTCGAAGGTGGGCGTGGAGATTTCTCGCACTGTTTGAATGGTTAATATCGCCTGACTAATGTTAATGAGAAACCTGAGTGCAGTCTGCAGCAAGTTGGTCCAAACTCATAAACTTGGTTAAACTTTTCATTCTATTTATTGTAGCTCGATCATTGTTACTTCGATGAGTGTTCATAGTGGTTCAGTTCACCATGGATGTTTTCCTTCCCTTTTCGTGGATTTGAATGTATTTTCAGTTGTGTTTGAGCGCCGAAGGCTGGATGATCGACAGAGCGAGTGATGACTAAAATAACAGTTTGTTAGCATGAATTAAGTGGTAGTTATTGGCAAGTAATTCTCTGCCACACAGAAGGTTCAGCACCCACCAAGTAAATCAGGTAAGGGACGAACTGGAAAAATATCACCGCTCACTCCCTCGATCAAAGGAAGATAAAGAGATTCAACAACTATATGAGGACGATAGCGCTAAATCAATCAGCTCTTCTTTATTCATTATCGGAAATGAATAAAAGTAATAAAAACAAACTAAGTGTTCTAAAGGCTCCAAAAATGTGGTTCACGAAAATCTGAAGGGACGGAGTCCTCCACCAATCACGAATGAGCCCACATCGCTGATTCCCTTCTGACACGATGGAAACACAAATAATTTGACATTCCCGAAAGCAACGAATTCTTTCACTACATTCCTTCATCTTCTTACATCACTACATTCTCCATTCCCAACACCTCTACCCACATCGTTGTGACCCTCATGGTGTGACCATTTATAGTGATCAGTGACGGTGTTCCAATATGTATCTATAACTACCATATTAGCATCGAATAAATTCATCATCCCACACCAAAATCCTGTTATAAAATTCCGTTCCGACATTCTGTTAAAACGATTCGTTCCCAATGTACAATAAGTTGTCACCACTCGTTGGAAAGCTCTCGATTTAGCGTTGGTACCTACATTCTTCTGCAGCAAAAAATCTGAAGCGAGATTTAGAGTCTAGTAGCTTTGCCGATTGTTGTCCAACTCGTTAGTACAAATACTTATTAATAAGTACCCATTGAAATAATTTTTTCTAACATTACACATGGTTTTTTAGCATTTATTCTACTAATTGAAAACATAATGATTGCAAAACGAAAATTGTTACGAAATTTCCTAAGAAATTCAAAGAAGTGTTGCGTTCTTTGCATGAATATTTGTATAAAAGTTTGCAGCTTTCTCGTCAAGAAATTCTGAATTTCCGAGAGAAAGAGTGAGGGAGAGGGGGGAGGATCATACTTCAAAGCCATCATAAATTGATTTATAATCGAACTATGTATTGAACCTTTAGACCCGGATCCTATTCTACCTGGTGAGAATATAAGGAAGAATCTTCCCTGATAATTGTGAGAAAAAACGAATAATGAATTTATTATAAAAAGTTCTAGCAATTGTGCAATAATAGATAAATATTCTGTCTCGACAATATCAAATTATTACATTATAGTTTATTATTTCGATCAGTTCTGCGTTACACTCCTATGAATCTTTCATTAGATAATGAGAAATCCGACCTTTTCAGAAATGGAAAGAAACTTACGACTATTTATATATCCCACCGCAGGCTATAGAAGTAAAAGGTACATCATGTAAAAGTTCTCAGTTTAGTAATGGAAAAAAAGTCAGGATTCACGAGACAAGTGACGAAAGCGGAGGAGGGGTGAAGGGAAGTCTGAGAAATAAATGACTCGCACTGGTGTAGGGGTAGGCCAAGCACGGGGGCGACCTTGACTTTTGATGAAGCGCAGGATCGCTAGTTGTAAGTCAGTCAATATGTCCGACGATGAGAAGATGAATCGGCTGTGTTAATGCGGCGAACGGTTATTGCAGCTACTTGCGAGACCTTTTCCTTTTGTAGTGATTAGGTCCCCAACCGTAGGGAGCCACGTTGGAAAACGAGCGTTGAGCACATTCTCCAAGAAGTCATTGATGGCAGTTCGGATTGTTAATAATACATAATACATAACCACTCGCATGTAGTTAGGAAAAAATTAGATTTTAATGAAGGTAACGAATTAATGAATATTAGTAGGTGATCGCCATATAAGGATTGAAAATGCAGAAGAAGCGCAATTTCTCATTCGGAACATGACAGAAGGTACAACAATAACACCCCTTCCTCTACTATTGTACATTCCAATCATGCTAATGTTCAGGAAGCTTTAAAAAAAAAACGCTGGAAAGTAAGCTATTTTCACCATATGGCGTTGAGTTCAGCTGTTCATTTGTGCGGACGATCATTTTTCCGTGATGACTCAAAAGAATGTTGAGGGAGACGATAGTCAGTCATCAACTTCCTCCTTCATATTTGAATGTGGAACTTTCATCTGTTGGAATATCAAACTTTTAACCACAGATTCGGATTCAACGCAGTTGAAAACCCCCAAGTAGCACCTGTTTGTTCAAAAGGCCGTTTAGTTTGGCCAATAAACGTGTAGGAAGATCACGCGTGACGTATTAGGGCAAGTAAGTAGAGGATTCTCCCCAGATGGGTGGGGGCCGTGACGTCACCGCGTAAATGAATTTCAAGAGCTGTTGTAGTGGTCAGATACCCATCATACTGCACCTTTTTGGGAAGCTCTCGCTCAGATCTTTCTATTGAGCAAAAATAAAAATAACCATGAAAATTTCCCACTGTGGAGATTTGTAGTCCTAACTACAACCAAAGATGTTGCCTTTTCTGAATGCTGGAAAGGATCTGAGAACAGTTGTTCGAAAGTGAAGAGAAAAAATACTTCAGGGGTTTAACGAAAGAAGAGAAGAAAAGAAGGCGCCGATCCCTCGAAAATTTAAATGCTATGTTGAAAATTAGAACCAATGCAATTTTAGGAAAAGAACCAATGCAATTTTAGGAAAAGTATTGTGAGTTTAAGTAGCTTACCACTCGCTTTCTCGCGGCTGAACATTTCAATGATCTAGAGAAGGTGAGGGAGTCGAAGGTTTTATGGTTGATCTCATGTAATGAAGCTGGTATCAATGCGGTTCTCTACTCCCATGATTACGTATTTTCTTTTGGTCTGTGGATTAGTGAGAAAGTAACAACACTAATAACCGTTGAATACCAGCTAGGTCTCATTGCGTTTAAGGAAAAAAGGAAAATGCCTAATAAAATAACTTTTATTATTTTATTATTATTTTTATTTTTTATTATTATTTTATTTTTATTATCATAATAAAAAAATCGTTTCGTCTCTTTTTAGAGCGTAGAACTTGTACCTACCTCCGTTGCCATTTTAATATGAGTAGGTATTGTTAAATTTAATCTTAATAATTCACTTCGAGTGTTTTTTTCCTTTCACTAGACATTAGCATTTTGGGCCTTATTATTAACTAATGTCTCTCATACTGAAATTGACCCGTTTTTCATAAATTTCAGCACTAGCTTCAGTTCCCGGACCCGTTGTGCATGCGCTCACGCAATTATTCATCCGATGACAATGAAATTTATACGGGGTAATCAAGGAGCTAACCAACATGATCCCTGAAGATGTCATTAAAATCAGACTAAAACTTAGTAAGAATAATTATGGGCGTAACAAGGAATTGACACAGACAGACAGACGAGGAACCGAAATTGGTTAGCAAGCACTGAAATGCAAACAGCAAGTGAAAATTTTATGTTGGAGGAAACAAAAACAAATTTTTTTTTCTTCAACTTCTTTTATGAATGCAAAGCTGCCCTACCTTTGGTAATGAGGTAGAAAAAACCTATAAATACCTACTACTTATTCACTCAGGGGTACATAACTATAACACAATTATTAGGTACAACTTGTATGATCTTCAGTTTAATACAACCATAAAAAGTCACATCAATCAATACGTACTTGACTATTGTGGCGATCACCGTATTTACAGCCCATCTCCATGAAAGTACAGTTAATTTTAAATTATAGACCGTTTGGTCTTATTTGCTTTCGGAAAGTGAGGCTGCAGGCTGTGGACGGATGGATAGGTCAGGTTAATCTACGTAGGTACATCCATAATAGCACCTCAGGAGTTCGTGCGGCAGTCATCTTGATAGAGGCTTCCACACAATTCTTCTCCTCTCCTCTTCTATCGGCGAGTATTAATGAGAAAACTATGTGATAGGGCTTGTAACGACCAGGACCCTTCAAGGACGATCACGAACCACCGAGACATCCTAAATGTCAATGTCCATCCACCCTGGGAAAACAATGGCGCCCACAAGTATCCACCTTCTCCCGCCCGGTACCTACCCGATGCATCCTTGCCAGTGGATTATGCCGCTGAATGTCTTCTCTATGTCGGGCTCCTTGAGGCCACGGATATTTTCTGTCTCCTCTCACAATCCCTCGGAGTGTCATCACGTTTTCTACCTCCCGAGTGACTTAGGGTGGAATCCGCGATAGGTCAGCCCGAGGACGAGGAGGTTTTCAAAAGGAAGTCATCGGTACCCCCCGCTTTACCCAAGGATGGATTTTTGCATCTTGCCCCAGAGTGAGCGCAACGCATTGATAATCCGACGGACCTCGGGCGTTTTCTCTTCATCCATTCACCTGAAATTGAGAAAGTAATCATGAAGCCAGAGGAGGTTGCACAGGTTAATAAAGTCTCTACTCTTTTCTGTCTAATATTCGAATGAAATCATTATGCACTAAGGGCAAGGAATTTTAAAGCAATTAAAATTTCTCGGTATTAGTAGCACTATCAATAGGCCAATACTCCTTGGTTGGCCTGTGCGCCGAATTCCGAACTCAAAAACTCGTAATTGTATACCTACTGAATGTCCGTTACTGATGATGGCTTGATCAGAAAAAACCACTTGGTCACCAGCCTTCTGGCTCACTATTTTTTTGACATCAGATTAATTATTTGCGTTCTTTCTCTATTTGACAGTCTGTGGTCGTTAATGAATCAATTTACCAAGTGACAACGTAAATTTAAAACAATAAATAAGTTCGCAGGAGAATGGAATGTACGAGTGCCATTATTGAGCTGTACTCAGCTTCTTTGGTCAAAAACAATCAACACACCAATCACCTGCAGCCAATAGATATTTGAAAAAATCCTACCAATTCGTGCTCAGGAGAAGTTTTATATTCAGTACTGAATGCGACAGAAATTAAAGAACATGTTCATGGCCATTTTTTGAGGAACGTCTTGTACAAATTGGGCAATAGTTGGGATGGATTGGACTCTTCTGAGATGCTGGAATTGACAGGCCTTGAGACTCTTTAGAAACGTTGATAATTAGCAGATGTAGGTAATGTTTCTACACAGACTAATTAATGAAGAGTGGACTGTCCGGCCCTTTTGTCACTGCTCAATTTCTGTGTGCCGCCTTACTCAATTTTTAAAACACAAACTTTTTTCCCCCCAAACGGTTACCACTAATTATTTACACGATGGGCCCGTGATCAGAAGTTCGGTGCAGCACAATTGTTTAGCATAGTTGTCAGTGGATCTGGATCTCCTCTCAATGAGTGACCTATCGTTCAAGAGACATTCTAAAAAGTTAATGTGATTTTCAATTCTCATTTTCTCTATTCTGATCAATAATGTAGGCGTTGCATATATTGGTTTCCTATTTTCTTTATTCTTTATCAGTGTTATATTCTTCAGATTATATTCGTATTGTTATCTAGTTCTAACCAGTTTGGATTACAGGTAATTGTCGATGTTTTTATACCATCTAAATTTTGTAAATTGGGCAATTTAGGCAGTATAATAAATAAATAAATAAATATTAGTATAGATACCAATATCATCGATAAATCAGCATGATGTATTTCAAATCGCACACAGACTTGAATCTGGAATAGCACTGTAATCGTGCTAAAAGATGGGTGCTTCCCTTCTAAAAACCCTAAAATATCCGATGAATCGATTGCCAGACATATATTATTATTTGATGTCTATTTTACAGCAGTATATAGATGCTTAGTGTATTAATTTGCGCCGTCGTAAAAAGACGCGGTCATAAAAACCCCTGGATCCTCCGTTATGCTTGTTAATGAAACGGAACAACGTGTTGTCACCCTGGGGAACCTTCAACTTACCTTCTCCAAAAAGCGTTTATGGCAATTACGCATCTATAAGGCAACTTTTCCCACTGGCGAACCTCTCCTTAAAATAACATTATGAAAATGTCAAGGCGCTAAAGTTACGGCTGGTTGTCCTTAACGCTTCACGCGATTTTTCGACGTGATTTACTGGCAATGATCGGGCAATTTTCATTCCCATTATCACATATGAGTGCTAATGAACTCGCGGATTAGTTATTTTTGTCGTTCCATGAACGCCAATCATCAGTCTGTAAATAAATAACATTTTACTGTTTAGCGCTCCTTTGATTATGGAACACTGGGTTGGAAGTTTCACATTTTTAACACTCTGGGGGGTCTCTATCAATTTTTACGAGCTCCCATGGGTATTGTAAGTTCGGGGATGAGTTCTGTCGTCGAGGTGATGAAGCACTGTGTGGAATCAGCAACATCCAGAAAGTCGTTGACGAATTATTGGCTTACAACATTTCACAACTCATTATGCTCGAATCAGACAGATTCTAGAAAGATGAAGAGCTTCGTCTATAACATTGAACAAGGACAAATTCGTTTTTGCCAAAGCTGAACTTCATTATGTGTGATGTTCATAGAAGGAAAAACAGGAATAAAAGCCCACCCAAAAATGTGGAGGCTATAATAAATTTCCGAGCACCCAAGAACCTGACCGATCTGAGATCATTTATAGAAATGGTGAACCAACTGGGCTGTTTCACGCCTAGTATCAGTACCGCGGCCTTTCCTCTCAGAGAGCTTCTCAGTAAGAAAGACTAATTTTTCTGGAGCTCGATTCACGATGAAGCATTCAAAGCAGTAAAAGACATGTTAGTCCGATCTTAACCCATCTTAGCCCACTTTGAGTTAGCCCGAAACATGGCCATCCATGTCGATGACTCAAGGATCAATGGTCTGGGTTGTGCCCTGTTACAGGAACATGACGGGTAATGGAAATTAATCCAATATGGGTTGAGATTCCTAATCAAAATAGAAATGGGGTATGCCATGGTGGTAATTTAAATGTTAGGCATAGTATGGGCAGTTTGGAAGTGCAAAATATACTTACATGGCCTCCCTTTATTTACGATTGTCAATGACCACAAACCTCTACTGGCCATAGTGAACAAAATGTAGACGAAGTAGAAAACCCAAGGTTAAAGCGTCTAAAAGAAAAGCTGACGGGATTCCATTGTAAAATGGAGTGGAAGGAAGGAAAACACCATCTAATACCATACTGTCCATTCCGGGGACCAGTGAGCAGACCAGGAAATGAAGACCTGTTAGCAGAAATGGATGGGCTCAAGTTACTATACAGAATTTCCTGACCCATCCGCTACTGCCATAATAGAACTCTCGAGTAAGGATCATGACTACCAGGCGCTTAAGAAGCAAATATAAGATGGCTTTCCACTCTGCTAGGAAAACCTCCAACCAGAGCTACAAACATACTGGACCGCCCTAACCATTGAGGAGGGCGTGATTTTGAAGGGATGTCAGCTGGTTATCCCAAGAGCTGCACGAAAAGAAGTGTTGGAGCAACTTCATAAATCACATCAAGGAATAGAAACGACGAAACGGAGGGTTAGGCAGTTTGTTGGCCAGCCATTTCAAGTGATATAAAAAGAACAGTTGAAGGCTGCAGTCTATGCCAAAAAGCGAGACTCTCCCTCCCAAAAGAGACTATGGTGGTGGAACGTCACCCTGTCGTCATCCTTTCCATATTTCCCACAGAGCAACGGATACGCAGAGGCAGCAATATAAGGCATGAAGGCCTTGATCGGGAAATTCATGAAAAGTGGACTACTTGATGAAGAATCGTACCATGCTGGATTGCTAGAATTCAGAAATACGCCGAGAGCAAGTGGCGAATCCCCCTCTGAAATACTTCTTGGACATCCCCTAAGATCATTGGTACCAGCACATCACAAATCACTTTCTAAAAAAAATGGCTAAATCCCACCAAAAATTTGACGCGGGATGCCAAACGCCAAAAAGAAGCCGTTGCCGACAGGTACAATGAAACTGCCAAAGATCTAACTCCCCTTCAAGTTGGTACTTTCGTTAGAGTCCAAAACCCAATAACGAAGAAATGGGATACATGCGGAATGGTTATAGACGCAGGCCCACCCCGGAAATATACAGTGAAAACCTCTAGTTGAAGACTGTATGTGAGGAACAGACGTTACTTGAAGAAGAGTCCGGAGGGGGTAGAGGAAGATGAGTAAAAAGGGGAGATGTGTAGGTTTAACATATGGTAAAACTAAGGTAACCGAGTTAAAGTAGTTATAGTTGAATGTATACAATAAAGTTCAGTTTGTGTTTTACAATTCTCGGTGTTGATATATCAGTATCATAATAAATTGTGAATTTTAACGTAAAAATTCTGGACTTATCGAGCTGAATTTTGAAATAATACTTTTTCTGCATAATTTTGTGCATATATATTTTAATATTCTAGTTCATCGTTGAAAACTTCTTTTGACTAACAATCTACCAAAAAATATAAATTTATTTAACAATTTTTAGCCGTGATTTTTGGTGATTTTTTGAGCACATGTTTTGAAATATGGCCAATTTATTGTGCTCAAAAACTGCTCGCGCCAACAAAATCATACTTTCATTTGGAAAGCTTGATTTTTTTGTAGCAAGAACAGAGTTTTTATCTCAATCCTAAAGAGAGTTATCGTCTGAACACACACAGACACACACCCACGTGTATATTTATGTTTTTAAGAACTCTAGGATTCGTGTTTTAATACCTCAAAACAGATTTCAATTTTGACAATTTTCGAAAATTTTGATTTTAAAATTTTTGAAGCCGTTGCGATAGTTTAATTTTTTACGATAATTGGCTAAAACGGTTGGTAATCGCACCAATTGATTAATTTGACCAATTTATGGTGGTCAAAAATTGCTGGCCACAAACTCATCCTTTCATTTGGAAAGCTTGATTTTTGTTTGTCGCAAGAACGGAGTTTTTATCTCCATCCTAAGGAGAGTTCTCGTCTTCTGAAATGACACACGCACGCGCACACGCACACACACACACACACACGTATATATATATATATATATATATATATATATATATATATATATATTGTGGGGAGTAGCCTCCAGCATAGTGATGCGAATTTGACCAATTTATGGTGGTCAAAAATTGCTGGCCACAAACTCATCCTTTCATTTGGAAAGCTTGATTTTTGTTTGTCGCAAGAACGGAGTTTTTATCTCCATCCTAAGGAGAGTTATCGTCTTCTGAAATGAGCAGAGCCCTTCACAACAAGGCATTTATTTTTGCCAAACGTGTCTCTAAAAAACATGGCAAAATGGCATTCGTCAGGGGCAGTTTGGCCAAACATGGCTTCTATTTTGGCCCAACATGGCACAGGACAAGAATTTCCGGCAATATTGGAAGTGGAGCTTGGGAAGCACTCAAGTAATTGCAGATATCCAAGAGGACTGCATCCTCGGGATGGATTTCCTGGCAAAGGTGGGCTGTGTGGTGGATACAGCTGCTGGAAACTTTTTGGTGAACTACGACCCACACTGCAAGAGGAAGACCACCTACAGCCATTGCTCCGGACGTTTCCGCATCAGGCAGAGTGAGGTATTGATCAAGAACGATGAAACTGATATGGGGCTGTGGGATTTAATTATGGATATTTATACTAATCGAAATGCTCCCGCGACCTTCCAGCGTGCCATGTTGTTTCGGGAACAGTTTTATAGGATTTTTGATCATGTCTAATCAGCCCAATCCACTTTATTCAATCACTGAATAAATATAGTATTCAAATCGAATTATATAATAATATATATATATATATTAGATTTAAAAATATCTGTTTGGCCCTCAGTATATTTTTCATACCTTAATAAGCAAAGATAAGCACTAATGGCTGTATATAATCCTCGGAAGGGAATTAAGGGAGCTGCGAAGCTGGATTAAAACCCAACCCACAGAGGCAAACTTGACAGCCGCTTCCCCCATCGTCAAAGCCCTGTGGGCTGAGCGCAAGTTGCTCTTCCTAGAGGGAGGTGTTCTATACAGGAAGAGACCCAGGACCTTGTCGCAAGTTTTAGCTGATGCCGCTGCCATTTTTGAAAATTTGTTTTTTTGGAAAAAACGCGACTACTTGAAAAGAGGAGGGGCCCAACTTTTTGTCGTGGGAGCGAATTTTCCCAGAAAAAAGATACATTTTTTTTCTCACAAATTTTCATCATATATATATATATAATAACCGATTTTGCCAAAATTCTTCAGGAACGCCATCCATGAGCTTGCACGCGACAGGCTATATATATGATATATATACTACTCTAGGATTCGTGTTTCAATGCCTCAAAACAGATTTCAATTAAGACAATTTTCGAAAATTTTGATTTAAACATTTTTGAAGCCGTTGCATAGTTTCATTTTCCACTAAAATTCGTTAAAACGGTAGGTGATTGCCAGACATCCTTGGGCGAATGGAGGGGAGATAATTCAACGAACCGTCAAGCGATCGGTAAAGCAATTACCCATCCATCTTCACTCACCTTTGCAAACGGACCCACAAACCTGAGCCACAGCCGCCGTTTCTTATGGAAATCCAATAACCGGCCAAAGAGCCTTAACGGCACACCGTCACATTCAAAGGAAAACCGTTTATTTGAATTACCACATTACCTCACGGATGAGGATAATCAAGATTATGATGTAGCTGACAAATGATTGGGGTTCGGGCCGCGAGGATGCCTATTCGCATGGAAATAAGCGTACCTATCCCACAATCCCCCGGGAGATGAAGAAACTCGCGCTAAAAGGCTCAGATATGAGCGATGCCCAATATCCCACCTTCCAATTGAATCGAGTTGGAATGATTTGTAGCTTTACGAAGCTCCGATGGCTTTGGCAAGAATTTATGGGGTTGCGTGTTTCCGCACGGTTCCTTTTTATCAAACATCCATGCGCGATAGTCACAGCAGTTGAGAAACACCTCAGAAGTCGAAGGCGGGAACCTTTACCTCGATAAGATATACCGCGGGACGGGTGATTCCTCCGACGAAATGATAAAAAAATGGATATTTGAAAGAATATTCATCCGAAGATCTTTTTACAAGATTCTACAACAGGTGTGGGATTAGGCAAAAAGAGATGAAGCTAGACGCGAGACCCTTATAAGCTCTGCCTTGACCTGTTACGAAACTTCAACAGGTACCTGGTTGGTGTACAATTAGAATGCTATATCCCTAGCCATAATGTGAATTGCATGCAATATACCACGTTCATGTAAATTTATATACATCCATAAACATAAATTGCGTGAACTCTCCATCCAGATACCTACCAAGGTTGTTTACCTTTCCAACTATGGAAGTAAGACGGTAGCTCTTATATTTCCTGTTACGATCATTGTAGACAACACAAATGTCTATATTGAACGATATTTAAATCTCCTCGAGCTTCTCGGAGTATAATGAAGAGAGTGGGAGGTATACAATTTTTTCAGCAATAAAGGAGTAGTCAATTAATGTACCTACTTAGATTATTTTTCGAAATCATTGGAGTTGTTTGGGAAGAAAGATATACAATTAATTTTAGAAAGTTCCAGTCATGCAGCATGGGAATAAGAGAATTTCCGTAAATTATATTTCTGTTTTATGTCTAATTGTTTTGAAAATGTGGGACTTTAAATAAAAAGAAATCGTTTACAATTTTATGGCAAAAAAACTCGTCCAAAATAATGTTTTGCAATTCAAAAAATATTTTGGATTGTTAGCGTTTATCAGTTTATATATATATTTTCGACTTAATTCCGCTATTTCAAATCTCAAATCCACCATCTATACTTCCTCATTCATTTATGATTGAAAATGGCTGATTCCAACCATTTCTTCTGTATTCTGTATACTTAAATATAGGACCCTCGTAGTCTCCCCTGCTAGAATGACATATTCAGTGTAATGTAATTGGGCTTGACCGTCAATAAATAAAATAAATATAATTTTAAAAAATTAGGAATTGTTTCTAAGTAAATATTTTTTCAATTTGATTTTCATATTACAAGATGTTTTTTCAATTACCTGGTTGTTTAAAATCAATCATTCTTTACCATATAGCCCAAGATATTAGATATACAAATTTAGTATTTGCATTTAGCGATATCTCTATTATCGTTATCTCTATTAAGAGATAAATGAGCCCGCGAGCTCACTCAGCTGATCTGAGTGGTTCCCCAATTTGTCAATCGTAAACGGCAGGAAAATTTAGGATCAATACCGAATTTTAGCCTCCTTGGTATATTAAGAGGCTAAAAAGTTCCAAGAAAACTACATACTAAATTACAGCTTGAGAGGGTAAAAAGGGTAGAAATTAGCTTTATAAGCCTCTCAGCTGATCCGGGGCCAATACATCGTCAGGTTAAAGTCCTAAGGAGTCTACGTACTATATTACAGCTTGAGAGTATAAATAGGATTAAGTGAGAGTGTAAATTTTAACAAGTGTTACTCCCACGTCAACAAAGTAGTCAAAACATGCAAGCGTAACCATCTCATTAAAATTTGTTAAAAATTTCATATATATTTCAAAACCTACACGAATAACAAATAGTATTAAATAACTATCATATTTAAATAATTACTTTTATATTACAAATTCATGTGAAATGATTTACTTTCTCCCAGTTGTTGAACTGCACCACGACCGTAAATAACGAAGTAGAGCCACTCTGCACATGTGAAGCTAACATTATAAATGAAGCTAACCACCAAGCAGTAGGTAAAACGTATTATGAACGTATTATATAGTTGGCTAGGTTATTATTATAACAGGAAGGTACACGCAAGCCTTCTAAAGAACTACCCCGTTGTACGCTGGGATTTTAATAACAAAATAATTTATGTGTAGGTGCGTTTATGTTTGTATACCTATATGTCGCAGCCCTATTGTGAAATCAGCCTTTTTGTAAAAAACCTATCCTTTTTACAATACACCGCCTTTTCGTAATAAAAACTTTGGAATGACAATCAGTCTGGTATTTTTTAGCCGTTTTGCCAAAACCGACAAACCAAATATGACAAAAAGGCTGAGCGTGATCTGTCTCAGTTTGGTGGTTTTGATGCTCACAAGCCCTTATCTCAAGAATACATAACAGGGTAGTTAATCCCTTAGTAAAAGTCAGATTAGTTGGGCATATAGGTCAAAATAATGTGTATAGTTTGACATTCCAACGCGGCGTGCTGTAAAAAGGCTATGCTTTTTACAAAAAGGCTGATTTCACGAAAAGAATGCGACATATATGTAGGTATATGAAGAATATTTGTATGTTGCCGTGTATGAAGGAAATTAGAGAAATTATATTTTAAGAAACTTATATTTTTAAATGAAAATAGATTCCATTCTAAGAAATCGGACACCATCTGCACTCTCCTACAATGAGTAGTTTTCATTCTGTGATTTTTCAAAGTTTTCTTGATCTCCTTCTGAGGGTTACTTATTTTCATTTTTTAAATTAGTTTTTGTGGTTTGAACTTCAGTCCATGCATTTTAATACATACCCGCACTCGTTCCCTTTTTTCGAAATGGAATAGGTGGATTAACCTTTTGGACTTGAATCTTGTGTGTGAGTCTTGGCTATTTTCATTGAGTTTGGTGATCAGGTTTGTAAAAAATTATCAATACCTACGCGGTGAATCGGATGTAAAAGATTTGTCTTTTATATTTATTTTTTTAAAGTCATCTAAGTACTGAATGTTCTTCCACGCTTTTCCTGCCGGAGTAAGCATGCCCCAGCCTACCCGGACCCACCCACCGTGACAGCTTCCCAGAACTACCCACCCAAACCTAACAACTGTTGTTCGTCAAACCTTTACTTTATTATTCAACGTAAAATGTTGGAAAGCCGGAAATAACACTTGATTTTGAAGTATAAACAATGGAGTCAAAATTAAAAGGAACATCTAAATTTATAATAGAATAAAAAAAGGTTCCTCCTTACTTCATCCCTCTGGTTAAGCATCAGTCCTTCTGAGTTGTGTTAAGATTTGTCAAAGGACCCCTCCAGCTTGACGGGATCTCTCCTGCCCAGTGAGACGTCACCAGTGCGGGAAAAGTTAAAAAATCATAGAAAGAAGTAGGAGTATGTGGTTGATGTCAAACCTCTTAGGATGGAATCGTCGTCCACTTAAAAATAGTTTAGACTACCTTTTTCGCACCCATGAGTAATGCTCATTCCGTCGCTCACTTACGCCATAAAAAAATCTGGTTGAATATACATTAGGAAGCTGCGTGATGTATAGCACCGAATCTTAATGTGTGACCAGTATAGACTCCAAGACGGCTAAACCAATTTCGACGCTGTTTTTCCAAAAATTATCAGACATTACATGGGATATATTCATACCTCCAAAACCTCTGCTAACATCATAGGTAAACCGGAAAAACCAATGTTTCCGGCTAAGCAACTCTTTGACTAAAGTATCATACACTGAAAAGTATTCAAATCCAACAAGACCAAAACTATTTTTACCCATTAAGACAAACAAATTTTATTAGGTTGAGAACATTGTTTCTGGGGTGAACCCAGTCGCAAGCACATTATTTACATACCTTTCATAGGATGCAACTATTGCTGCATGGTAATTTTGTGTAATAGTTCTGCAGCTATAGTTATCAGTAAGTGTTGATTCAATCATCAAATTTTGATGGTACGCAATGGGACGTGCGAGTGAAACGAGCCGACACAGTTCTCTTCTACCAGTATACAGCTGATTTAGTTCCTATTCAATTTAAAGTTCTGAACTTTTGAACGGAACCTCTTATTGTGGTAGAGTAAAACTACAGCTCGAGAAGTTACTCTTATCAGAAGAGTGAGATCTGTTGCTAATTTGGTTCCTATTCAACATGAAATGCTAAAATTTAGAAAGGGGCCTCTCTGGGGGTGCAGTAAAATTACATAATGAAAAATCATTCATTGAAATCAGCAGAATGAGCTCTGTTCCCAGTTTGTTCCAGTTTAATTTGAGATGCTGAGAGTTGGAACGGTCAAAATAGGTAGGGCGAAATCACAAATTGAGGAACCACTATAATCCGCAAAGTGATCTCCGTAGTTTATTTTGAATCAATTTAGGGCCGGTTTATCAATCACATTTGTCCAATGGATAACACAATTAAGACCCCGTGTAGATCACCTACTAATAAGGGACGAGTGCGTAATTTTATTGAGATTCCGGTTGGACAAAGATACCGTTCTTTACTTTCTAACACAGAGCGAAGATGAAATTAATCCACAACTTACTGATCACAATAGTTCATTCATAATAATTCAGGTTGCAATATCGCAATTCGTGTATGTATTTCTCTCTCTAGTAATGAAGCAAATAGCAAAAATGTGGTGGTTTCTTATTTGCCGAGCTTGATAGCATGATGGACACTGTTGTGCTGCGGACGTCAGACCCGGTTTTTTAAATAGTTGATCCATGAGAAAATGCCATATTTTGTCGCCTACAGACACCAATGCTAACGGCGCTATCTGCCAGACAGAATTTATCCGAGGGATAATTTTATCTGCTAGGTAATTCGGCATTGATAAACGACTCACATTCTTTATCTGGAGTATAGCTATACTCAGTATAGCTATGCTGCAGTTAATGCAGATAATTGATAAACCGACCCTTAAAGTGCTAAAGTTTGGAACGGGACCTTTCTGGGTTATGGTAGAGCATAGTTACAACTTGCGGTATTACTTTGACCAGCAGAGCGAACTCTGTTGAAAATTTTGTCCGTATTCCACTATTAGTGCAGAACTTTTGAACGGGCTTTTCTGGGCGTGAAAGCGTATAATTCGTGAAACCTCTCTAATCAGCCTAGCGAGCTCTTACACTAATTTTGTTCCTGTAACTTAAGATGCCGACATATGTAACATACCCGCTCTGGGTGTGGTAGTCATAACTGTAGATAGTATTTCCCTGGCAGTACTGACACAATTGATTAGAAATTTATGAGATGCACATTGTAATCTGTAGTCTTCTCCGAGCGAGCGGGTACAGTTGATGTTTTATAAAACGATTTACTTATAGGTTACTCAAGAAAAACGATTTTGTTCCAAAGTTAAAATCTCATTCGGTAACTAATGTCTCGTTAGTAATAAAGAAGATTGGCTAAATACTCGGGCTTGACTTCCAGCTTCGGTGTGAAATTGCTAAGTACTTCAACATGTGGACGAGAAGATGGGTGCTTCGTGTCTTATGGTAGTAAAGAGAGAAAATGAAATGTGTCGAAGTGTCGCTGGGTTATGTATCTATCTACGGCAGGGTGACGGAACTGTCGATTAGAGGAATGATGCTAACCCGCACAACTTCAAGGTCCTGCGGTAACAGTCTACCTTTACTAGTTTTGCAATTCTCCACTCCGAAGCTAACATAAGCACACGACCGCGCTCGTCCCTTGTGAAAGATTTATGAGCTGAGGTCGATTTGCGGGTGTCACTTCGTCTGACCTTACTTCTTGAAATAACCTGCCTATCCTGCCAGGCCATATCATTCCCTGAGAGATGGGACGGATGTTTACCTTGAGGGTCAGACAGACCGACCGCTGGGGACGTTGAAGTCTGTTCGTATACGAAGCACATCAGGGGCCTCGGGAATGGACGTATGAATAAAATACGAGCTGCATCATATTTTCATTGAGATCACATCAAGGACAAATTTATTGGGAGGGGGGGGGCAGCTATACCCTGCCACGTTTTGCTTTGGCAGTTACAGTGCTCTGGTTCACCATTTGTACTTAACTATACCTACTATACTACACCCATAGAGGGCTCGTTCAAAACTTCAGCACCATGAGTTGAATATGAACGAAATTAGCTACAGAGCATATCAGAGTGGTCCCCCAAGTTATTTACAACATCCTCAGAGGCCGTGTTAAAAAATTGAGCATCTCGAATTTGTGATGGATATGTGTGTTATTCCTCCTTCTCGATTCTTGAAAACGCTGCAACTGAGGATATTCCTGAGGATATTCAACCTTCAGGATATTCTCTGGGTGTAGCAGGTAATCAATCATCTATCCCCTTCGAAGGGGGAACTTCTAAATTTCCACCACCCCCCTGTCTCAAGGTAGCAGAGCATGGTTCCGAACCCCCCCCCCCCCTGACTGCCCCTCTATTATTGAACTTTATCCATTTAAAATTTGAATGTATACCCCTGCCCTGCCTCTTTAGAAACTACATTCCACCCCCCCCCCCCCCACCCGCTTTTTGAAAGCCCCGGGAGTGTGATGGATATGAGTAGTTCCTCCTTCTCGATTCTTGAAAACGCTGTAGCTGGGGATATTCCTGAGGTTATTCAACCTTCAAGATATCCTCCGGGTGTAACAGATATATCACGTCTCCTCTTCGCAGGGGGAACTACTACATTTCCAAAATTGGCTACAGAGCTCACTCCGCTGATTATATAATGGTCCACCGTCTCGTAACTACTATACTCTAATTCTGATAGGCTCCATTCCAAAATTCAGCTCCTTACGTTGAATATGAACGACACTAGGTACATGGCTCACTCTGCTGAATAGAGTAGTACTCTGAAATGTAGATAAACTCTCCGGCACACAGAAGTTCATAGCCTCAAGTTGAATAGGAACAAATAAGCTACTCAGCTCACACTGCTGATGAAAAGTGGTGCCTCATATTTCAATCATACTATATCATACAGAAGCCCCGTTCCAAAGTTCAACATCTCAAGTTGAACGAGAACAAAATTAGGTAGATCTTAAGCGAGACGCGTGCTCGCATTCCCAGGCTTTCAATGAACCACTGCACTCACATTGCCAAGCTTCCAATTAACCATAGCACCGAGACACCCTGAGATAAGTAACTAAGTAGAACTTCAGCCCAACTCTCCTGCTCGGCTCAAACTTAATTTTCTTTGCATATCGTGGAAGGGGCATGCCTCCAGAACCGTCTGATGCCAAAAAATATGTTACGATAGATGGATAAGTAGGAATAAGCTATAGCGAAGCACAAGAAGGCCAGCGTTACCGTTGCCTTATGATCTCCTGTCTTTTGCTATTCATCCTATGAAGTTGAAATTTGAAATGAAGGTGAAAAATGTTTTTTACGCTCATCACTCCTTAGCCTTTAGGCGCGAGGTATTTTGACATTTTATGTCTTTACTTTGGCACATGAACTCAAAAAGGACTTCTAAAGTTTTCAACGGACGAAAATCTTTAGCCAGTCGTTGAAAAGCTCTCGATTTACCAAACCGTATTATGTTATCCACTGCGCAGTGCGTGGCCAACAATCCGAGCTAAAGCGTGGTTGTCTGAATAATTGTTTACATACAGGTCTCAGTTAATTTTGTAAACATGATTGCAACCTCTATTAGAGTGGAAAGAAACTTGTAAGTTCAAATTTGATATGGAGACTCTGTGGGGCATTAAGAGCCGGGGGGGGGGGGGGGGGGGGGGGGGTGAAGACATAAAATTTCTAAGGTCTTGCAGACTCTTATGCAAGATTTTTTATGTTTACGTTCAAATGAATACCCATTGAATATTAGTTAAGTGAACAGTAAACGTCGTCGAGTAGATTTAAATCGTATAGGAGCGGTAAAATTAGTTTGAGTAAGCACGTGTAACACATTCTATCGTGTGTTCTTTCGTTTATTGTAGTTGAGCATTCCCCGAATAAGATTAGTGGCGTTTTATGGACTATTTGGCTGTCATATTTTGGGTCGAGTTTTAACAGCTGCGTCATTTTTTAGGTTTTGTTACGGTTTTTTCGTGAACAATTTCGAGCACCAAATCATTGCATACATTTTGATTTCTCACATTTGGGGTGCGTCAGAAGTTACCACGTGTATCGTGGGCACTAGTAGATTCATTAATAATTCTTTTTATCCTGCAAACCGCCGCATTGTATAGCGATTTAAGACACCGGCAATATCAGTTTGCGTAGTAGTTATTTCCGCCGTGGATTTAACGGTATTTGCACTCCATGTCATCTGCCTCTTTGATTTTCTCATCATCTCTCTCTAGACATAATTTTCAGAGCCTCTTAACATCAATGAAGAAAAAAGTTATTGGAAAAAGGTAGATTTTGCCTTGAGCTAGTGATGTCACGGAGACCTCAAAGGAAATTAGTAATCGCTGGTGACAAGATTCAGTCACGACCTTTTTGAATGCGCAACCACTGAATGGAGGAATGTTATAAAAGTTATCAGTGATTGAATCTCAAATGCTAAGGAATATTGCAATGTAGAAAGTTGTCAGGATACATTGTGTGTGTTCTGAGTTCAGGAAAAATGTTTTTCAAAAAGAAAGTGACCGATTTTTGTATCAGATACTCCTACTAATCGAAAGTGTACTGTGTTCACTGTACTGTCATCTTCTGATGAGGAGAAATATGAATGAAATCGGCAATAAGTTGACTTCTCAGTGGCAACGTACATTTATTTGCAATACATTAAAAGAAAAATTTGTAATCAACAATGACAACGAATGAATAAAAATTACTTACAATTTAATCGAAATCGGTTTTACGCTGTGGAATTCATGCTTGTTGTAAGAATTACCTAGATGTTTTAATGAGCAGCAGGTATGTAATAATTGTACGATCTTGATCAAACTTATTTGAGGTTACCAAATCGCAATTTTCCAACTTCCCACCGAATTTGAGCAAGATCGAACGAGTAGGCCATGAGAAAATGACGCTTGATGGTTTTACGTTTGCGCAAGCGCGGTGAAAACCATTAATTTTTGAGTGATGAAATTGATAGGGGATTATCATCAGCACAACTTGCACATTGCCAATTTCATAGATATTGAATGAAAGTTGTAGAAATGCCTAACGCTTGTTAAAAGGATTTCATATTCGGGCAATCGCAGCAGCAACAAACGATACGATGGCAATGAAATTGATATGGGACGATTGAAATTTATTTTTCTGATTAATTCCATCTCCTGAAAATGGAAATCTATGCTACCTTGGTAAACTTGAAAGCAAAATATCATTTCATGATTTTTGAGATACAGAAATAGGCCGAACTTGAACTGATTCGACTCCATCCTATCGAGTATTCTACCGTTCAAGTTACGTATCCATGCTGACTGAAAGAAGTGATGGCTAAAGTAGAAACATGATTGTGAATGGCATTGTTCCAATTTCATTAGTGGACGATCTTTCAGAATCAAATTTTCCACTCACATCTTACGTTTAGTCCATTCTGAACAACTTTTGTTCCGTGTCTGTGCATGTGTGTGTCCGCAAATCATTGTAAGAATATCATTTCCACAACTTTCAACCGATTCTGATGAAATTTTTGGGGATTTTATGAGTTAGGGTGCAGAGGGTTCCATATCAGTTCCTTTGTTTCCAAATCACATGCGCAAACGTAAAATCTATCATGCATAATTTTTTCACGCCCTAGTCGTCCGATATTGCTGGATTCGGAGGATCGTTGGAAGAAAAAGATTTGAGCATCCCACATCCATTTCAAAAATTAACATAACAGTAAACCTGCGCTTAGCAAAATGTGAAATCTGTGTAACAAGCTTCATTTCCACAGTTTTCATACAATTTTGATAAAATTTTCAGAGAATGTGTGGGTTAAGATGTAGATGATTTTCTATCAGTTTAATTGCTCCAAAATTAATACTTCACTCTGCGTATGCTTAAACGTTTATTTCATCTAGCTTGATTTTCTCACTCCCTAGTCGTCCGATTTTGCTCGAATTTGAAGGTTAGTCGGGAGAACACAAAGCAATGAGCCCATATTAATTTGAACATGATTGTATATTTAGAATCTGCGCATACGCGTGCTAGTAATCCTTGCAACGAGCTTAATTTACACAGTATTCGTCAAATTTTGATGACATTTTCAGTGAATTTGAGTTGCAGAATCTATAGATAGTTCCCTACTGATTTCATTGTTCTCTTACCAATACTTCATTCTGCGCATGGGCATACGTAATACTTTAGGCATCACTTTCTCGTTTTTTAATTGACGGATTTTGACGTATTATGCTACTAACACCTTGATTTACTATTTTTCGCAATAGAATTTTGTTTGATCATTTAAAAAATGTCAATGATCTGTACATTCAGGTTAAGGATACGAAGAAGCTACGTTCCACACCCCTTGGCAGACGTTTTTTCGAATCATTTGCAGCATTTTTATATCGCAATGAAGTTCACCCTCGATAAGTTCACACGTAGTAAAAAGATGATGATTTATCTTCGAGAGTTTGAGGCTCAAGATAGAATAATTACGAGAATGTTTTCGAAAACCGTTGGGAAATGGACGCCCAATTTACCTCCTAGAAATAACGACTTTTTTCTAATGGGAAAATAACTAAGCGATAAAGCTCGATCACAGGCCGCGCAACTCTTCCGAATTCCCCTCGTTAAAATCTCCCGAGTCTCGGTGGTCTCGCTAACCCCCGCGTCACCTAGCAGGTGCCAAGGCCTCCCGCTTCTCTTGGTAAATTCGTGTCTTTTACTCTGTCGGAAGGCGCGACCCCCTGCGTCTGGGACCTATGAACTCTCCAGCAACATGACTAAACGATTTGGATTGAAGGAAAGGCGTAGATTCCTTCAAGGAGTTGACTGCTGAGGTGTTGCCAAATTTCCCAGACGTCTTATAGTGTTTCGACTAAGGTGTTTCAGGTGAAAAACGCTGCATTTTGTTACACAAAGGTTTATTATTTCAGTATTTCATAGTCCTTCTACGCATAACACCTGTCTATAATTATTAATAAACGAAGTCTATCATTTATTTATTTATTTATTGATAACGAACGGGATGAAATCCCAAATTACAAAGGATAGTAATACAATAAATTCTGAACGAATCAGTACAAATTCAATGCCTAATAAATTTAGTACAAATTGAAGAATAAGAAAAATAAAAATAAAAACATAAAAATTAATTTACTCTGCAGTCAGAAAAGAGACCAAAAAAAAAAAAAAAAAAAAATTAAGATTTAAAATTAGAAAAATAAATTAATAGTTTCCGCTTAATAACATCCTCACTCTCAGAAAATAAATCAATTTCCACATCTAACTCATTAATGGTTTTTTGTATTCTCACCAATGGACTATTGGCTCCATAATTGGTCCGTCTAAAGTCCGGAACAAATACATCATTGTTACGTGTATGATGAGACGGGACTCTGAAGTTCAAGCGCTCCAGTAATGAAGGAACATCGTAGGAGCCGTTTAACAGTTTTACAACAAAAATAACATCCATAACTTTCCTTCGGTCCTCCAACGAGTTTAACTGTTGTACGCTTCTCATTAATTGGTCTTCAAATTCCGTAAAATCATTAGGTTTTTTATAATAAATATACTTCAGATACTTATGCTGGACCCTCTCAATCGAATTAATATAAACATTATAAAAGGGATTCCAGATAGGAGAGGCGAATTCAAGACGACTTCTGACCAAGGTAATGAACAAGAGCTTTATGGCATTAAAGTTACTAAATTTCCTAGTAGTCCGCATCAAAAACCCAAGCTGTCTAAGAGCACCAGACACCATAGAACGACAATGGTCCGCTAGAGTAAATTCACTGTCGAAAATAACACCCAGATCGCGAACCTTCGAGCATCTCTCTAATACATGACCATCAATGGTATACTCCAAGCTAATTAGAAACCGAGACCTGGTAAATGATATTGAACAACACTTAGATAAATTCAAAGAGAGCTCATTTTCAGTACAATATGACTGAAGGTAGTCGAGGTTCATTTGTATAATATTGCCATCCGAGATCGATTCTACTGTCCGAAAAATTTTCAGATCGTCGGCGAAAAGGAGAAATTTAACATCTGCAAAACCATCTACGATGTCATTGATAAATAACAAGAAAAGGAGCGGCCCTAAATGGGAACCCTGTGGAACTCCTGAAGTGGGACTGAATTGGAAAGATGAAAAACCATTGATGGTCACCGCCAGGCTCCTATCCACAAGATACGAATTCAACCATTTTAGCATTAATCCACAAATACCTAACACTTGGAGCTTGTTCAGCAACAAGCCAATGTTGACTTGATCAAAGGCCTTATGGAAATCCGTGTGAACAGCATCTACCTGCTGCCCACGCTCCAGAGCATCCAGAGTGTAGGATTGAAAATCCATAAGGTTGGTAACCACAGAACGACCCGTTACAAAGCCATGCTGATATGGTGATATAAAGCTTCTGACCATTGGAGTTACTAGGTCAACAACAAGAGCCTCAAAGACCTTAGGTACGACTGATAACTTACAGATTTCCACCATTAGAACGCAAAGAGTTAACAAAATGCCAAAAAGGATCCTAATCATACATTAGGTATCTAAATACATCTGCATAGGTGGAGACCAACGAGAAATTTTTTAATTTAAATAATACGCCTAACACTTTCCTAGTATTTAACTCGAGCTGACCTAACAACTGAAAATTAATTACATAACATAAACCACCTACCTGTGCTTCAGAAGTGACAATATAATCAGCCCTATTTCGTGAAGTGAAAATTCCACTGGAGTTACATCAGCTGAAAAGAGCGTCGTAGTTACAAGGCGATTTTCGCTATGTTCCACCAGTTAATTATCTTGGCATGGGCAGGGATGTTTCCCCAGAAGGCGTTAACAAATAATATGGTATATACTTCCTCAAGTTAAAATATCAATTTTTAATTAATTTGTCTCTTCTCATCTGAAATGGATATTGAAAAATGGTGGCTTGAAGTTGAAAGTTGAAAAAACTATGTGTTCCTGTTTGTCAATCAGAAGAATTTTTAGAGAATTTATTGCTGAATTAGAATTTTTAAATCGCTTATTCCAGAAAACTTGGCAAACATTGATTATCTATGATTTTTCGAAGCGGTTAGCATGATTTTCTATATAGTGAGTTTTTATTTTAAAAATGGCCTTGAAACTCAAAAGCCGAGTGAAATAGATCATTTAAGTATGCCTTTCTAGTACCTACCTAAATACAACTTAAAATATAATATTTTGGAGGATTTTACTAATGTGAATTGCGCAATTATCGTAATCTTTGCCAGAATAGCCCTATTATTATTATTTTAAGCTAACTTCTTCAATGAAGATTATTAAGTTTCAAAATGGTTGTTTTGCCTATTAATAATTTAATTTATGTTAGTTTCCACTTTTGGGTAGGTTAATAAAATCGCGATATCCATTTTTTGGGCTCAGTTTTTTTCCACCAGAAGCTTCGAGGATTGAAACCCGGTGAGTAATTGTGATGAAATTTCGATTAAGGCATCATACAATTATGCATCTATTATTCGAACATAAACGATTCAATCGTTTCTCAATTAGCGACCCCTATTTCCAAATCCCTTTCTGAAACTTAATCACAATAATCCGTGATACAATTTTGTATTGAAAGGACTCAGGGTCCCTGGTTGAAACCGAAGGTTTCCAGATTTCTGGATTTTTTTTTTCGGAAGGGTTGTAACGTTTTAAAGATTTTTAGAAATTTTATTGTTTTCGATTTTTCTATTTCCGAGCTGCTGTTAACATCTCTACATAGGAGTTTTTAAGAATCCAAGTCCATTATACTTATAAAAAATGTAACGCTGATTCCGAAAATTTGGTCAAAAGTTAAAATGAACTAAAATGGAGAAATTAAAGTTTAAGAGGAAAAAGCGCGGTTTTCCTGAAAACCGTTTAGAAAATCTTATCTTGAGAACGGCTTGAGATAGAAATATGTATTATAAATATGTAAGCATTCTGCTCCAATTCATATGTAATATAGTGCACCCTAAATTTGTATGTCACACTCGGTCCTATACACTCTGTATAATTAGGTAAGTTCCTATATAAGAACATGAATATATACCAACTAGGTAGGAGGTACCCATGAACAATAGATGTATCATGTACCTATAGACTAAGTTTACCTTTCTTGGTGGTATTGAAAAAAACCTCATGGGCTTTGCGTTTCACCGCTGCTCTTATAGTACAACTTGTGGCTATATCGTCCGTACTTACATTCAACTTGTGCTAACGCAGTCTCGCCTTTCATAGTTCTCAGGTAGTTTGTACTTCCAATTTCTCCTCCCGGGGCATAGTTTACCGGAATTTTACGGTTTCTAAATTTCTTGTGTTTCTAAATGTCTTTCTTCCGCCTTTTATGGAAGTTTTGAAACTATAAACAGCTCGCGGATAAATCTGCAACACCAGGAGACGGGAGACATTTCCATGTTTTACATTGACCATTACACTAAGAGGGTAACGAAACGAAAGAACGGAATTTACCAGCTAGGATAGATGCTTGTAAAATTATTTAGTGGTGCTTACCTAGATTGTTAATAAAGCGATATAAATAATGTCGTTTGTGTACGTTGCCATTGTGTTCGCTCGCTTCTTTTCGTTACCTAGGAAGATTAATAACAAGCTTTAGTATAATGAGAACGTACGTATTACGAATGCAACTTGCGTGAGAAAGTATATTTTGTTCTTGTAAACATAATAACATACCCTAGTGATTTTAGGATTTATAATAATGATACTGAGACCACACAAGCCAACAAAAAAACCGAAGCCAAAACCAAGATTTTTGTTATTATTGAAGTATTCCGTCATAGCGTAACGTTATGTTATGCATTTTCCCGATATCACCTAGGGGTCTAATGTAAACAATTGAATAATTTTCAGTTTTTCTGCTTTTCCATTTCGTACGCTTTTTGTGATACAAATTGTAATAATTTCCCATCGAGGGGGGCCATAGTAAAGACATGTAAAACATCACCGTCAATGTTTGGACTCGCTCAAGCGACACAGCAATACTGACAAGAATGCGAAAACTCCAGCGGTTCCCTTTTCTAATTTGCCTGAGTGCCGAGTGTAAACGTGTCTTTGAACACGCTTTTACTGATCCCTATCATGTGAACAATGTCCCCAGAAAATTACCACAAAAAAACGAGACTACAGTTGCGGCGGATCTAACTCCTTTGCTATTCAAAACCTATGAAGCTGAAATTTGAAATAGAGAACCCTCGGGACATCTACAAACAAATCATGAAGTCCAGAGCCCCACCCCCCTTCTCCGATCAGCTGAGTGAGATCAGGAGCTAAGTTCTTTGCTACTCAACCTATAAAGCTGAATTTTGAAACGGAGCATGTCCCACACAGCTCCACATTTATTTATGTTATAAATTGATATAGTAAACAATGCCGCTTGCTTTGTTGTCACTTGGTTGAGAAGTTAATCTTGGTTATAGTAATTGTAGACGCACACAATAACAGAAAATTACCTACTTAGGTACTCTGTTCTAATTTCGATTAGTAAAACATTTATGTCGTAGTTTTAAATTTATTCACATTTACAAATTAGCGGGAAGAAAGCTTGTTCCATGTTTTAGCATTTTAGCCGCAGGCTCAAGGCGGAAAGTTAGCCCCCCTGAGAGGCCCGAAGGGCCGAGTTTTGGCTGATTAGTGTTGAATTCAAAATATCTGTATAGTTTATAGTAAAAAAAAGTCTGTAAAGTTAGATGTGACACTTGGATTTCTCGTTTCAGCGACATGAATTGCACCGTTAGAACATTGCATTGTTTCAAATAATCTTTAAAGATTCCATGGAGGGTCAGTTTGAGCAAAATCTTCAATCAGGCAAATTAGAAAAAAGTTCCCGCATGATCGTAGGAGCGAATTTTTGTACATTTTGTACAGTGACACCTTTATTTAATTGTTTTCATTTATTTAATGTTTTGCAATACATTCTGAGTGTTAGTATACTATACAGTGTTAGTATACTGTATGACCTTTTGTATAAAGCGATCCTCATGTGCGTCAGTTGACATTTTCCCAATTTTTCCGAAATTGTTGTTAATTTTTCCGAAAATTAACAATCAAGTAATGGAGACGAGCTAAATCCCTCATCACTTTGTGACATCAGTGACAAAATCCTCCACCAACCACCAACTCCTCATTCCTCTATCGCAGCAAACTCAGGAATGATCGACATAAATAGCCATTGTACAAATTAGATAGAAAGGTAAGGAATGTACTTCTTCACTAACGCCTGATGCTTTCTTCTTAGGCTCCTTATTGGTACATCCATATGCTACGCAAACACCCATTCTCGTGAAGAAAAAGAAAAAGAAACGACACTAACGAGAACCAAAGAAAACGAGGTGAAAAACAGCACAAAAACAGTGGCAAAGTGGCGGATACTGCGTAGTAGGTAGGGAGGCCCAAGAAAGTTGGGGAACCAGTGGGTGGGGGAAGCGTGACACATCGTGCGGGCGCACAGGGCCACTCTAGTATCTTCTATTCTCGTTGCACAGCTCCCGTTTCACCCACTCGGCTCCCATGATCTCTGATTTATGAGCCCCTCTCGGAACGTAAAGGTAGGTGTGGTTAAACATTTAGTACAGTCAAAATGGCCGTTTGTGCTGTTCGAGGCAAAATGGTTGAACTAAAATGAACCACGGGTTTTTCTTGCAACATATTTGCTTCACAAAATCGAGTCGTGGAATGCTTCCTCTCCTGTACTGCTGGATGAGGTGCTCAACGAATAGCTGCTTCTCTTGGTCCGGGGGTAGGAAGATTGCTGATGGCTATGCGCTTTTATGTAGGTATCCTTCTGGATTTCCTTCAGAACATCTATCACCCTGAATATATTCGGATGAGGGCGAGAAAACTCGCGGTTAAAACTGAGCTCACATAGTCGGTGGGAATCGGCAACCTGGGACAATGTAATTGTCGAGTACGTAGTCGAAAATTTTGTCTACGCGGCCATGAATTGGTTTTATGGCCATCAGGTCGTCTGTGAAGTAGTCGAACCCCTCAGATGGGTGCGAAACTGAAAGCCCAAACAAGTGCTTCAACGCTTTGCCATATTCAGAATCCCGAATAAGCCGAATCCAGGGCAACTCTTTAAGGTCCCTCCACATTCACTGTTGAACTGTCTTTCAACAATTTAAAATTGAAGTCACACGTCTCAATAACAATTTTGGACTGTTTGTCATTCAGAAATAAAAAATGGTCGTCCTTCATTTCCGCATTTCGATCCAGATATTCGGCAGTGGAAGATGACCGCATCTTCGGAGCCGTGTGGGGTCGACCCTTGGCAAAACATAGAGAGCTGTGTGGGTACCTCTTAATTGGCCGCGGGAGCCAAGTAAGGTATGACGGTTTCTAGACGCCCCAAGGGGCCTCCATTCCAAATTTCAGCTTCATAAGTTGAATAGCAAAGAACTTTTAGCTCTGGATCTCACTCAGCTGATCTGGGGGGCTCATGATTCGTTTCTACACGTCCCTGAGGATCTCCATTTCAAATTTCAGCTTCACAGGTTTTGTATAGCCACGAAATTAGATCCGCCGCAACTTTAGTCTCGTTTTTTCGAAATAATATTTTATAACAATATTTTGAGTTAATTTTTGGGGACTTTTTTTCACTAGCTAGGACACGGTAAAAGCGTGTTCCACGCTAAAAATCCGTCCGTCCGCCTTACGCCGTCCGAAGCTTTTTCCCGAAACCACTGGACTGAACTTGATGAAATTGGACTTAAATTTCATAAATCAGCCGAGAAAGTGCCAGTAACATCGGCATCAATATTGTCAACCTTAAAGGGTAGTAAATAAGGGTTGAAATATTGGAAAATCAAGATCTCGAAAACTCGTTTTTTTGTTGGCGGGTCTCATTTATAGACATCGCCAAAGAATCAGATGGAACCACCCGGATCGCTGTACATACATACATCCGTTTGCTTTCCCTTAGAGCTAGATTTTTGGCAGGAAAAAAAACTCAACATGTGAGCAAATCTTAACTGGTGAAACATAGCAAAAATCGCCTCGTAACTATTGCGGTCGCATCAGCTGATATAGATAATTTCATTTGAATTTTCACTTCACGAAATCGGGTTTATTATATTTTTGTTCACCTTTAGAATGACTTCTGAAGCGTAGGTAGATGATTACAATTGTGCGTAGGTATTATATTTAGGGGATTCTATAACTAATCTTTTGTTGATGGGTCAGCTCGTGTTAAATACTAAGAAACTGTATGTTAGATATTAAATTAAATTAATTTACCTTCTGTAGGCGTCTACATCTATCCAGATATAGTTAGATACTTATGTGTAAGTTACTTATGGATACTTAATGAATAATTCTTCGATTAATAATATTATAGACATGTGTTCTGCGTAGAGGGACTGTCCAATACAGAAAAAATGAACCTTTGCGTAATGATTTTCAGCGTTTTTTGCTCAATGCTTCCACTACCTAGTTGGCAAAAGGGCCTTTAATGGTTCTAAGAATCATTTATTCACTCCCAAATAAACTGAAGTTTGAATTCAGACTAGGTGTAAGATTTATTTAGTTTTTGAGTTTATTGTCCACTTTGCAAGACAAACTATATTTATCTCATTTGGTTAATTGGCTATAACTGACTCATGGCTAATTGGTTAAATAATCTAATCCCCCGTCAAACCAGTAGATTCTCCTGATTTTATTAGTTGCCCGATTTCGGGCGAATTATCCTTTCCGTCAACAGAGAAAAATATCTTCATCTCAACAGACTATACCAACAAAAATCTTGCTACATAACTCAATTTTAATGTCTTATCCAATTTCGAGTGGCCTGGACGATACGGTACCTTGATTACGTAACAATATATCTATCAACGTTATTGAAGTTTGATAAAGAAATCCAACGTTTTCGATAAAGTCTTCCTTCGCATTCAGCTTCATCTCAATCGTTTTTTCCTCTATCCATGGAAGCAAAACCTCATGCAGATCATGAGCTGATGTCCTCAAGAAGTCGGTCGTTGGAATTGAGTCCGATGGCATTCAATGAAGAATTAACGTGGAACCACCTCTGCCGTTTCGGCCTTCGTACTGTAGGATGGCTGATGCTGATCATCCAGGTTATCCCCACTTTCCTGTACTTCGCTCTCACCTATTTCCATTCAAGGTGCGTAAGTACCTACTGGTGTAAATATCTTCCAGATATGTAACAATGACAGGTGATGGAAAGAGAGTAGTTACTCCTTCTAAGGGGAGAGGCGATTGACCTGCTACACCCAGAGGTTATCCTGTAAGCTAAGAGCCCAGGAAATATCCCCTCAGATGTAACATTTGCAAGAATAGAGAGGAACTACTCCTATCCATCACACTTGCGGGGCTTTCACGGGCCTCCCCCCCCCCCCTTTTTTTTTTTTTTTTTTTTTTTTTTTTTTTTGTCGCGCCAAAAGTAGCAAATAAACATTATACTTCCTACCAAGGTTCAGTTTCGAATAAGAACACTTGAGGGGCTGAACTCTTACTACTTCACTACGTTTTATTCAAAATTTAATCAAAAGTAAAGTGTAACTTAAGAATTGAAAATTCAAGTATTCATACTCTAGTAATTACCAACCAATTACAAAACCATAAAAATGCCATAAATTACCTTGAAACAAAAATTCTATATCCAATCAGTCATAGGATTTTTATTTTAACTACTTTAAGGCCACTTTTCAACACGGCGGACAAATCGAGTCACTGCACGATAACGCTGGTACTACCTAATGCTTTCACAAAATTTTTATTTTTATTTAACACCCCGAAAATTCTTTATTTCTCCGATATGATCTTTTTCAAAGCTCTCAAATTTTTCGAGTTATTCAGTGATGAAGGGCAAGTTCTGTCACGTGTCCCCAGGACACAAAGGTGAACTGTACTTTAAAATATTTACTTTGAGCACTGAACTTCTGAATGTTTCTGATATACCGATAATATATTACATATGCCCCCTCTTAAATCCAACAGAAAGTGGGCGAGGAATATTTTTTTCCCCAATTTATATTAGGCTCGGAAGTGTTGTTACCCAAACGTTAAATTCAGGGGCAGCCCCTTTTTGGCGGCGCGTGTGGCGGTTTCGGGAAATATCCGGAAGAGCGCCCTGCTGCTATCAACATCTTCAGTTGAGTTTGAAGTTCCATCGAAAAATGCCGTAGGTAAGTCCAACAGCAGATTTTTCTCGTAATCAGGGTATAATAAACTTGCGTACCTTTATTGTTCATCATTCCTGTCACTTGTTTTTTCCATATTTAAGCATTACAAAAAAAAACGTTTTAAGCAGGGGAGGTAGTATTTCCATGGAGCACGAATTCAACCAGTTCAGAACAGTTGTAAAAACCAAGATGACTGCCAACTGAACAGTAATGTGCGAAAACGTCATTCCTGTCACGGTCAGTTCTGTCACGTGACAGGACCTGACAGTGTGTGACAGGAATGACGATTTTTATTCAGTTCTTTCGTTCATTCTTTTTGCTCCTTTCAACCAACATTATGAGCTTCGCAACTTTTAAATCCTCTGTAGAATTCATATTCCCAATACAAAATTAATTTCAAAGTGGGGTTTCCGTTTTTTAGCCTTTTTTTTTTACGGGTTATTGAAATCTGTAACGACTGTTCGGAAACGTGCTTCTTTTCTTAGAATGATGTTCTTCGTTTTCTTAGAAAATGATGCTATTGGAATGACTCCGAAAATTTTAAAATAAAAATGTTCTTCATCAAAATCTGTTTTGAGGCATTTGAAATGATTCCTGAATTTCAACACTTTTTTATTTGTATATAAATGTACATATGTGTCATTCCAGACGATAAGTCTTGATAGGATTGAGATAAAAACCTCGTTCTTCTTCCGCCAAAAATTAACCATTCCAAAAGAAAGGATGAATTTGTTGGACAACACTTTTTGAAAACAGTAAATTGGTCAAATTTCAAAAAATGTACTAAAAAATCACAAAAATTACAGAACCGGCTAAAAATGGTTAAATTTATATTTTTTTAGCAGAATATTACTCAAAAAAAGTTTATCAACCATGACCAAGGTCATTTAAAAATTGAAGCTCAAACTTATCTGAAAATTGTACTCAAATTTCATCATAAAGTGTGCTAAAAGTCGATAAAAATTTTAAAAAAATCTAAAACTCAAAATCTTTGTATAGAAGATTATTTTTTACAAGTTTTTTCACAATAAAATTAATTGGTAACAATTTCTTTGCGCACAAACTTCTCAAATTACAACTTAATTTAACTGAAGTGTAATACGATAATTATGGGAAATTCGCTCATATGATCATGCTGGAAGACTGGAACTTTTTTTTTCTGTTAGTAACCCATGTTCTACTTCAGTTCTTTGATATTAGGTATGGATATATAATTGGGCATTACTTATTTTCCAGGTTTTCCTTTTTCTGCGCATCTTAATTCTCATTTTTACAATTTTCAGTCTTCAGAATGGCCCCTCAGAAGAAGAAAGAAACAGCAGAAAAAATAAGAAGAAGAAGCTATTTCTCAGTAAATCTCTTTATAAATCTTGTTCCTAGGTAAGTTATTTATATTTCTGCAAGAGAATAGATTCAGACTGATCTCTACAGTTGGACGCATCTACTATCCTTCCTATATGACTGAACTTCTCTTCGTCAATAGTTGAAATATTTTAAGTGTTCTAAAGAATTTTGTAATAGATAAAATATTTTCTACGAACCTCCCGTGTACTTTGATCTCCTTTCAAGTCTTATTGTATGTGAATGCATACATTAAATTATGCTGGACACCCTTTTTAGTTCAGATCCGGTCATTTCTGTCACATGTTCGTCAGTTCTGTCACACTGCATAAAACACTCATAAGTATTCTATAAAATGAAATTTCAAATGATCCCCTATCACATATTCTTCCAAAAGATCTTCTTTTGTAGCTACCGTCTTTAAATTAATGAAATGTCATCTTCTTTAATTGAACTCTATATGTAATATAAGGTATGTGAGAATGAAATTGACCATCAAAACCGTAAAAAACTGAAAAATTCTTTAATTGAAAAATTATGGTCAGCAGACATTGCCGCAAGTAATACCAGACTTAACCGAAAAACCAACAACGAGAACTTCAGAGTGACTTCATCATCAAATACAGGCGTGACAGGACTGACACTTCGCAACAACTTTTAGAGCTTCTACTTGGAGAAAAAAATTGAAAAACTCAAAATTCAGCTAGGCCGTTTAAGGGATGGGTTCCCAAACGTTTTCTTGAACGAAAAAAAGTTTTTCCAGCGGATTTCAATTACATCGGTTTGACAAAATTTTCTTGAGTCAATTTGTCCGCCGTGTTGAAAAGTGGCCTTAAATACTATTGTTTGTGAATAGAGGGCGTATTTAGAGATGTTCCAATTTACTCATTCCTCAATTGGACGATTCTGGCAGAAATTATGATTGACTAAATTTCATATAATCATTAATCAACACATACAATTAACTTTATTGTAATGTAATGAACGGATTGAAAAGGAAAGTCTCTGTATAGAAGATGGCTGAAGGAAATAATTGAAACAATGATTACCTATGTTTGAAAGAATGAATACATTTATTAATTTTAGAAAAAATAAACAAAAATATAATTGTTTTATTACAGTTTATCTACTTGTAATGAAGCTATGCATTTAAGAATTAGATTTATAACAACAAAAGATACAAGAATTATTTAGTGAAAAACTATCAAAAATATGAATTAGTAAAATGAGAAATTTGTTTTGTTGAGTTATAATAGCATTCTGTAATTGTAATTATAATTGTGGAAAACTTTTTAAATATAAAAACTGTAATAGGCTATAATTTTTTCATGTTTTATAAAATGAAACATTTTAAAACTAATAAAGTGAAGTGAAGAAAACTGTATTTGCATTTGAAAAATGCAAGACAAACCACTTAAAACTTTCGTGCCTTTTTAAGTGAAAATTTTTTAATAACCTTAGAAAAGTCAAGTTTGGATGATAACTTGTGCTTAATGCTGAGAATTGCAAGGGAATTCAAACTTTCTTGGCCCATGGATGCTCTCTCCCAAGTCTTCAGTCGAGTGAGTGCCTACTGGTGAAGACGGTAAAGGGTAAAGAGTAATATTTTGGGCCATCGCAATCATCGCAACTGTTTAAGAGAAACAGTCTGGTGTAGTAAATCAAATATAATCTGATCAGGGCCCGTCAAGTGTAATACACTCTGTTTTATGTAGGCCTAAAGATTCTAAAATACTTTATTTACTAAATACAGGACCGGACCGGGCCTCCCATGGGCCCGGGCCCGGGGCAACAGTACCCACTTGCCCCCCCCCCCCCCCCCCCATGTGGCGGCCCTGATCACACTTGCGGGGCTTTCAAAAAGTAGCAAATAAACATTACGTTAGTTTTATCAGAATTTAACTACAAATGTATCCCACCTTCTACTGATGTTTTTTTTTTTTTTTTTTTTTCACAATGCAACTTGAATTTCTCCATGAAATTGGAAGGCAATCTTAATTTCGAGCATGTAAAGCTGGTAAAATTCCCCAACTTTTGTGAGACCCCTCAGTTTGCAAATTTCGTAGAAACGTAGCAAACCTTCAAGTATAGTAAGAAATGTTAATTTTTTAGAAACGGTAAACTTTTGAATGGCTATTAGGGTTTTTATAGCTGGTTCTTCTTAAGAACTAGTCTTATGTAAAATTTAGCGCTAATTCCGAAAATGGGGTCGAATGTTAAGATAAAGTGGGGTAAAATAGAGATATTGGGGTTCCTATGACAAAAAAAAGTGGGTTTTTCAGGAACGGATTGAGATAGGGATATGTGGTTGGTGGCATTGAACTACATTTACGGTCGAGTTTAACCCCCTTGAGTATTGTTGAGTATTATTGAATACAACAGATGTTATATTAATAATAACAGATGTTATTATATTAAAGCGTCCTTACAAAAATTAATTTAGGCAAATAACATAACATTTAATTTTTGTTGTCGTTCATTTTTGTACATTAAAGCGTCCTTACAAAAATTAATTTAGGCAAATAACATAACATTTAATTTTTGTTGTCGTACACCTGTGTCATTATTTGTATGATAATATTAAGGTACTGTGTAACCACTTAAATCACGTTCAATTAATGGAAGCTTTTTCTTTGTTTTCCAGCTATAGTATGTTCCAGGAAGAAAGATCAGATTCCGAACATTTCTACGCACTTATAGCCTCACTACCCACTGTTTTCGTTATTGCCGTTTTTTCTGACGGCTATTGTTACGGTAAATTTATATCTGCGGTCACGGTTTTATTCCTAGCCTCGCTGGCTGGATTATGTTCGATTCTGATCACCCTGAATAATACGAATGATATGGTAAGATTTGTTTTCATGAAAATCTCCGCTTTCAGTGTCTTCTTCTACTTCGTATCCCTCCCCATCCAGCTGACGATATTCGCTGATCTGGTGACGCACAGTAAAAACCACCCGAATGCCCGTAAATGTTTCACACTGTTTTGGGTTTGCAATTCGTTTGGAGCTGCAGTGGGACTCAAAATATTTAAATACTACTTTGACATGGGTGATCCTAATACCATATCGAAACTTACCATAGCTATGGTAACTCTGTCCACGATCTATTTCTTTGGAGCATGTATCATAATTTGCACCTTACCCCTTCAACTACAATCGACCAACCTTTTCATATATCACATGAAGTGCTTTTGCTTCGCAATTAGACAACAACCAACTTACAAAAACTGGGACCCTCGAAATCCAGGTTTATGGCTAGAGGCTGCTTCAAAAAAGTTCACCTGGACAGAAGTTAAACGGACCAAGTCAATCTACTTTCTGTCACTTTATATTATTCCAGTTGCTTGCTACTTAGATTGCCAGAGCTTGGTGTTTTTTTATTGGTACTGTACAAGATTTGTTTTAATCTTCGAAGGGGAATTCGTGGACGACTTTACATTTATTTACCTTCATATGATCTTAACCAGCATTATCTCCTTGTTTATACAGTTCGTTTTGCTCCCCATCCTTTCATTGAAAGTCAAAATCATAAAAGAATCTTGGATCCTTTTTATCGGATATTGGCTTCTAGGATTATCTATTGCTTTGCAGCTCTATAGCGAAATCTATTGTCATTGCCGCAACCCTACCCAGTATTTACACTCCAACGAAGTCTCTGTAGTTCGATTGATCAATGGATATCCCCATGATATCATCGTGCTGTCCGGATGGCTAAACAAATCAGTGTTGATCCGCCCTGGAAATATTTTTTCCATGAACGTGGACGACGAGAAAACACAAACGTTTGGTGAAACTTCAATATTTCAAATGCCACAAATAAAAATGGTTGATTTGATAGCTACAACGGTAAAACGAAATGAGGTCAAGAACTATTTTTTGAGTAAGAGTGGTAACGAAGAGATCAGAGCTAAAGGTACGCATATCATAAAACGGACGAAAGAAAAACTGAGAGATAGTTACAATAGATTCAACAGCACTATATTAATTTTATGTTCCCCTGAATTGCTGAATCGAGGCTTTACCATGAGTTGTTATCATAATCGCAAGGACCGTAAAATAATGTTGCGGACAATGTCGATTTGTCGTACACAAGTAGATTACGATACTGGAAGTGCAGTTGTAAGAACAATACCAACAGTGATGAATGTCCACCCCAGGCAATACCACTGCCGAACGTCTGAAGGACAACTGCACGTTTTGGATGTCGAGCCTAAAGTGTTTTATTTTCTGTATTACCTAGTAAACAGTTCGTCCCTAACTCCTGGAGATGTGACACTCAAACGCGAAGATAGAGCCAACAATGGGCCAGTTTTTGTTAAGAATGACCTAACACTTGAAGCATGTTCTATGCCGCGAGGTCTTCTTTTGTTCCAAATGGTGGTGCACGCTGCATCAACATCGTGCATGTTGGTTGGTTTCAATACGATTGCTTGCCTTTACGGACCTCCACGTCTAAGAATGATTTCGTTTGCTGTGCTCTACGTCGGCATCTTTAGTGGAATGATCGTCATCCGTCTAACCATATTGGCGAACTTGGAGACGCTCACTTTATGCTATATCCATCTTGGCATCTACATATTTGGATTCCTTTTCTTCCTCTACAACGTACTCTACGTCAAGTAAGTGAAATTCCATACTAATTATTATACATATTTGGATGTCGTTATGCAACAATGTAGCCAGCCATGTTAAGCGCGAGAAAATCGAAAAAAAAGTCGTAATTTTGTCTTCATTTTGGCATCTTGGTACACTTTCAATTGTTATTTTTGCTGAATTTTCTTTTGCTGATTTATAAAATTAAATTACCTACGGTTGTTGCATAATAATGATTATGTTGAACGTCGATACGCAATACTCGGCAACCATGACAATTGGACCGTTTTCATAGTAAAATTCAGGGTCACAAACCTCTAAGGGGTGACGCAAAAATCGATTTTCATCTATAACTTTTTTAATGATAAAAAAAAGAATAAAATACAAAAATTCTCTAAAATGTTGTAAGCCTTGAAAACCCATAAGAAACACATTTTTAGCAGTCTTTAATACTTTCAAAGTGAAACTGTGAAACCCAAAACCCAGAGAGAGAGAGAGAGAGAGAGAGAGAGAGAGAGAGAGAGAGAGAGAGAGAGAGAGAGAGAGAGAGAGAGAGAGAGAGATGTGTGGTATTCGCTGGACTTGTTCTTTCCCCTGTTGTCTATCTTTTCATCAATCGGCCGGTGAAAAACTAGTTTTCTAGAAGATTGTGTGATGTAGATTATTTCAGATTCTACTGATGTTCTAGTGTGATCTTGTTCACAACCACTGTTAGAGAGATTTTTCAGAGAAAGTAGTTATTTCTTTAATTGAAATTCAGATTAGTTGGAAACATAGATTACTATCCTGTTGTGATTGGTTAAAACTTTACTGTACTTGCAACTACCTTTTCAGTCGTAGATATCGTACCTGCATATAGCCACTTCGAAATTTCGCTATCAACTCACCCACCAACTATGTAGTGCACCAAAAATTTAAATATCATTGTCTCAACTTGAATAAATTGGCAAAAATGAAGCAATAAGAAAAATTACAAATATATGCATGCACAAGGTATTCGTTCTTTCATACATAAATGATCGAACCACTTTATTTCAAAATCCTATTACCGTGCATGTCTAAAATGTAAATGACTTAAAAATGTCGACCTTTTTTTCAACAAGACCCAAAACTCAAGAAAATGTTCTCTTTGGTGGTAATCAAAGTTGTTTTCGGATACACCGAATATGATTTGTCAATTAATGATCAATCAAGATTTATAACTTTCTTAGTAAGTACAAAAAATGATTTCAGGTTGGAATTGCACAGCTGGGAACAGCCCTGGAGGCCGTCAATTTGCTATAAAATGTTGCTGTACATCCGGAATTTGGTTCTTTATAAAAGGTTTCTATCCCAGAAAGGTCCTCGATATGTGAATAGTGGAAAGACGGAGAAGAGCATCTTGCAGACGGATGTTGACAAGGACAGAAGGAGTGAAGAGGAAAAGGGATCAAAGAAAGTCACCTTCAATCAGATTGATGTGGATCCATCAACAACCGCTCAGTAATGAATTTAGATATTTATCCAAATAAATAATCAATACACTCAGTGATCTTAATTTATTGAGGAGGTAGAATACATTTCTGGGTGTACTGTGGCACATCCTTCCACCCGAGTGTGATAACAAACGCACCTATTACATATCAGTGGGGAATGGGGGGAATGATTGATGATACACCAATTCACTCTAGCGGCAGCTTGGGGAAGGTAGATTACCAGTCTCCTATACAATATTTAAAAATTTTCTGAATGGCTTATTAGGCCATGCACATTGGACACACACTAGGGCACTCTGTAGGGAGAACACATTGCTTTTATAGTTAAGTCAATAAAAGGTGTGATATCTACCAAAGTATAGATAAGTTATTATTAGTTACTTATTATGACTTAAACATGAAAGTCGATCTATCGTTGTAACGTGTGTTTTCGAGGAAATCAAGATCGATCTTCATTGAAAAGGGTTTTCACAACGTTGTCTCAGGTGATTTAGTTTAGTTCGTTTTAGTTTGCTCAAATCCTTTCGACTTAGTTAGAGTTCGTAAAGTCAACTGATGTGATGTCAAAAGAATAATAAATGATTTTTACCAAAATGATTTAGGATTTTAGCTTTTTTTCTTATTTTTAACGAGTTTTTACACTTACTGATGAAATTTAAATAAAATGTTCACCACAATTTTGTGCATACATGTTTGAATTTTCTATTTTATAGTTGATAAAATTTACTAGGGTAAAATACCGGTAAAAAATATAAATTTAAAGGTTTTAGCCGTTTATATATATATATATAATATATATATACATACATATAATATATATATAATATATATATATATATAATATATATATATATATATATATATATATATAGTCAAATTTTTGAAATTTGACTAATTAATCGTACTCAACAAGTTTTCTAACGAACCAACTGTTTCAAGGAAACAGTAATGATTTTTTTGATAACATTGGTAGAAATTACCCCAAAAAATCGAAGAAACTACCCAGAACGCAGCACGTTAGTCCGTTTGCTCTCCCTAGGGGTAACTTTGAGGGTGGTGATTACTTTGACGCCTGATTCAACACGGTGAAAGATAATTTCTTAAAGCAGCTCTTAATCCCCGGTCTCCTATTGCCATTTGGATAGGTTGACTACTTGGATAGGTTGACTACTTTGGATAGGTATTAATTCAGATCGGTGGAAGTGACACGAAGTCTCTGAAGACAAGAGTAACATTACCAATGCAATGGTTGAAGATCATTAAGGTTCATCTGTTCACAAACACCATGCGAAAACCGTGGCGTTACGACTTATACACGGTAAACGATCACTTCCGAGACTGGGCTAGGGCACAAACAGATAGTTTAACAATTTGATTTACAAAAAGACAATCGTTACGAGCGGATGGTAACTTGTTAGTAAAGATGAGTAAAGTTATGAAAAACTTGGACGGGTCCTACTCAATGCAGAAATACGACTGGCCCAGAGGCGAGATTGGAGGAGGATGGGGGGAAGGGGTTATGGCAGGTCCTCACCTCCGCACGTTTGAAATATTGTTTGAAACCGTCGCTTCCTCAAATATTTTATTTTAATAATTATTTACTGTATAATGATCAGAAAATGGTGAACTATTGTACAACATGAACTAAAATACTGTACTGTGCAGCCATAAATGTAATCTGCATCACAAAAATACGTGGAAGATCTAGATCTAAACATAAATATGTGGAATAGCATCAAACAAGATATCATTGTGTACCTATAATACCTAGTCTTCGCTCCAAAAAACCTAGTAAACCCTATGCTAATAACGATATTGTTAATATAAATTAATATAACCACCCAACAATATCCCTGACAAGGCCGGAAGGCTAAAGCGCTAGGATACAGCAATAATAAATGATATGAGGAATATTAGCCAAAATATTTAAAGCAACCCTACCAGTGTAGGTGATAGGCATAATATGCATAGATTTTATGTTTTACTTGTCATCTACTGTCTGTTTCGGAATGGGCTATTGTGTGCACCGTACCCGAGTCGGAACACGCTTTGAAATCGACCAAGATTATTAAAGCAATTACCTATTTCAATGATCTATACGATTATATTTTGGATACGAGAGTGCTATGAATCACACATAACTTGGCAGACGTATTTTGCTTTGTGTAAACCTCTCCTTGGAAGGTTTTGGAATTTCCTACTTCGGGCAACCATTTAGTACAATAATCGGTGGCTTTTTACTCGTAAACCGCATATTGCAGGAGAATCATTAATAGTTATGCAAACTGGTAGGGAAACATTGTTGCACCCGCTAGCAGCTGCAGCGATTTACATTGTGGCGTATGAATGGACCTTTACGGGGAACCATCCTTAGGAGAAGAGTATGATTTATCGCTGAACTCCATTCGATAAAATTAAGATTTCTTCAGAGGACGTCTCCCCTTCTTTGGGATACAGCTCAGTCACTCTTCGCTCATTCTTCCTAGTGCGGACTATTTATGACGTCCGATTTACGAAAGAAGGCATGGAACGAGTTACTCTCACCACACCTTCATCCTCTCTTCTTAAAAAAGTAGGCACCTACCTATTCAGATAAACTTACTCATGTACCAAGTTTAGTAGAAATGATGAAGCCTTAGGGTAGCATTTCGTAAGCACTCAAAAGACTTAAAATTCAAATCGAGCTAAAAACTCAGCAAAACTACAATAATGGCTTCTAATTATTGATAAATTATATTTTATACCAGAATAAATCTGAAAAAATATTGTCAACTGTAAATAAAACTTTAAATTACAATTTGCTCAAAATCGTATTAGAAGGTGCTCTAAAATGTAATAAAAATTTCTTTATGGTAGGGTTTGTTTGAGGGGATGAGAGTTGATTATTGGCTTTTCCTCATCAAGTTTTATTTTCAGTTCCTATTTCCAAGAACTTTTGCCCCTGTGGGAGGCCTCATCAGGGATTTAGAAGTTAATATGGGCTATTCTAAATTCTAGGTCATAATGTAACTGTAATACTTAATATTACTAGACAGGTACTTACATTAAACTTGAAAATGTAAGTACCTACCTACACTCCCCATCTGTAAAGTACTAGTCTAGTAATGTTGAGTACTACAGTTACATGATTACTTAGAATTCAGAATTAAGAATTGTCTATATTAACTTCTAGATCTCTGATGAGGGCACCCACTGAGGCGAAAGTACTAGGAACTCGGAACTGTAAATGAACCTTGATTAGGAAAAGCCAATAATCAATTCTCATCCCCTCAAACCACCCCTACCATGGAGAATGGATGGCAACCAACCACCTAGACTCAAAAATTTCTTTAAAAATATATGAAAATTTCGAAACATTTTTAAGCTGTTAGAATTTATTTATTTTTTATCAATTAATTTTTTTTTAATACACATTATCCTTTGAGAATTGTTTAGTTTTTTGCTCTTAGCGTTTGAATGTCTGAAAATGTTTACTTGAATACAAGTTGAAACACTACTCAATATTTCACTAATTAGGTCACGCTGCCTGAAACAAGTTTATCAAGTAAGCAAGCTCACTTTTGTGAGACATTTTTACTTGAAATACTTCTGGTTTATTATTTGTACTGATGAAACACTTTTAAATCTTATCAAAAATTGTTGGTTTATGTTACAAGATGTGAAGATAACTGTAAGTTAGTAACTTAAGATAACTTACCTAAGTAAGACTTAAGTAGCTTAAGTTATCTTGATATAGGTACCTACAGTTCCAAGTCAAGTAACTGGGTAAGTTAACTCTGTAAAACTGTACCCACTAGGTGGTTCCCTGCAAGATAAGTACTTTTATTACCTACTGTAGATGGAGGACATTCGTAGAAATTAATTCTTAGTGCCAACTCCCGTGAATTCATTTTAGGCCAACACTGAATCAACTTGCAACAAAACTTACAGCTGTAGGTACTCGGCCATATTGCTTGATATCGTTGTTATCACGGCTAGCGGAAGTTAGCAACTGTAACTGGTAGGATTTTAGGGGTTTAAACTTGTGCAGCGCTCTGGTGAAAGACGATGAGCTGTAATCTCTGTTAATTTCCAATCTGTTTAAGGTTAAACTTCTTCATATTTTGGACAAAATACATCACCAGAATCTTTTCACCAAAAACTTATCTAACGGAGTTTAGCCAACCTCCATTAAAATAATCAAAGAAGATCGATCTTTGGTGTCTTTCACCTACCCAAAACTCTTTTGCAATAAAGGAGTTTCTTCAGCTGAGTCTGGGGCAAACTGTCCATTAAAAAGTTGGAATCTTTGAAGCTGAAATTTGCTACAACAACTCAACCACCACCCTGCTGTTATCGTCCTGCTTCTATCTTAGTTAAGTACCAAATCATATCAGTCAGTCAGTTGTATTTCAGTCATTCATGTGCAAAATTGGGAAGTTTTCTATTATTTCTAATGAATGTCGTCGGGACTCTATGAGGGCAAACTATTCATCATCCTGCGATAATGCGCCACCATCATTATTACCTATTATACCTACACAATTTTCCTACTATCCTTGAGTTTGGCTACTTAACGGTCGTATATGTAATGAGGCTGTTTCTACTTCAATCTAGAGTTCGTCGTATTGTTCTTTACATAACGTATAGTACCTAATTAATATTGATAATATCAATGAGGAATGAGGTATGTTCCTTATTACGTTGAGTGACAAGATGCCAGGTATCGCATTACGAGGAGCGGGCATGTTGAGTATTTACCAACTTTCTGGAGAAATACCTAACTATCAACGAATACCTTCCACAAACATATTCAGTACTTAGGTATTAATAGGTGTTACACTATTTTGCAATCAATTATGATTTATTTAAAATGATTACTAGCACGAATTCATTTTTATACCGGGTTTTATAACCGAGTTACTAGGAACCTACGAGTTTTTACGCATTTGTATGCAAATACATTTGGATACCAACGTAATGATTCGTTTAATAATTTTAGACAGGTGTTCTGCGTGCACAAGCTACACAATACAGAAATAATAAACCTTTGTGTAATAATTTGCAGCGTTTTACTGTAAGTTCATGTTGCACGGTGGTCCTCGATCGGATTTGACCTCAAAGTGCTTGCCCTTCAAATTTTCTTTCGAAATATGATTTGGGGATATGTTAGGATTATAATTCAGCCAAAACTGAAATCAAGCATTGAGCCGTTTTTTTTTTTTTTTTTTTTTTTTTTTTTTTTTAATTCAGTTTTTAACTTTTTAATTGATACTTTAATCGCCAAAATTCCGAAAAAAATAATATTTATTATTTATGTGTCATTACACAATAAAATCTTCATCTAGGTTGATAGTTCTGATCTATTTTGAGATAAAATATAATTAGAAAAACAAAAATAACGACATTTTATTGATCAAAATAATGATTATATTTGCATGAAGCTCTTAATAAAAGCCTGTGAGTATGCGTGTAGTATGTGCGTGTGTGTCTATGTGTACGCTTGTGTGTGAGTTTATAATGATTCATTATATAAATTTTAACATAAAATATGTATCTAAATTGAATAGAAAATAAAAATGATAGCATTTCAACAGTTTACATATGAAGAGAATTATATTCGCATACAGCTCTTAATAAACGTTGTCCATATTCAGGATTGATTCGCAACACTTTATATTTGGCCCACGTCACTGAAAATCATGATGAACGGCCTCCATAGCCTGTTCACTGTAAAAGCTGAGGCCATTTCCTTGTTTGGGACAAAATTCTTCCACATGAAAGAAAACCGGGGTGAACTTTTGGAATGACTGGAATATCCAAAGATTAATATGTTGCTTTGAATTCATTGATGTATTCAATGAATTTTGGATTCAGCCTGACTGAGAAAGATGCTTTGACAACTTCATTGAACTTCTGGGAAGCATCCTTATATTTTAAACAACCTATGCTACAGTTTGAACAACGCAACAAATCGAGTTTCTGTGCCAAAATGCGGCAACTATTTCCTTTTAACGAAGGGCTCCCATGGGTCATTTCACGCTGAACACTACAGCGCTCTGCCCAAAGAAGAGCTTCAGCTTCAAATTCTTTGGACATGTGAGAGAACAAGGTGTTACCCATGGGAGCCCTTCGTTAAAAGGAAATAGTTGCCGCATTTTGCTACAGAAACTTGATTTATTGCGTTGTTCAAACTGTAGCATAGGTTGTTTAAAATACGTTGATGCTTTCCAGAAGTTCAATGAAGTTGTCAAAGCATCTTTCTCAGTCAGGCTGGATCCAAAATTCATTGAATACATCAATGAATTCAAAGCATCATATTTATCTTTGGATATTCCAGTCACTCCAAAATCTAACACAGTTTTCTTTTATGTGGAAGAATTTTGTACCAAACACGGAAATGGCCTCGACTTTTACAGTGAACAGGCTATGGAGGCCGATATCATGATTTTTCTGCGATGTGGGCCAAATATAAAGTATCACGAAACTATCCTGAATATGGACAATGTTTATTGCGAATATAATTCTCTGCATATGAAAACTGTTGAAATGCCATTATTTTCATCTTCTATTCAATTTAGAAATATATTTTATGCTGAAATTTATATAATGAATCATTATAAACTCACACACAAGTGTAGACATAGACACACACGCACATACTACACGCATACTCACAGGTATTTATTAAGAGCTTCATGCAAATATAATCATTATTTTGTTCAATAAAATGTTGTTATTTTTGTTTTTCTAATTATATTTGATCACAAAATAGGTCAGAACTATGAAACTAGATGAAGATTCTATTGTATAATGACACATAAATAATAAATAATATTTTTTTTCTGAATTTTGGCGATTATAGCGTGTTTTCATGATTAAAGTATCAATTAAAAAGTTGAAAACTGAATTTAAAAAAACGGCTCAATGCTTGGTTTCAGTTTTGCTGAATTATAATCCTAACATATCCCCAAATCATATTTCGTAAGAAAATTTGAAGGCCACGCACTTTGAGGTCAAATCCGATCGAGGACCACCGTGGTTGTCTATTGATTTATATACAGATGTCGCTTCCCTCTCTTCCAAGTTTTTTGGTATCTAAAGGAATGAAAAATAATTTAAAAATATCATGCAGAAGGCGGGGGCCTCATTCCAGAGTAGACAGCAGGGAGAAGGTGAGGGTGGAACGTGGTTGCGGCTCTGGTGCTTGAGGAATTTCTTTTCTACTTTTCGTCTACAGACTTGAACGAATGCATGTATAATGCTAAACAAAAGGAAACTTTTTCAGAAATGTTTATAACAATGTAATCTTAAATACCAGGCAAGGTAGCAAGTAAGTATCGCCATCCCTTGGCTGTCTTGAAATTAAACCATAATTTTGATGTAAACTTAGTAAAGTAAGCGGAAATCATCAGAAATGCTTGCATACGAGTCTGCAACACATTGGGACATTTTCATGTGTGTGATCTGAGATCGGTCAGTTGCGTTCAGAAGTCCCTCAAGGGGCTACATACCAAATCTCAGATTCGTGGGATCATTAGGGAAAAAACTGGATTCTAGAGCCACTCAGCTGATCTGGGATCGGTCAGTTGTGTTCAGAAGTCCCTCAAGGGGCTACATACCAAATCTCAGAATCGTGGGATCATTAGGGAAAAAAACTGGTTTCTAGAGCCACTCAGCTGATCTGGGATCGGTCAGTTGTGTTCAGAAGTCCCTCAAGGGGCTACATACCAAATCTCAGAATCGTGGGATCATTAGGGAAAAAACTGGATTCTAGAGCCACTCAGCTGATCTGGGATCGGTCAGTTGTGTTCAGAAGTCCCTCAAGGGGCTACATACCAAATCTCAGAATCGTGGGATCATTAGGGAAAAAACTGGATTCTAGAGCCACTCAGCTGATCTGGGATCGGTCAGTTGTGTTCAGAAGTCCCTCAAGGACCCACATACCAAATCTCAGAATCGTGGGATCATTAGGTAAAAACGTCATTTCTGATGGTCATAATCATCGTTGTGGCCACTTGGGACAATTTTCGTGAGCAATTTTCGTGAGCAATTTTCGTGAGCAATTATTTTCCGTGACGTTTTTTTAGTTTATGTGCCAAAGCAAAGACATGAAAATGTCAAAAATTTTCAAAGTGGTTTTTTTTAAATTATTTTTTAATAACCCATATATCAGAAAAAAGGCTTTTAAACTTTAACAGATAAGCAAATGCCTTGCGGCGGATTGCGCCGACTTGTTCCTGGTCTTTACACTCTAATGTAATGTTAGCTAACTAGAAAATCCAATGACCAGCTACGAAAAACTGCGAGTTCGCATTTTATTAGGAAACTCCTGTTGTAATTGTTGGTTTAATATATATTTGTATTTTTATAGATCTGTTTGAATATTTTTTATTTTTCGATAATTGTTGCATATATCATAATAATAATAAATATATTTATTGCCGCAAAACTTTTACGTTGGATACAAACACATATATAAAAATACACGTTTGGTTATTATAATATAGCATCATCAATTAGTTCGATTTAACTTAATTGTGGACGTAACAGCGTAGCATAGCTAGTGTGCGGTCCGTTCTTGGCTAGCCGTAAGTAAGTAGTTTTAATGTTTTTAATTCCTCATTCCTTGTGATGTATTAGTTCTTAGATAGGTGGTTCAGGTGGGGAAGTAGATTGAGTTCTATGTGGTATAGGTAATAGGAAGTAATTAGTTTAGAGTGAAATAGGTCTTCTCTCATATTCAAGAAGTGGCGATTAATGTTTTTAGATATGATATGTAGGTTTAATTTGTAATTGTGCTGATTTTGGTAGAAATTGAAGAAATTTTTAATAACAATACATATTTTATAATATAGGGTTGTCATTGTGAAGGTCTTCTTTACAAGTGGGATGTGTATTCTGTGGGGTAGTCCACTAGTGTACCTTATATGTTGGGCTATCATCTAATGTGGATAATGTGGAAAAGTATTCTTGAATTTTATCAAAGGAAATTAATGTTTAACTTATAAAGCAGTGAAATTGATTGCATGAATACTCCGAATACTTCTAAAATGCACAACTTGACATCTGGTTGGTAAAATTTACCTACGTGATGTTCTGTTTTAGCATCATCGCTTCAGTTTGAAAAAATTCTCTGAATCTTGAAAATTACTTATCCACGATGCTTGGTAATAGTCTGGATCGATTCAGCGAGTTAAAAATTTAAAACAATGACCCTCATTGTGAGAATTTCCTCAAGTATAGACCGATGCTAGGGATTCTTTAAAGGCCATTTTCGACCACACATTAATTTCCCATTCGCGCGTTGCGGCGTCAAGTTTGGATCGTATTCCTACTTTATCATATTACTCTCAACAATAATTCTTGATTATTCAAGAATTCAAAATTTGTGAAAATTAATACCTCAATAATTATATTTAATGTGATTATTTATCTTGGATTAGTGAGAACAAAGATTAAGGGTGAAAAATAAACTGATCGACTAACTACTGTATATTGCCGCAGACTTCGACTACAACTAATTTTAAGGCATAGTTACCATTACGAAACGATTATTTATATTTATGAATGTGTAAACCCGAAATGTCATTCATAACCGATGAAAATCAGTATCTTTTCAAGATCGATCGAGTTGTCAAATCAACAAACTACGCTGTACAGCGAAGCACCCTTTGGCCGTCCTCCAGGAATCGGGAGCATGACGCAGTGTCACTCAGGAATCCCGCTACTGGAAATTATTAGCAGATGCACCTGTCGTTGGAACTCGTTATGGGTTTTGCATCATGCACCTTCATATTAATCTTGATCCTTTATATATATATAAGGTTAGGTAGTTATGTCATGAACATTAGAAAAAAAGAACTGACTATTATACTCGTGAATGCTGCAGACTTTGACTTCGACCTAATTCCAAAACCAAGCAAAAAGTGATAATTCATTGTCTCTCAGTGATCGATCGAATTATAATTAAGAACGCAAGGCAAACATAGTTAAGCGAACACGATTAACACTATTATAGTAAGCGCTTAACAACGAGCTAAACCAATGAAATCCACAATCACGCTGCAATAATAATCATCCACTCATAATTCTTTATACTGACCGCTATAAATTTAACAGGCTTTGGCTTCAGCCTAATTTATGCGTAAAAGCGGAATTTTGTACATAACCAATGAAAGTCACTAGTGATTCCCTATCAAAATACGAGCGTAAAATTCATGGGTTAGCTAGAAAATAACGATTAAAAACCAAAATGAACAGATTGACTGTAGAATGTAGCAGAATTTAACTACTACCTAATTCCAAAAGATCTTGTGGTTGTTAATAGGTGAATGCGGTATTTCATCGGTAGCAATTGAAATTCACTGTACTTCCACGATTAATCGAGCTATTAAACCATTCAGGGACTGTTAAATCGCGATCTTAACGACGCGTTGTTACTGAGGAATCCCGCGATGGAATTATTCATCAAGTGAATCTGTCGGGGGAGGTTGTCTCGAATCTAACTAGATCCAAAATAGGTGATTATCTAGCTATTAACTATTGTAATAAGCCTTTAAAAACGAACTAAACTCTCTGAGATGGAATCCATAAAATCGACTATCTCTGCGATCCATCGAATCGACTAACATCCCAAGAACGCGAGGTACCCTCCGGCCGTCCTCCAGGAATCGGGAGGAGCTTCGCTACACAGTGTCATCCTGTAATCTCGTCATAGAAATTTTCACCTGGCGAACCATAGCGGAAACTCGACTATAATACCAGAGAATTCTACTACAACTAGATCTAATACAAAGTTAAGGTGATTATAACCTTTCATAACAAGCAGGTGACAACGAAACAAACCAATGAAATATCTCTGTGTGATAATAATTAACACCTCTCTTAGTTCTCTATCTCGAATATTAGAGAGAAAAGTGAGAGAAAAAATGAACTGATTGACTATTCTAAAGATTGCAGCAGATTTAGACTTCTACGTAATACTATAAGATCTGGTGATTTTGAATGAGTAAACGCAATATTTCGTCCATAACCAATTAAATTCACTGTACCTTCGCAAACAATCAAAATCAAATCACGCGAGGCACCCTTCGGCCTTCCTCCAGGAATCGGGAGGAGCTTTACGACGCAATATCTCAGGAATCCCACGATGGAAATGGTCATCAGGTGAAACTGTGGTGAGAAGTCGTCAGTAATGTCTCAGATATAGATCTAAAACATAGTTTAGCTATCAAATATTATATCTAATATGCGTAAAGAACGGAATAAAATCCATAGAAAGGAATCAATATCATTCACTGTCTCTGCGATCAGTCGAATCGACTAACACTCCAAAAACGCGAGGCACCCTCCGGCCGTCCTCTAGGAATCGGGAGGAGCTTCACAACGCAGTGTCACTTACTAATCCCGTGATAGAAATTATCATCAGGCGAACTGTAATGGAAACTCTACTAGAATACCACAGACTTCGACTGCAACTAGATCTAATACTAAGTTAACTGAAATACCTCTACGATAATAATCATTACTCTTAATTCTCTTTCTCGAATATTAGAGAGATAATTAGAGAAAAATGAACTGATTGACTATTATACAGATCGCAGCAGATTTAGACGTCTACGTAATACTAAGACCTAGCGATTTTGTACGGGTAAACGCGGTGTATCGTCCATAACCAATGAAATTCACTGTACCTTCGCGAACAATCAAAATCAAATCACGCAAGGCACCCTCCAGGAATCGAGAGGAGCTTCACGACGCAATATCTCAGGAATTCCGCGATGGAAATGGCCATCAGGTGAAACTGTGGTAAGAATTCGTGAGCAATGTCTCAGATTTAGACTCAAACTAGATCTAATACATAGTTTAGCGATAAAATATTATACCTAATATGCGTAAACAACGGAATAAAATCCATACAAAGGAATCAAAATAATTCACTGTCTCTGCAATCAATCGAATCGACTAACACTCCTGAAACGCGAGGCACCCTCCGGCCTTCCTCCAGGAATCGGGAGGAGCTTCACGACGCAGTGTCACTCAGGAATCCCGCGGTGGAAATGATCATCCCTCCCGGGGGTTGGCAAGGAAACCGGCGACCTCCCCAAGCGGAGGGAGGAGGCGGCGCGGAGGGTCGCGGCGGCGCGGGTGGGAAAACGCTCCCAGGAGCCGCCTCCCGCTACCTCGCGAATCCCCCGACTTCGTCCGACTATATAACTCACCGCTTCCCGGACTTCAATCGCAGTTCTCAAGTTTTCCTTCACTTGTTTATTAATTAATTTTGTAAACAGTCATGTACAAGGTGAATACGTGTTCAAATTCTTATTTATCCATAATTTTCAAATTTTTAATTTTTTGAAGTGCATTTTGGTGTCTGCTAATCCCATTGCAGTGCCTTCTCCAGCCCGAATGTGGATTATACCCGCTCCTCAAGATGGAACTTCGTTGCTGACACAGCACCTCCAATATTTTATGTTTTACTAAATTTCAATATCCAGCATACACTAACTTCACCTACTAAATGGCTTCATTCATACGTATTAAAATTCCGTATAAATCACTCAGAGCATATAAGTCAGCTGTATCATTCATATAACTTCATAATGAGAGCCATAATTTCGTATCACGACAGCTTAATTGGTTTAACAGCTTCATTTTCCACCAAACAAAATTGATACCTACACGCAGAATAAATTAATTAAATTCATGAAATTGATCTTTGCATAGTTCATATTGCGGTTATAATAACCATTAAATGTCCACAGTTTTCTTCATTTATAAAATCATAGCTAAACAACCAAATTTGAAATTGATTATACAAACTTTGGGTCAACTCCTTATAGAAGTGTTTTGTGAATATGAACTTACTAAAACTGACTTGACTAATCATAGTAAAAGTACATCAACGGTCTGATATTGGCAAAACCTAATAGTCTTTAAAGTCATTATTATGCACGTATATACACAGCTGCCATATAGTTATTGCACAGTTACTATAAATTTTGCTGGTGATTTAAAATTTACGAGTATTACAGCTTAGTATTCCTAGGTGAACGAGATCCGCGGGAAAACGACTTTCAAAATAATATTTTAACCCTCTAATAGGCACATCACAAGATTTTGGTCTGAAACAGTTGGAATTCTTCTAAATAATTGTACTTTACGATTTTGGCTAAGTTAGATCTGGTGTCCTTTACTGTGTTTTACCTAATGATTCATTAATGTCGTTCTTTTACAGGTGTATTAATCTATTGCTTATTATTGTGATTTTCTGTATGATCATTGCTACTGTTATATACTTCGTATTCTTCGGAATACGGGAAGACAGACGAACAAGTTATATTCGGCAAACATTTTAGTGAAAATATTACCAAACAGACAAATAAAATGTTCCAGTAAAATTTTGCCCTGAATGGCCATTGCAACTTCATAAATAGTGGCTAATAGTTTCACATTAACTTCGAATAAAGCTTCGGAAAAATAAATATGGCACTTGAAAACCTAAATTACAATTTATTCATAAACAAAAAAGTCTAGAGCATGCTTGATAGTTATTATTCATTCAATCACGGTTAAATTCATAGCTATGTCCACTAATCCCCCGAGTCTGAACGAAATCGGATAGATAGAAGAAAATGTGCATACGCACACGCTAATATTGATCCGATGGCAAGGAGATTTATAGGCGACCATGTACAAACTAACCCGCAAAATCTATAAAAATTTGATCAAAATCTGACTGAACCTTAGTATAGTAGTAGGCGTTACAAGGAGATACTGGAACACAGTCAGCCGCGGAACCGAAATTGATCAACAAGCTCTGAAACGCGAACAGCAAGTGGGAATTTTGATTTGGGCTGAAATTTGGTCAATTTTATAAAACTGTTTCGAGAAAGTAAAATAACTGAGTGGATACTCGTAGAACCCGATTTTTCAGTTAAAAGCGAAGGTTTTCATTCAAAAGAAGATGATATTCATTCGTGGTTTGTACGTAGGCGTTAATTCGAAATGAATTCTAAATATGAAATGTGGGGAATTCGTACAAAATCGTCGTAGTTTTAAGTAGGTGGGTAAGTAAATACCATTTCGTAGAAAATGCAGTTTTTCTGCTATGGTGTTTTTTTTTTTCTCGTAAAAGAGTATTCTTCTCATCGTCTTGTTTCCTTGCAACCTGCTTTAAGGTAGTTTAAATCGACAGCGCGGCATTAGGTCGACACCTTGCTGACATCTAATCGACACCTTCAAGTCGACACTAATTCTCTCATTCTAAAAGTCTCTCCACGTCTTGTAACTAGTCGAAGAATCTTCAGAAAAGAGACTCCGACGCTCGCGTGATGTGAATGCTTCACACGCAGATCGCTTACGATTCTCGCGGCATCTGGTAGTTGAATGGTAATCTGATAAACGTGATCCCAAGCTGAAGACTTGACTCTTATCGATTTACTGAGTTGGGAATTAAGCTTAGATGGCATTCCATGATTGGAACCCCACGATCAAAACATCAAGCCGTGATTGAGAATGGCAAAATTGGCAGCTCATTGTGCTATTTTTGCATGATTTGTCAATTTCATCTACTCTGGCCTCTCAATCAGGAAGCAAATAACAAATCAACTATTAGATCATCAATCGTTAAAAATCTAGCTATTAGAATGGGTAAAAGATTAAATTATAAACAAATTTCTAAACAATTCCCAGAGTATAACGCTTTTTATATGTACAGCTATTAATAACTTATGTGTCATTTCAGATAATATCTCTCCCTAAAATTGAGATTAAAAATCCGTTCCTTTGCCACAAAATCGAGCATTCCAAAAGAAAAGATGGCTTCATTAAACAGCACTTTTCGAGCACATTAAATGGCTTAAATTTAAAAATGTTCTTAAAAATTACTTTAAAAAATCGAAAAACGGCAAAAATTGTTAAATTTATATAACCGGTAAAAAACAATGTATTTAAAATTATAAAAGAGGTATCTTATGGCGAATAATGCTTGGAAACAGTTTTTGTTCGCCATTATTCAATAGTTGATTATTTATGGGCACGTGCTCTAAGTCAGAACAATTTGACAAATATGATGTGAAAATTTAAGAAAAGTGCTCACATGGTCATGGCGTATGACTGGAAATTTCCAAAACTGACAAATTTGAAATTTAGAATTTCTTGAAAAGTGTGTGAAACTACATCCTAGCGCCTTCTCTTCCGAAAAGCTAAAATAGATCAATTCGGAAAACACCTGGAAATCAATGATTGTGACTAATAACTCAGTATCATTGAGTCGGAGAAATTTCAGAGTACGTGAATCCAATCTATCAAAAATGTGTACATTGCAACCAAATTGTTGAAAGGTATAAATTCACCTGGCGTCTTTTTGATTAATTTGTACCCTTTTTCTCCTGATCAGATTGTTTATATTGACTTCTGAGTACGCTTGACAGTATGAGTTTGCTCGCAACGATATATTATTTTTATTGCGATCTGGCTGAGCAAAGCAAATTTTAATCTTTTAATCGAATGTATGCAGTATCTTTTCTGACCCTGATAATATGCTTAATAATTAGTTGCTTACAAATTGAACTATGAAGTAGACCATCTTCCACAAGCCCAAATATCTGATTTCATTGTTCTGATTGCGAATTATTCACGAAAATTAGTTTGGAAAATGGAAAACCTATGCGTCATTTTACGGATACATAATTCACACAGAAGTTCGTTAAATATCAACTGAAAGTCTGAAAAGTTATTATTTATCTAAAATTATAATAAAACTCAATTTGGTATCTTAAGCGTATAGTAGTAGAAGGTAGTTATAAAAGCGAGTGCTGCAAAAATCAAGATTGTAAAAGTTATGCTGATATTACTCCTCCAAATCACATTCATGTTGTCGTTCTTTCATCTTGTTTTCTAAGAGAACCGATAAGTCGTGAAGAACGTCAAAAGATTCTATTAAGCTACAAAAACTCAAATTCAGAGAAAAATCACTAAAATTTATGGATAAATAATGAGGAGACAAATAATAACAGTATTGTGTATTGGTAAATAACCAAGATTCATTCGTAAGAAGTATTCAGGACTTCATGGATTTTCGAAAGTCGCGGCCTATATCAATTTCATCTATTAGAGTACAACGACCGCTTTTAGGGCTATCAAAAACAGATTATTTGTTATGATAGAGTCAAATTCCTCAAAAATTGAATCGGTAGCTCAAGAGAAATATCAAAAATCTGTTTCTGTTTCAAATTTGTATCTTGTGACTAGAGAAAAGTTGAACGAACTGCCTAAAACAAATCCTAACAGTCCACATACAAAAGCGATTGATGTCATCATTGAAGACGTTCGTCCCAACTTACTAAAACTCCGGAAAATTTCAACCAAAGTAGTGTTGCATGTAAATCAAATATTATGAATATTATGTTTCCCCTGAATTAATTATTCGCTATCCCACACGATGGTTAATTTGACAGTATTTTCTAAGAAGATATTTGTAGCAGTTAAATTTTTGGGGAAAAGAAAGGGAGGAGACTGATCCCAAAATTATATATACAGCCATCTCTCAATGCTAGTTTACAAACAGGAATTATTCAAAATGTTAATGATAACAACATTATTAGGCTGAAAAAACAACGTTTGATTGAAATAATCGTAAAAAATAATCAAGAACCTAAATGATTCAATATGAGAAGTATTGAAAATCATTATGCGTTCCTGATTTGTTTCATAATATGTATTATGGAGAATATTGTCAATATAGGAACAAATTTGAGGCTAAGTGCAATTTCCCACCACATCAATGCACCTCTGCCTTTGCCAATCTCTCAACCCTTAGTGACCCTTGCTGTGGAATCCCAAAAAAACTGATTTCGACGGCTATGATCATTGTAACGAAATTGAAAACGGATTTGTATTCTGTTGAGTAGGGCAATAATGCGTATTTGGCCACTTTTTGAAAATATTCAAATTTGATTAAATTTTTTTTGGAACACCAAACAATATTTTTAAAACTAATTTCCAGTAATTCTACGTTAATATAGATGAGAAATCCATCTGTGGAGTCAAAATATGTCACCCCGTTCTGAAATGAGAAGTAAACCAAAGTTTCTTCATTTTGGTGCTGCCACGTGGTGGCAGATTTGGCAACTAAATACGTTACATTTACCCTCAACTAACTCGCTGGCAACGAGCGTTGATGTATGGAAATAAAATCTATATCGTGTAAGTGTAACATTAGAAACAATGAAGATTGATTTGATGTATTAATTAGGATAATTCCTCTCTGCAGTGTTGGTATTATTTTATTGTAAAGAATCCCTATGAAAAAAACAATGAACCTAAATTCCCTCATCTAATTCAGTTATTCTTTGAATTAAAAACTGATTCGTAGTACCAATACTGATGCAATATTGAATACCTCGCCGTATTAAGTCGCAGATGCGATCTAGGAATTGAATTATTATTCAAGAATTCCAATCAAACTTATTCAAGCACGTGTTATATTCTTCCTTGTGGGGCTGCTGAGAGGACGAGTGCATCTTTACCTAATGGATGCGGCCATACGAACGTATGATGAGATTTTTCACTCGTCAAGTACCGGAACTCTCGAGTCGTCCCATTAATTACGTCGTGGTGAATAATACGAAACGAGCTCGTGACGGCCTCGGCACCTTCGTTTTGTTTATGTTCTAAAAGTTTTTTTTTCTTTTGAAAATAGAAGATATTTGCATCTAGGAATTTATTCATAGGTGCGGGTGAATGTCGAAGCTCATCTTGGCCGTGGACGATACACTCGATGTGATGTGTGAATATGATTAAGATCGGTCTAAGCTGTATTTGAATTGATCCAGAAGGTGGAAGACAAGCCATGCTTGAAAGAAAAAAATACACAAATACAAATCCGTTTCAGACCATTCTTAGACTGAATCCGTAACAAAACAAGACCCCGCAATTTAGCGCTTCACACTAAATGGTGGAATAAAGGTCGATAGGTAAGAAAAGAATATAGGTTCAGATCACCTTCAGCTGATCAGTGCGCCTCCGTACCTCGTAATTGTTTTCGAGGAGTCCCAAAGGAGCTCCATTTAAATAACAGCACCGTGAGTCGATTAGGAAAGAAATTTGCCACAGAAGTTCCGAAGCTGATCTGAGTCCCTCCATACTTTGTAATTGTAGTCCAGATCTCCAGTAAGTGAGGAGCTACATTTCAGGTTTCAGCATCATTAGTTGATTGAAAAACAAATTAGGCCCAGAGGCCCCCAAATTCTTGATATTGCAAAGGAGGTCCTTTTCAAATTGCAGATCCATAGGTTGTCATCAACCTATATCACGTAGATATAGGCACCTGCAGAGGAAAAATTAATGCAATTAGTTATAACATCTACATTTTACTAATCACTCAGATCTCAGTAAAACGATATTTAAGTAAGTAGGTACCTACCAACTGAAAATAACATAAATGTGTATATCACCTTTACTTGCTCACGCTTGCCTCATCTGATAATGTTAGACGTATTTATGTAACGTGTAGTATTACTAACACAGGTACACAATGTATAGGTATATACACGTAGGTATATAATAATAATAAAACTGTCAGCAGAAGCTACAACACGTATGTTGTAGATGGATGGTGTGCGTGGCACTGTGACCTGAGATCACAAAATAACCAAAATCCAAAAACACAATCATGTTTCTGTTTGTTCGCAGGTAATAGTGCTGTCATGTTTGGCGGCGTTCGCGAGCGCCAGGCCGCAGGCACCCGCGGCCCCCAACGCAAACGCGCAGGCGACAATCATCAGTGAAACGCCTCTCATCATCAACCCTGAAGACGGATCTTACAACTGGGCGTAAGTAAAGGCGTTTTGATGCAGAATTAACACAGCAAAACTTTCCAATTCCTTCTTTATTTTCCAAACTGTCCCAAGGCATAACAGAAATTTTTAAAAATCGGCCAGAATCATCCCCAAATCATAGATATCATACAAATCAGAGCAACATATGTACCTATAATTGTGTGTACATCTGTCTGTTAATTGTGGGGAGATAAAAGATTGACATATTTATACTAAATTGGTACCTAAATAAAAAATGTTTACCATTAACAATATCATGGGTAGTTCGTTGACGCATTAGAATTGCATAGCTGTTCTACGAATAAAACAATTTAAAATAATTGTTTGGGATTATACTGATTATACTGATTGGTATCCTGCGGGTTTCATATATACAGTTAATTCCATCCAAGTCATCATCGACATAAATCTGTTTTGGACAAACACTTCGTCTAATTATAAAGTGTCGAAGTATGGAAATGCCAGCCGTCTATCACCTTCATAACAATTGAATTAAACTCCGAGCAAGTATGGATAAAAAAACTGAAAACGTCATTAAACTTAAATCAGAATGTACTAGGATGTTTTAAATAGAATGATTCTCGCAAGCACTCAAAAAGACATAACATTAGTCAATCCCTTAAATGATCATGTAGATCAGGTACCAGATAAGTATTCTGTACGCAAAATATGCTTTGGATTCTAAATCAAGTAAGTTTTTTTTTTGTTTCCCTTAGTTCTGATGGCCCAAATTTGACGTTTGAGTGTGAAATATTCATGATTTATCAGTTGGACAAAAGCTCAACTTGTTCAGGAAAATCTCCAACTTGGTAACCTGAGGATGTAAAATGAGTTATCTTGAGAAAAAATATCGGATTGAAAATAAGTTAACCTTCTTGGAGGAAACACAATAGCTCTGATCGGTTTCGTTTCAATCTGATACGGGGCAATTAACGTCGAGGAAATAGTGCTAATCAGACAGGGAACAATTAACGTCAGTCGAAACCACTAACCACTTAGCGGCAGCAGAGAACCGGGATACTAATCCGACGATTCAAGTCCAGATCAGGCCAGCTATGCTGCGATTGCGATAATCGCAGCCATTACCCACGAGTAATTTGCGAGTAATTTGCGATCATTGGGCCCTTAAAAGTTACTTACTTTTGTTTTTTCATACAAGGTTACTGGAGTTTGTGAAACATTGGGGTGTACCGGGGGGCTTCTCCAAGTAGTTATAGATCACCACGTAGGTGCCAATATTGGCTTAGAACCCGCAGAAATCTCTACTAACCCCCAATAAACAGTTTGTTTCCCCGAAGTACTAATAAAGTGAGTTGGCATCGACATTCCTAATTTCCGTCCCTGATAGCTAATATGTAATAGGTATGTTGGGTGTCATCTAAATAGTGAGAGGTTGGGACACACATATTATTAGCCCAAACATAACTATTAGGCAGGTAGTTGAGCTATTATGTATTTACTTCATCAATTAGACAACAATATACAACGGTAAAACTGTGCTTAATTTTCAATAAAATACGTTCAAAAACTCGCTTATTGGCAATGAGAACTTACCATTTTGGACAACTTGCATTTCACCTACTTTTCCATGTACAAACACTCACATTTACATGATTGTTTTGGTGCGAACATACACTTCATATTTAGATCTTCTCTAAATCATTCAAATCACAAAACGTAGAAAATATTCATAAAATGTTTCCATCCCTTACATGATAATTCCATGGATTTTTAACGTGATGACACGCGTGTTTCGTGATTATAGATTTCGCAACACACCCGCGCTATGATGGATCATCGATAAACTAATTCAAGGACAAAATAACCGGTAACATTATTAGAGCTGCCTAGTAAAACATTACTATGACATCAATTAGGCTTTGTTTAGTCACGGATTATCATAATTAGAGGCCCCATCATCTTTTGAATTCTTTTCCTGAGACTCTGATGCAATCTTTACTGGTTTTCACCTTCTTCACCTTGAAATATGATTGATACGTATTTTAAAAAAATCGTTAAATACCGACCAGACTGTACATTCAAATTAGGTAGGTCGCCAGCTGTCTGATGCAACGCTCCTTTTCTGAAGTCGCCGTCTCATTAGAGGGTGTTGTCCAAACGGTGACGTCAAACCTGAAAAATTGCGTCAACCCCCGATGGTTCAAAATGCGCTAACTGTTTCGCCAAACACGCCTACCAACTGTTGGCTTGACCTTAGTCAAAGGGCAGATGCGCACCTAGTTGCCACATCGGCTCTATGCAGCTTGGGGTTGCGGATTTTTCTAATGAGGGAGGACCTACACGACGGGCTCCGACGGGCGTAAATGCCTCGGGGACAGAAACGTGACCTATAGCACCCCACCTTGGCGACACCATATTGCTAATAACACGAAAATAATGGCCAATTACGATACACACAAGTGTATGAAGACTATACGTTTGAGAGAAGATAATTTCAAAAATAATTACCAATGGCAACTTTCGTGGGTTAGGATCTTACATTTTGATCCAAGAATCAGATCGTACGCCCTAAAAAAAACCCAGCTGGCCATTTTCAGCTCGAAACGCCAAATAATTTGGACTAAAAAGAAGTAGAATGCAATTGAATTGATGTCTTAGGAGGAGAGTTCCCTTTGGACCTAATTCAGCTTTCTTTGCATCTGTACTTTGGCCAGTTCCAATTATCTGATACCACTCATATTGCATCTTTTTGGAAAGCTCTCTTCGAGATTTTTAAGCTGATGGAATAAAATAGGTCCATTTTATAAAAACTGAAGTGACATCATCGTTTTCTGGCATGTTGGCGGATGATATACAAGTTACTATCCTAATTCTTTCGCAAAACAATAGGTAGGAGGTACATGTCTAATCAACATTTATCATTGTCCACACATACCATTTCATAAATGTACGAGTATAATATTTATAATTATTAAATACAAATATATCTAATAACTTTGAGCCTGCGGCTAAAATGCAATAACATGGCACTTGCTTTCTTCCCGCTAATTCGGGGTCGCATTTTTGTTCTCCCCTCTAATTTTCCTATCAATGGACTATAATGCGCATAACCAAGTGACAACAAAACAAGGCTTACAAGCCGCGCAATAATATTGCTTACTAACCATTTATAACATCGCACTATAGGATTAATATCTAGTAAATAAATATAAAACTATGACATAAATACTCGTACCTTACTATAGTTCAGTAGATTGAGAGCTTCCCAACGAAAGGTAAACGATTTCTGTGCGATGAACACTGTGGAAGTTCCATTTCCCTACCAACGGCCTGGTTGTACGTGACTCATAAGAAAATTTGTATGACAGTTTTTCGTGACATAAAAACTTGATACTTTGGCCAGTTAGGGGATGGCCATGTTCCATACTAATAGTTTTAAAAACGTGCGATCTTACTGTCGCATTCTTACTGATCATAATGAACTAAATGTCTCTATTACACAAACGAAGAGACACCCACTCTATCGTTCATAACAACTTAGTCACCAACGTAAAACCCAAAAGACAAAAAACACGGTGTTATAACGGCCGCAATGGCCCATTAAAGCATGGTGTAGATGTCACTGATATCTGGTGTCGTTGTGGCCCTCTCAAATCCAGCCAAACTGCCTGTCAAAAATTATTAAATGACATAAAAAGAAAACCCTGTTGCAATAGGAAAATCTATAGCACTTTTATTCACCAAGATTTTCTGGTGTAGGATGGAGTTAAGAAGATCTGTTTGAAGTTGCCCTCCACATTCGATTAATTTTGGTGTCCAGTTGTTAAAACCTGCTGAAGACTTGCTGAGAACAGATTCGAAAAATAAAACATTACCAGTCATCCTGCCACTCGTAGTATAGGCTGAGCATCTGACCTAACACTCCTTGACTCGTGATATCTAATTTAGACATGTGGTTTCAACCCTTTCTCCATGTCATCCTCCTCTTGTGTAGACTTTAAAAGCGGGTGTTCAACTATCCTTTGAATTTGACGCAAAAAACCTTTAACCATCGAGTTTTTTCATCCCTAGTTCTATCATACTGCGATTTTCTTTCCCATTATTTAAATCATGTTTTCAATAAAGAATGTATCTTTCGTGGTGTTTACTCACACCTGAGAATGAGGTTACAGTGAAATTCAATAGTAAATTCACAAAACCTGGCGTTGTTCATTTCAATTCACCAGCTCTATCCCAACTTCTTCGGATATCGAACAGCCACACCTAATATAAGTTTATGTAACTGCTGTAAAAACGACCCTGTTATTTGCGCTTGGCAGAGCACGAAATGGAATGCTTGTAATAAATCTTCACTTCTTTAGTAAGAATGAATGATTGAACGAATTTTTGCAAATCATGAACGATTACCTGCAAAATTCTCTGACAAAACACAAACATATTTCTTATTTAAAACACGAATAGTTGTTTTGTCGGTTGTCATAGTTGATATTCAGTACAAATGGGGTGCCAATTCAGTTGTGGATCTTTATGGCGTTCGGCTATTTCATGGATGATTATGTTTTGCATTAGGAAATGATGGCCCTGCATTACCAGTCTGACGATTCACGTTGTCTCAGATGCAATCGTCTAAAAGCGTTTTAGTAATCAACTCATCGGAAAACCTCGGCAGAGCTACGAGACAATAATGGCTCGTTTAGACCGGGGTCAATCTGAGGTAGTTAGGTTCTAAAATTTCCTGGTTCTCGTCCCATATGCAAATTGGTGTATTCAAGGAAGGCAATCACTTATCAATAAAAATAATTCTCTACAAGGAAAATAACCAAGTCATATCAACGATAGGTATTATCGTAACCAAGTAACCTATGTACTTGACTATCTAAATTCAAAGACAGTAATTTTTTTATGACCCGTTACTGCGAGTATTTCAATTATCTAAATGAACAAGTTGTTTTTGCATAATGGATTCCAGTAAAAGTACATTTTATTTTCACTATTAAAGTGTTAAATCCAAAAGGTTAGGTGCTTAATGTCTACTATTCCTACCTGACTATTTTTCTGCATCAATTTTGATACTTCGGAAACTTTTCCACGCTTTCTTTTTTTCTTTCTTTTTTTTGAGAAACATCGTGCTTCAACAGGTCAGAATCCTTGGATTTTAATATTTGCGAGCCGTACTAGATTTGAGGGTAGGCAAACCGCAATACTTACATGTTATCCGCAGTTGCATTCTTTACAAAACTCAAACGTTTGATAGCATGTCTACCAAATGCCGTCAAGTTCGATTAAGTAGATTTCAGAAATTTATGGTGAAGATGAACTATAACTTGAAACTAGATTTGAAGGTAGGCAAACCGCAAATACTTTTCTGTCCTCCGCTTATATGGCTACAATCTTGATCATAAGGTAAACGAATTATTTTTCTAAATTCCGACTGTTTCTCTTATTTGACATTTTCCATCGATGTAAAAATCGATCTTAAAATATCCAGGTTCCAGTAATGTTAAATTTTCACCATAATGTTGTCGTACTCCACCGATATCTCTCACTATTCCGCTGTTGTTTCGGAATATCTATTTTGACGATATTACAGGGTACCAAGAGTTGGAAGTTATGCATTTTCCGAAAATGGTTACTCCGTCTAATATTAGGAATAATTTCTGCATCGGCCCACTCTGTAGGGAAATCAAAGTCAGGGTACATTTACTAAAGAGTTTGGTAATTTCGCCAACCGACTAAAAATTGTCTCTACTGAAACGGTACGGCAAAATCACATTTAGTGCCATTTATGACTGACTGTATTTCATGACTTGGTTCCTAGAAATCGGTACCCCCTCTAATCATCAGTAGGGATTTAGAGTTGACATTTTTGAACAATTATAGTTTATGGAAGATTAGTTTCAAAATCACCGTGATAATCTTGATGATTAAAATCACTGGCACTACTAAAAAAGTGACAAATTATGATTAAGATATAATTCACACTTTTTATGGCGTTTTATTACATTCAATGCCAATATCACTATGAAATAGACTGCAAGCTGTAGATTCTTTATTATTGCACGAATCAACTTTTAATTTCTGTAGCTCTTTTCATTTTTGTGAATGATATAATCCCAAGAGCAGGAGCTAATCCTAGCAAAAGTTGGATGTATGTAATTTGCTAGACTTAGCTAATCTTATGATGATGATCAAATTCGATTTATCGCACAGAGGAATCATCTATATTTTTTTAAACTGATGCTTGACTGCTATGAACAAAATGTTGTATTGTATGTACATGAAAGTATCGATTCTGAAGGCGTAGTTAAGTATCTAGGTAAGACATGACATCTCCGAAATTGAAAACGCACGCCATTCGCTTTCTTTTAGCCTGCGAACGGCTACACACAGCAGAGATACCTCTCAACACCTATTCCTTAACTTAAAGATCTTTTTTGATTAGTCGCTCGTCAGGGAGGTTCCCATAGCAGGCCTTGACCAGTGGAACGGCACTCTTCTCTAACCTTCATCCTTATTGACTCCTCTGCGCACCTCCTTGGGTAACCATCCTTGCAAAACTGCGGGATTTCATTATTACCATCCTCAACTCCACGAATAGCACCTGGCATAGCACTCTTTCTGTAGTCGTATACGTCCGTTTTTATGATACGACCCTCTTTTGAGACCGATTCCAATGGTGATAATTGCATCATCCAACTTGGAAGGTTTCTATTTTTCCAGCCTCGTGATGATGCACAACCTAAGCTTAAAAGGATCGGCACTATGATGAAACAAACCTAAAATTGACCGCACAAAAAGGTTTCAAGACGTAGAGAGTGTAGAATGAAAAGACATTCATCCAACCCTTGGCGGAAGGTTGCAGTTGAATTCATTCTTGCGAAGGTTCCCTCAAGTCAGATTGATGGCCAGGGTAGAAAACGCATCCTTTGAGCTGCCGAGAGATCCGACACCGGATATGGAAATC
>CM061048.1:34959129-35177019 GCA_030762985.1 Adelphocoris suturalis
ATAAAAAACATCAGTAAGCAACAAAAATTACTATGACATCAATTAGGCTTTGTTTAGTCATGGATTATCATAATTAGAGGCCCCATCATCTTTTGAATTCTTTTCTTGAGACACTGACGCAATCTTTACTGGTTTTCACCTTCTTCACCTTGAAATATGATTGATACGTATTTTAAAAAATCGTTAAATACCGACCAGACTGTACATTCAAATTAGGTAGGTCGCCAGCTGTCTGATGCAACGCTCCTTTTCTGAAGTCGCCGTCTCATTAGAGGGTGTTGTCCAAACGGTGACGTCAAACCTGAAAAATTGCGTCAACCCCCGAGAGTTCAAAATGCGCTAACTGTTTCGCCAAACACGCCTACCAACTGTTGGCTTGACCTTAGTCAAAGGGCAGATGCGCTCCTAGTTGCCACATCGTCTCTATGCAGCTTGGGGTTGCGGATTTTTCTAATGAGGGAGGTCCTACACGACGGGCTCCGACGGGCGTAAATGCCTCGGGGACAGAAACGTGACCTATAGAACCGCACTTTGGCGACACCATATTGATATTAACACGAAAATAATGGCCAATTACGAAGCACAAAAGTGTATGAAGATGAAAGGTTTGAGAGAAGATAATTACAAAAATAATTACCTATGGCAACTTTCGTGGGTTAGGGTCTTAAATTTTGATCCAAGAATCAGATCGTACGCCCTAAAAAAAAACCCAGCTGGCCATTTTCAGCTCGAAACGCCAAATAATTTGGACTAAAAAGAAGTAGAATGCAATTGAATTGATGTCTTAGGAGGAGAGTTCCCTTTGGACCTAATTCAGCTTTCTTTGCATCTGTACTTTGGCCAGTTCCAATTATCTGATACCACTCATATTGCATCTTTTTGGAAAGCTCTCTTTGAGATTTTTTAAGCTGATGGAATAAAATAGGTCCGTTTTATAAAAACTGACGTGACCTCATCATTTTCTGGCATGTTGGCGGATGATAGTTATACAAGTTACTATCCCAATTCTTTCGCAAAACAATAGGTACATGTCTAATCGACATTTTTATCATTGTCCACACATACCATTTCATAAATGTACGAGTATAATATTTATAATGAGTAGATACAAATATATATTGTATATGTATATTCATCCACATGTCCCTTTGGTTTATTATTTATATGAAACCTTCGTGTTCCTCCATCAAGTTTATTTAACCCCCTCCCCCCTCCTTCCCCCCAAAATATAACGTTTTACGTTTCATGAGCTACCTCCCTCCCTCCTAGCTCTGGTTCACCATTTTCCCACAAATTTTCAGTTGACCCATCATCCTTATTCCGAGTAAACAAAGTAGACAGAAATAGGGATCATATCAAATATCTTTTCTGAAAATTCTTTTAAAAACTTTGAGCCTGCGGCTAAAATGCTATAACATGGGACTTGCTTTCTTCCCCTAATTTGGGGTCGCATTTTTGTTCTTCCCTCTAATTTTCCTATCAATGGACTAATGACCAATGGACCAAGTGACAACAAAACAAGGCTTACAAGCCGCGCAATAATATTGCTTACTAACCATTTATAACATCGCACTATTGGATTAATATCTAGTAAATAAATATAAAACTATGACATAAATACTCGTACCTTACTATTCTTCGGTAGATTGAGAGCTTCCCAACGAAAGGTAAACGATTTCTGTGCGATGAACACTGTGGAAGTTCCATTTCCCTACCAACGGCCTGGTTGTACGCTACTCATAAGAAAATTTGTATGACAGTTTTTCTTGACATAAAAACTTGATACTTTTGGCCAGTTAGGTGATGGCCATGTTCCATACTAATAGTTTTAAAAACGTGCGATCTAACTGTCGCATTCTTAATGATCATAATGAACTAAATGTCTCTATTACACAAACGAAGAGACACCCACTCTATCGTTCATAAAAACTCAGTCACCAACGTAAAACCCAAAAGACAAAAAATACGGTGTTATAACGGCCGCATTAGCCCATTAAAGCATGGTGTAGATGTCACTGATATCTGGTGTCGTTGTAGCCCTCTCAAATCCAGCCAAACTGCCTGTGAAGCATTATTAAATTACATAAAAAGAGAACCCTGTTTCAATAGGAAAATCTATAGCACTTTTATTCACCAAGATTTTCTGGTGTAGGATGGAGTTAAGAAGATCTATTTGAAGTTTCCCTCCACATTCGATTGATTTTGGTGTCCAGTTGTTAAAGCCTGCTGGAGACTTGCTGAAAACTGATTCGAAAGATAAACCATTACCAGTCTAATAAAGCATACGATCATCCTGCCACTCGTAGTATAGGCTGACATCTGACCTAACACTCTTTGACTCGTGATATCTAATTTAGATATGTGGTTTTAACCCTTTCTTCATTTCATCCTCCTCTTGTGTAAACTTTAAAACCGAGTGTTCAACTATCCTTTGAATTTGACGCCAAAAAACCTTCAACTATCGAGTTTTTTCATTCTTAGTTCAATCACACTGCAATTTTCTTTCCCATTATTTAAATCATGTTTTCAATCAAGAATGTTTCGATCGTGGTGTTTACTCACACCTGAGAATGAGGTGACAGTGAAATTCAATAGTAAATTCACAAAACCTGGCGTTGTTCATTTCAATTCACTAGCTCTATCCCATCTTCTTAAGATATCGAACAGCCACACCTAATATAAGTTTATGTAACTGCTGTAAAAACGACCCTGTTATTTGTGCTCGGCAGAGCACGAAATGGAATGCTTGTAATAAATCTTCACTTCTTTAGTGATACTGAATGATTAAACGAATTTTTGCAAATCATGAACGATTACCTGCAAAATTCTCTGACAAAACACAAACATATTAATTTCTTATTTAAAACACGAATAGTTGTTTTGTCGGTTGTCATAGTTGATATTCAGTACAAATGGGGTGCCAATTCAGTTGTGGATCTTTATGGCGTTCGGCTATTTCATGGATGATTATGTTTTGCATTAGGAAATGATGGCCCTGCATTACCAGTCTGACGATTCACGTAGTCTCAGATGCAATCGTCTAAAAGCGTTTTAGTAATCAACTCATCGGAAAAACTCGGCAGAGCTACGAGACAATAATGGCTCGTTTAGACCGGGGTCAATCTGAGGTAGTTAGGTTGTAAAATTTCCTGGTTCTCGTCCCATATGCAAATTGGTGTATTCAAGGAAGGCAATCACTTATCAATAAAAATAATTCTCTACAAGGAAAATAACCAAGTCATATCAACGATAGGTACCTACCTATGTACTTGGTTATCTAAATTCAAAGATAATATTTTTTTATGACCCGTTACTGCGAGTGTTTCAATTATCTAAATGAACAAGTTGTTTTTGCATAATGAATTCCAGTAAGAGTACATTTTATTTTCACTATTAAAGTGTTAAATCCAAGAGGTTAGGTGCTTAATATCTACTATTCCTACCAAACTATTTCTTCAGCAATTTTGACACTTCGGAAACTTTTCCAAGCTTTCTTTTTGTGAAACTTCGAGCTTCAACAGGTCAGTATCCTTGGATTTTAATATTTGCGAGCCGTACTAGATTTGAGGGTAGGCAAACCGCAATACTTCCATGTTATCCGCAGTTGCATTCTTTCCCAAACTCAAACGTTTGATAGCATGTCTACCAAATGCCGTCAAGTTCGATTAAGTAGATTTCAGAAATTTATGGTGAAGATGAACTATAACTTGAAACTAGATTTGAAGGTAGGCAAACCGCAATACTTCTCTGTCCTTCGCTTATATGGCTACAATCTTGATCATAAGGTAAACGAATTATTTTTCTAAATTCCGACTGTTTCTCTTATTTGACATTTTCCATCGATGTAAAAATCGATCTTAAAATATCCAGATTCCAGTGTTGTTAAATTTTCACCATAATTTTGTACTTCACCGATATCCCTCACTATTCCGCTATTCCGCTGTTGTTTCGGAATATCTATATTGACGATATTACAGGGTACGAAGAGTTGGAAGTTAAGAATTTTTCGAAAATGGTTACTCCATCTAATATTAGGAATAATGTCTGCATTGGCCCACATCTGTAGGGAAATCAAAGTCAGGGTACATTTACTAAAGAGTTTGGTAATTTCGCCAACCGACAAAAAATTGTCTCTACTGAAACGGTACGGCACAAAATCACATTTAGTGCCATTTATGACTGACTGTATTTCATGACTTGGTTCCTAGAAATCGGTACCCCCTCTAATCATCAGTAGGGATTTAGAGTTGACATTTTTGAACAATTATAGTTTATGGAAGATTAGTTTCAAAATCACCGTGATAATCTTGATGATTAAAATCACTGGCACTACTAAAAAAAAGTGACAATGTATGATGAAGGTATGATTCAAACTTTTTATGGCATTTTAGGACATTCAATGCCAATATCACTATGAAATAGACTGCAAGTTGTAGATTCTTTATTATTGCACGAATCAACTTTTAATTTCTGTAGCTCTTTTCATTTTTGTGAATGATATAATCCCAAGAGCAGGAGCTAATCCTAGCAAAAGTTGGATGTATGTAATTTGCTAGACTTAGCTAATCTTATGATGATGATCAAATTCGATTTATCGCACAGAGGAATCATCTATATTTTTTTAAACTGATGCTTGACAACAAAATGTTGTATTTTTATACAATTTATTTATATTTATAGATACATGAAAATGTTGATTCTGAGGGCGTAGTTGAGTACCTAGGTGAGACATGACATCTCCGTAACTGAAAACGCATGCCATTCGGTTTCCTTTAGCCTGCGAACGGCTACACACAGCAGAGATACCTCTCAACACCTATTCCTTAACTTAAAGATCTTTTTTGATTAGTCGCTCGTCAGGGAGGTTCCCATAGCAGGCCTTGACCAGTGGAACGGCACTCTTCTCTAACCTTCATCCTTATTGACTCCTCTGCGCACCTCCTTGGGTAACCATCCTTGCAAAACTGCGGGATTTCATTATTACCATCCTCAACTCCACGAATAGCACCTGGCATAGCACTCTTTCTGTAGTCGTATACGTCCGTTTTTATGATACGACCCTCTTTTGAGACCGATTCCAATGGTGATAATTGCATCATCCAACTTGGAAGGCTTCTATTTTTCCAGCCTCGTGATGATGCACAACCTAAGCTTAAAAGGATCGGCACTATGATGAAACAAACCTAAAATTGACCGCACAAAAAGGTTTCAAGACGTAGAGAGTGTAGAATGAAAAGACATTCATCCAACCCTTGGCGGAAGGTTGCAGTTGAATTCATTCTTGCGAAGGTTCCCTCAAGTCAGATTGATGGCCAGGGTAGAAAACGCATCCTTTGAGCTGCCGAGAGATCCGACACCGGATATGGAAATCCGGTCAAGATGAATGGAGCGGAGAAGCAATGAAAGATTCATTTTGATGGACGCTGCGGAACAAAGGTAGCTATAGTTCATTGAGAGGCTGTAATGATGTTGATCTTGAATGAATCAAAACGAATCTGACACAGACTTCGACCCCTCATTGAACAATATTACAACTTTGTAGCTGGTTTACCGTGCATCAAGCAGAATGACGTGTATAGATTTACCTATTAGAAACCAAAGCAAAAAACACTAAATCCTACAACCCAAAACAATCCTACAAACACAAAATTGAATCCTATTCAATAATTCGAACAAAGTACCTACTCTGTCTGGTTCCAATTTGAAAATGTTCGGTCGATGGCTTAGAATGCAAGATGCACTATAATATATTCCATTATTAAAACTTCAAGTTTAGATCTATTACGACGAAAATGATGAAAAGTATCCTCAACTTTGTTAAAAAGTTACTACTAAAATCCGGCACGAACTTTGCATCAGATTCAATAATTAAGGTGAATTAAATCTAATGTACTCTTGCTACACTCCATTTTCCGTATACCTTATCGATTCTAATTCAAATTAGAATTACCGTAATGCACGCCCAGTACGAAAAAAAAAGATACGTAAATGATTGAATAAAAGTTTATTCGGCATGAGTCGGATAATAAAGCGAAATATCACAATCAATGTGTAGATACAAGTACATCCTTGGTAAACTAGATTTGCTATTGATGGTTGATTGTAATGCTTTTGATTTGAATTCGAAACAAAGATTTTGGTACCATGATATTCATTACCTAAATATACAGTTATAAAATAAAAGGGAGCCGTCATGGTGGGTGGGTCCGGGTCGTCCGGGGCACACTGACCCCGGCAGGCAAAGCGTGGAGGAACATGCAGCACTCAACTCAAAAACAAAAATTCGTCAGAAAAATGAAGAACGCACTAAATTTCCATACAGACATTTTACATCCGATTGACCACTATCATACTGAATAATTCACAAAACCGATCACTAAATTCAATGAAAATACTCAAGACACACAAGACTCAAGTCCAAAAGAAATCCTCCCTGTCTCTTTCGTACAAACCTGAAAAATGATTTAAAAAAAAAAAAAAAAATCTTAGAAACAAAAAGTAGGCATCAAACAAATTTTATAAACGATTCCATCGAATTTATCGTTGGACACCAACTAAAGCACCTTGTAATCGAACTTGACGCTAAACCGTGATGAATAATTTGAGATGTCAATCAATCAATTATCTGTATTGTTAGCTGATGACTGCTGATGATTACTGACCTCTACAACAAGAAATTCGCTTATATCATCAATAAGTCAAATAATTTTAATAATAAAATGTTTAAAAAAATTAATTAAATTCTCCTACAGCAGTTTCAGATCTTCTAACGATTCCATCAGAAACTTTCGCCTTCTTGGATAGTTGCTTATAAAATTAAATAATCTAAACTCCATTCCTTTATCTGGTCATCAAAATGAACAATTGTTAGCGTTTTAGCCACTCAAATAGATCGAGTTATACACTTACCGAAATAAAATACAAACTTAGTCCTAAGCACTAAATCTTGACAGGACATGGAACATGTTCCTTGGGAGAACAGGATAGGATTTAGGTCACTCAGCTGATTAGGAAAGAGCCCATAATTTCAATCATATCTTAATGTCCCAGAGAGTCTCCCTATCAATTTCAACTTCCTAGTTTCTTTCCAGTCTAATAGTGGTCGCAATCATGTTTACAAAAAAGTTCCAGTCATGCAGCATGATTGCATCAGCCGAAATTTCATAAATTGTCGTACTATATTTTTTTTACAATGTTTTAAAAATTTAGGACTGTGAAAAGAAATTGTTAACTACCATCATCAGAAACTAGGAGCGTAGCGCGCTAAAATGTCACGTAACGGTAATATTGTCTCATTTTTGGCCGGGTTATGATGGCAAAAACCTGTTCCATGTTAATAGTTTTTGGAACTGGGGGAATCTAGCCAATACATGAGCTATTAATTCCCACTCCTAGTTACAACAGATACAAATGTTGCCTCCTTCGGTTTTCCAGAGCTCTTCATTGAGGAATAACCGCAGAAACCCTTCGTTGTTGAGATCTGAGTCCAGAATACTGAGATGTGTGGTTTTGATGTTGGGTGCCAATGCTGTAAAGCGAGAATATATTCATTTGTTTATCAAGATTCCTTTCTGCGCGTGATTTGATAAATCACGTAACTATTAGCCATTAATCTGTGTGGTCAAGAAGCCGGTGAGCTTCATGGTTTTACAACCTGTTATTATTGTATCTTCTTTGAAGAAAGAATATGAACAGAAGAGAGAGAAAAAAATCGTAATCACAACCAAATCGGAGGCTGTCGCAACCAAATAAGGACCGTCTAATTTCCGTGAGAACGCGGATCCGAGAACGGAGATCTATCCGCGGAGGCGATGAGCAGCTTCATAATTACCCCCTTCATCGCCCCCCACAGCTATTATTGCCCCTTCATCGCCCCCTTGATGCGTAAGTCGAGAATAAAAGGTCGCGAGGCGTAAGGTCAATCAATCCGACCTTCTCTTTTTAACCTTCTCGGCCCATTGTGGGGGATTGAGCGGTGTTGACACTAACGATCACGACATTTTTCATCACAATATTGATCCCAAGGATGAGGCGTTCCACGGAACCCGTCCTATACTCGATTCTGAACAACTTTGGTCCCTTGTCTGTCTGTCTGCGTGTCTGTCGTGTGTCCGCAAATCTTTGTATCAATCTTATTTTCCACAGTTTTCATCCGATTTGGATGAAATTTTCAGAGAATGTGCCGACTAGGGTGTAGACGGTCCTACTTTCATCATTCCTGATTTAATGCTTCAATCTGCGCATGCGTAAAAGTAAATTTTATCCGAGATCATTTTCTCACGCCCTAGACCGGTCTCTCTCAAATTTGATTGATAGTTGGGGAATTAAAATTTATCATTCCATATCGAGTTCAACATGACTGTATCATTAATATCAATAATCAAGATTGTTAACATTAATAGCTACTGCGCATGCGCCAATGTGAAATCCTCGTAACGACCATAATTTTTACAGTTTTCATCCGATTATGATGAAATTGTCAGGGAATGCGCGGGTTAGGTTGTAAATGGTCCTCTATCAGTTTCATTGTAGACAAATCAATACTTCACTCTGCGGTTCAATACTTCACACTGAATTGCCAGTGTGTCTCACATATGCAAGAAGATATATTCATAGCGTGTATGCAATTTCAAATACGAATTTTCCATATTTACATGTAAACTTTTCTCAACTTCCATTTGAGTCAATAACGAATAGAGTTTGCTTTTGAAATCTATAGCTTGGATTTGATATAGTTTCTAGTCATTCCAAAGAACCCATTTCGGTCTGTACACTATAATAGAAGATAAGTAAAAAAGTACAAATCTATACAAGCCAGAAGGAAGTCACGAAGTTCGTCGGGGACATAGCGAAGAAATCTGCAGCGATAGTTATCAATAGCGAAAGGAACAAAGAAGGAATATGAACCGTTCGAGGGAAAACGCAAATAAAATGAGTCAGGGATCGTGTCTCATAAACTGCCACAAATGCGAAGGCGTTTTTGTTGTGAGATTCGCGGTATCTGATGTAGCCGGGGTCGTAAGTCGCATCGTCCCAGAAAGGAAGGATTTCACTGGGGTGTGAGTAGATGATTGCGTAACAGCGATTTGAATATCGTTATCTGCATTTGAATGGCTCAATTTCGTGAGGGCTCCTTCAAGATGGTGGCTCTCAAGTACAACCTGAGAAGACGGAATTTTATAGGAGTTCTTGGTCCCAAAGAATATCCTGTACGTATACCTATCATGTACATGTATATCTCTCATAGGAACAGAAAATGGGGTTCCGATGAGGTAGTCCTCACCTGGCAAATTATATAATCATCCATGACCCAATGATGTGTTTTTTTACTGTATACCAGCACTTATTGTAAGACTCAATCGTATAAAATGTACTACAAAACTTAGTTTAATTAAAAATATATCGTTTCATTGTTTGCCGAGAGTGATGGTTCGAATTTTAGTAAGCAGGCATCATTCCTGCTCATCTCAAACGCTGTTGGGGCCATTCTTCAGATGCTAGAACTCTACAAAGAAAGATTATGATTAATTAAAATTAGTTGGTTTCCACGCCAATTTCCAAGGAAATTTTGTGAAACCTTGTTTGCAGCTTTTAGTTGGATGTTAAAAGGAATCCTGCATGATCCTCAAAATTTGCTATTTCCTAACCTCGAAAAGGGTTCGACTAAAAAAGAGCTGAAATATATCAAACTCAAACGTCATTTTAGCTGAACTCCAAATTTTGACGAACTGGGCGGTATATAAACGAGTTTCGGTTACTGAATGAATTTTTTAACTAAGACATTTCTACGCTGTGAATTTCTCGAAATTTGTGTCCAATTATGTAATAGGTATTTTGAATGAGTCATAATGTATAATTCATGTTTTCGGTAGGTTATCAAGTCATTGTTTGTTGATAGTTCTGTTCAAAGGTCTTAATTTCAAGGGATATTAAATTTTATTGCTGGTTTCATTAAATGATCATATTAATATTTTATGACGGTATGTTTCAATTGCTTACAACATTCAGCAACTGGCGGATTTAAAAACCTATTATCCAAATGAAATTAAATACAGCTACAATAAAGAATGAATGAAAAAATATTTTCCGTGCGAAGAAAAGATTTGTTTTAATGGATGTGCAACAGCTTATTACAGTGAGGCAAATTGATTCTTAAAACTCTTCAAGTTTAAATTTACGGTAATTTGGAACAAATTTCATTTGTACTAATCAGAAACATCTCAACAATAAAGTATCGGTTGATTTGGTATCGTTATTCAATTCGACATAATGGTGTTCTAAATAACGTTAGAGAGTTTTTAAGCATCCACAAATTATGTCCACTATTGATCATTCTATTTATTTTCAAGGAATATATTGCATATTCATTCATTCGCGTTGTAACACAGATATGTAGTGAGCATCTAATCCTGCATCAATGAGCCCATTATTTCATTCGTACATAGGATGAACAGAAGAGAATTTAGTTCACTAAAAAAGAGACTTTAAACTGCCATGCAATTTAGGAACTTCCCAATAAAATTTCTAATGATTTCTGATTTCATTCTTGCAATATGGTTACCGATTTTATTTATCGGTTTCACGTTACAGTTTTTGATCTGAAAATTGGGTTGAATTTGAAAATCAAATGACCCCCCAGCCTATAGACATATCCATGTCAAGATGAGAACCATTGTTAACCGTTTTATCAAAATGTTGCCTAAATATTCTAGTCTCTCCTAGTCATCCTGTTAAATGTTTATAAATTATGTACTTCTCGGATTTTCTTGGTTCGTTAATCTTGAAGTTCGTCAAACTTCAACATTTATACTGGCAATATTTGTACCTATCAATAACCACTGATATATGATATACTCAAGACAATGGGGACAGGCTGGATTCGAATCAGGATCGCAGTGATCCTGGCGGTATTTCCAACTAATCTAATTTTTACTAAGGGATTGACTACTTGATGTTATGTAATTTTGAGATGCGAGCTTGAGAGCATCCAGACCACCAAACTATACACCTAATCTATATTGGAACGAACCTAACTCCACACCGCCAGGTTCGACGTGATCGCTATTCGAATCCGGCCTGCCCCCATTGTCTTGTTATGACATACATGGTCACAAGGATAAAGAAGCGAATCGAAATAAGAAGTTTGACATGGTAGTCGTAAATTTGACGATCTTAAAAGTTGGATATTTCAATGTCAACTTGGACATTATACGTAGAGCCACGTCATTATACGTTCAACCGGATTTTGATTTAATCCTCTAGTTTATTAATGACAAACAGACCGCTAACAGGATGGGAGAATGTACAAAAAGTATTGCTACATTAATCGAGGACCTTCGGTTCGTCCTTTACCTCCCGTCTTCGTATTTTTTTATTTAAGGAAAATGAGACGAAAAAATATCCCGAAATTACTCGTATTTTAGAGGGGTACGAAAATTTTTATAGGGTCCTTGTGAAATTTTTTAATCTTCCCTACTCATAAAGAGGTCGTAAACGAGCGCAAGGGCAACCTGGATGAACAGGGGCATTAAAATGAGCCATTGTCGTGCCAGTCACCCTTTACCTTCGCCGTTCCTGAATAAAAACTTCAATTTGCGATGCAGGTTTTTCGTCTCGTCTCGAATTGATAGACCCGGTTCGGAGGGAGAATCTTCGTTTTCCCCACCTGCGGGCACTTTGGAGCCTGTTCCAGAGAAGGGATCTTCCCACGTCCGCGAATCCCCCTGGTTGATAAATTCCAGGATTTTTGCTTATTTTGGATCCCGCATTTTGAGCGGGATGCCGGCCCGGGATCTTCTTCAGTAACGAATTAGTAGGTAGGCTGTCACTGGAAAAAAAACCTCAAGACCAGAACACAATAGCACTCGGTGAAGAACATTGACAAATTTATTGGAGGGAACCATACAAGAGATATATAAGTATTCTTAGTGGTAGCCATCTAGTCTCGAAGGATTATTGACAGGATGGTGAAAGGTAGGCGACTTCTTCCTTTTTATACTTTTTTTCACAACTAGTTTTGCCCACTTATGTAAGGCCTCATCAGGTAAAGAAGGGTGGTTGGTCACTTATTCTATACAATGTATGAGAATCCAATGATTGTCGTGATTAAACTCCTACCTCTTTACCTTTGTAATATCTATATAAATATATATTTTAGTTAATTAGGGATGAAGGTAAATGAGTGGTACGCAGAATTTAATCACTGGGATAATTTTATTTGCTGATTTCTTATGGTGCTCTATTCGAAATTAACTGAATGAGAGTTTCTGATTAAGCTGTAATGTTGATGTATTTTAATATACTTCAATCGAAGCTAGAAATGCCGTAGGGGATTTCAGATTATGTCTGGATAGAAATGGTTAGGTATATGGGCATTGGGTAATAGCACTTTAAATATATACGATTGCTATATGCATACAAAGAAAGTAAACTCACCACTTCAGAGGACAGTTCGTGGACGAATGAGTTCACGGAGGGTAGGTGGTAGTGGGTACCAATGCACTCGCTCTGTCCGTCTTTCTTCACCCTTATTAGCCCTAAGCCATGCTTTCAGGCGAGTAGCCTCGGAGGTAGCTGCACTAACAGGAAGAGTTGCTAAAATTTTCTGTTTTCAAAACCCTAAAAACCCGAAAAGAGAGGATATAAGTAGATGCCAAAACCCATTAAGTAGGGAAATAAAATCGTTCCGATGCTAGGCCTACCAAGGAAAGATTTAAAATTATTATTGATCGGGATATATGATGATTTAATAGTACGTACAGTACAAAAAGTGCATTTACACACTACTATGATTCATTATGTAATCATTTGCGTTTTTTTCATCATTTTCGTTAACATATAGAGAACTGACCTTTACGTTCCAGTCATATAATTTGTCTATTTATTGCATGTGCCTTCATTTGTTCGGCAGTCGTTATAACTCCAAGAATCAAATCAATGCGATTAGTAACCTAAACAACGAAAGTATGATGTGTGTGGTATGAATCCAATCCAATATCGTTGTTACAAAACCGTGTCTCTGGAAGGCATTTGCCCTTGGCACTCGTTCGGGGGTGTCAAACGTCAAATAATTTTGTAGGAACCAGACAAAGCTCGACCTCACAACAATTGAGAGCCTGAGAAAACCGTTACAGGAAAATACGTCTCTACGCGAAGTTTCACACCCAACTCGCACATGCGCTTCCTTTTATAATTATTTGCGACGGCTGAGGGCTAAACGTTCACGAGTTGTAAATTAATCTTCCCACAGGGGACCGCAGAGATCCTCAATTAATGAAACCTTTTTATTAATAAATTATCTCGTCATCTTCACCGCTCAGCGTATCTCCTTGCTTTTGATAATGATACGCTTGCGAGCTTCCCATTCGTCGTTACCGCAGCAAATACACTCACGAATAATTATTATTCTTTTGACTGATTGCTGGTCAGCTTATATCGATCACCTCACTAGCCTAATCATGCGAATTTTGGATGGAAGGAAGATAATTTCATCAAGATAAAATCTGAGTTTATATTTTTTATTTGTCTCCAAGTTATGCAAACCAAAATCGTTTTTTGGATTTGCTCTATCATTTTCTAATCAAAATTTATGATTTTTCAAAGTTTGAAAAAATCTGGCCCGAAAATTGCAAATTTGCAGCAGGTTTCAGCAGATTCTCAGCAGCCTTGCAAAACTGCAGTTTTTCGCGAATATAAATACAATGAAAAAAGTAGAAAATTCAAGTTTTAGTTATTATTGGTGAAAGAGAGATAGTTTTGAGGCCAAAACAAATTACAGAATAAGGTCATTTTTTGACCCAATCTTCGTTATTTTATTCTCCTGAAAAAAAAGAAAAAAAACCTTGGCAAGTTAACCTCCCTTTTCCCTTGCTCGGTCACAAATATACAAACAGAAGGTGTCATCGAAGCAACAAACACATGACACTGGAATCCGAATTACTACATTGAGAGTACAATATCAAAGTTATAACAGAAACGCACAGGAATAAACGGGTGATTTATGTGGGAGGGGTTGTATACCAAGAAAAACGATGATGATGTTTTTCGTTGTAAATTTTCAGTATTTTTTTTGACGAGACGTTCGCGAACAATAAAGTTGAGACACGAGATTTTAGACTCTGACTTGCTCTTTAGTTCGACTACTCACTGCGTGGCATTCCCAGCGCTCCAGTCGCCATGAGATTGTATACAGATCAGTTTTCTGCTTAGATGAGTGGTCTGGATGCTCGCTACGCTCGCATCTCAAAAAGTCATAACATCAAGTATTCAATCCATTAGTAAGATTTTAGATTAGTTGGTCAGGGTCTAGAGTTTCGTGTCTCAGATTGATTGTTCGCAAACGTCTTATAATGATTTGTGACTAGAACCAATCAATGAACTGCGACGTATCTCAAACTCGGTTTTGACGATTCCAGGTACGAGACCTCCAACGGAATCAAAGCCAACGAGCAGGGGACCGCGAGGCAAGCGACGGACCCGGAGACGAACCAGCCCGTGCCGATCATCGCGGCCCAGGGCGGCTTCTCATTCCAGGGCGAAGACGGTCAGACCTACTCCATCACGTACACCGCCGACGAGAACGGGTTCGTCCCGCAGGGAGCTCACCTCCCCACGCCGCCCCCAATCCCCCCAGAGATCCAGAAGGCCCTCGACTACCTCAAGAGCCTCCCACCCACGACCGAAGGACCCAACGGACGCCGATAAAATAAGACTGGCCCCGGAGCGACCGCCGCCCCACCGCCCCCCGCAAACCACTCTTAACCTTTTCCGACCAAAATAAGATATTATATGGAACCAACCTTTTTACGTAACTTTGTACATATAGCGTTGAAATTAAAAAAGCGCTTATTTTTATAAGTTTACTTTCATTCATTGTATATCCTAAAACATCAACAGCATCATCATGATATGGTCCAATGCTTACCCCTACAACCAACATCTAATACTATAACATAGAGAACACCCTACATCCAGGGTTACTAGCTGAGATGGGGAGAAAATCCGGACAGAGTTAGAAAGCATATTGAAAAACTCAGAAGAATTTATGCAGATAAACTCACACACAGTTATTAATAAGCATATCCTATATGAATTTTCTACGAGATAGAAGTTCTCTCTATATTCCAAAAAATAATATTTTCTTCAGTTTAAAATGATTTTTGAGACACATTTTTGAATAGCTTGTTTTGAATAAATTTTTGAGCACCGATAATTTCAACCTAGTAGATAGGTAACTATTCATTACTATACGATAATAGTGAACATATCACATACAGCCAGAAGGCAGAATAAAAACTGACTACATAATAAATACTCGTAATTGCTATCCATCATCTGGAAACCACCAAGGGCGCACAACTTTAATAGATTAGAGATCGGTATAACTTATAGCTAAATAGAGCTCGGCGAACCTGAGGGTAATTTATAATTTACGTTGCTACCTAATTAAACAATCAACAGCTCAAAATACCTAATCATTTTTTATTTTTGGTTGCTCGAAATACTGATAGACGAGGTATTTAGAGAACTTTTATAAAACTTTATAAATACCATTTATTCACCTAATTATTTTACATGGTAGGCAGGAAACATTCGAATGCCTGGTAACTGGGAATGACAATATTGCGTTCGTCTACAACTACTAACTTAAAGTTATCTCTGATATTTCATGATTATTTACCTCAGTTAAAAGGTATTTTTTTACCTCAGAAACGATAGATATTTCCTTCTAGCGGAAAAAGGGGCAAGACTAGAAATGATTTTGGACTTTTGGATAGCTTTTTATCGTCACTCGCGAAATAAATTACTAAGGTAGGTCCTCCAGAAGTCACGGCCGATTTCGTAAAATAGCACCCTACGATAGGAACTAGGGAACCGGACAATTGCCGCCTTTTTTAGAAAACTAGACATTTGGCGTCCAGAGCAGCTTTGAATTTTCGTCCGGACAGCTTGGTGAAAAACCGGACTGTTTGGGCCAAAACCGGACACGGCAACCCTGCCTACAACAGGGGTTCTCAAACTTCATTCGTTATTATTAGAATTGAATTAGAATTAGATCATTAAAAGTCCATCGTTCATCTGCGTAAACAGGTAAGAAATTAGTGAGCCAAAACGCCCTAAACACCGTTAATGTAATGGGTGAGCTTGTTTTTTTTTCCCCCACAAAGTTTGTAAATTGAGGGGAAATATTTGAAAGGACAACTCTTAGTTCTTTGCTCACTTCTAATTTTCCACGGTACTCGGTAACCTTCATTGCTGCAAGAGTAGAAAATCCTGCTTCACTGAAATATGTGGTTGCATTCGGTACCCTCATAGCTTTTCGAAACGATCTCCGGCACTCTTCTTCTACAATTAACCCAGAATCTGGTCAATGAGTCGTCTGCTTCAAATTTAATGCAGACGGTAAATGTATATATATATACACAAGTTGGTAAACTGCTATCGATTTCGATCAGTTACAACGATAATCAACAGGTCAATGCGAAACAATATTTATTTTTTGAATTTTCCACACACCCCTCCCCCCCTGGGGACACCCCGCGCCCCACAGTTTAAGAACCTTTGCCCTTTACCCTTCCTGTACTCGAGTGAGTTGGTGTCTTCTACAATCATTCCCAAGTCACCCTTCGCTTATTAGAGCTTATGTATGGCTTGAGTATGTCACAATGGAGGTATAAAAAACAAACTTCCTAGCACCAAAAAACATTACCCAATATACCATATGGTTCAGTATTAATCATCTGCAAGATACTGGCTATCTATAGGTTATATTCTCGAGATTTCGACACTAACGTACCCTTACATCGAGGCAAGGCTATGAACTTTACTGTCGGGGTTATTACACCTTGTTGTCATGGTGGCGAGTAAACCATGCGAATCGGCGCCATATGTTTCTGTCAGCCACCGCACCGCCTACATACCTAGTCATTTTACCTAGTTCAGTATTTTTTATTATGTGACGTTATGAATTTTATGCGAATCATATAAAGCTGCAAAATCCGGCCGTGGCCTGAAACGTTATGAACGCAAGATAAGTTTGTGCGTTCGAGATTCCTATGAAATGTGTGTCAGGGAGTTCAACAATGAAGTGTTGAAATTCCAGACATCAACCGCGAAAATATTGTGGATTATCTAGTTACCAGAACTGTTCTTTAAAATAATTGAAAAACTAAAAATCTTTAGAGTCCTGTGAAAGTGGTCATGGGAAAGGAGTGCTCTGCCTGACGAGATAAGGTATCGGCTTTGGAAAGTTAAGTACCTAGGTAAGTCGGTATACCTACATATCTACCTACTTTATTTATATTATTACCTGTTCTTCATGTACTTCCACAGGCATAAACCGTACCCGGTACCTAATTAACTTTTTTTGTCCCAGAAATTTGCTTAACTGCAAAATTTGCGTAATAACTGCAACGACAATGCCGTCTTTATGAAGTCTACACCTTCGCAAGAATTAATGTCGAGATTTGACAAACTTGCTAATCAGCGGATGTATTCGCAACAACCTGCCTACTTTGTTTACTTTTAACCAACAGCGCATCTGGTGGGGACGTACCTACCTATACCTAAGTAGTTTCGTTTCTGTGTCGGCACAACCTGACTTGTTTGGTTCTACAAGCTACCAAATCTATCCTTTTATTCATTCAGTATATAACAAGTAAAGCTTCCTCAGTTATACTAAAACGAACGTACAAAACACGTATAGTGGCTGATGAAACTGCCTGCTTAATGGATGTATCTACACCGCAGTACAGAAATCTGAGGAATTTTCAATTATTTTTCTTTCATTATTTTTCAGGTTATCTGTTTTCAATGCCTTAACGGTTGAAGCTTTCAGTTTTCGGACACTGATTAACTATAATAGTAAGTAACTTCTACAAATAAAATTTCGTTCATCTTTAGATCTTAGGCATTACATTTTGCTACAACCAAATCGAGCTGGCAGGCATTATTATGGCGACTATTTATTTGAATCGAAACTTTACATTCTACTACAATATTAATTTCGGAAAACAATACCGTTGAAAAATATCGATTGCCTTTATAACCACATATCGGGTTGACGTTAGACGAAACTTCTTGTGAAGAATAGGTTGGTTGTGTTAGTCTGTTGAAATTTAGTATATCAACAGATACGATCGTCGGAATTTTTTAAGACGATTTTGGTTATTATTTTCCATAATGAACATTTGTAATCGACGAAAAAGAGAAGAAAAAGTTTTAAATTTTGCTAGTGTGCACGGTAGAGAGTGACTTCGTTGGTGAATTACAATTGAGGCGGTAGGAGGAAAAGGGGCACATATGCCAAATATAAGTTTTAAGATATAAGCGTTTGAAGTTTTCAATAACTATAAAACATAATTTTCTCCCCTTCTACCATTTTCCAATTTTTTATCCTGTAGCCAAAACGCACAATAAAAAAGCAATAATGTTGTTTGAGAAAAAGTTATAAACAAAACAATGAGCGCACTTTATTGACATTTAATATTGAAAAGAAAACACAAAACGAAAATGAACGCATTCTAGTTTCTTTCTGCTTCTGGGTCGCTACTTTCATCTTCAGAATAAAAATGTAATCCAAAACTTCTGACTGAAAGGATGACGCAACATTGAACAGACACGCCATCACCAAATAATCGATATCTCGACCGATGATTGTCGGATCGATTTGAGATTTGGACAGCATATTATACTTATAGATGGCAGTGATGCGAAAAATCCGTTCTAGCGAAAAAGGGAATATGCGCGCATGTGCCCCTTTTCCACCTACCGAATCAATTACAAATGACAAACACGACTTAACCGGAATTTTAGGCAGTCATAACCATGCTGTTTGAAAACATATTCTCTTATACGTCTTATATTCTCGAGACGTCACGCCTGGAGTAGGCTTGTGTTTCCGCCGATGTACGCCATGAACTTGCAAATATCAGTAAATCTTCAAACTTCGCGAAATCGAGTTTATTAAATATTTTTTCCATCTGGATGGACTAGTGAAGCGTTCGTAGGTGGTTTATTTTATCTCATAAATTCTAGTTGGTGGTTTACCTACGTAGGTAAAAACGTGGTTGTACAGGGAGACTAGAAAAGCATAGATGTATTAATTAATTGCATTACTTTTTCCTCCTGCTGTAGGTGCCTATATATTTGAGTAAGAATGTTGATGAAAAACGCTGCAAATTATTACACAAAGGTTTATTATTTATGTATTAGATAGCCCTTCTACGTAGATCTCTGGTCCATAATTATTAAACGCCGCTTATAGCATATTTAGTATCGGAACTCGGAGCTTCGGACCTCACAAATGGGTTCGATCCATTACAGCAGCGGAATCAAACAATTTTACGCTTTTTAATATAGTTGATGAACAAAACAATTTATTACCAAGTCATCTTTCCAACACATAAAAGTGGTATACCTATACTGTATATTGATATCATTTAATTGGTCAAATTTCAAAAAATGTGCTGACAAAATCACTGAAAATGGCTAAGAATCGTTAAATTGATATTTTTTAGCATAAGATTGGTCAAATAAAGTTTATCAACAAGTTTAACAACAATTTATGTACGAAATTATTCTAAAAACTTGAACTTCATTAAATTTTGTTTTAAAAAATCTATAAAATTGCAAAAAATAGCCTAAAATTCAAAATCTCTTTTTGAATAGAAGAGTATCATTTAGAATACTTTTTTTTTTCATAAAATTAATAGCTAACATTTTCTTTTCACTCATAAATCTCCAATTTCCATACAACTTGAAATATACAAACAAAAAAAAGACACTTTTTCACCTATTTTTGGCTCATAGCACCCATGGGTGTGGAGCGATCGAGCTGGCGAGAAGTTAGGACCAACTAGACCCCAAGTGGAGTCTATGTGCGAAAGAACAGATTTTTTAAGTCAATTCTAAGGCCTTTTATGGCCCGGACGGCGAACGGCGGACGGCGGACATTTCAAATTTGGATTCTACGCACTTTGAAACGTAAAGTGACAAAGTTTGAGGGGGGGTTATAAAATTTTTTTGCTATACGATCACACAGGCTTATTATTGGAAATAATAAACCAAAAGTTAGCCTCTCACCCGACCAATGCGCACTTGCTTCAAGTACACAAATCGTTTACAAAGATGCGTTGCGCAAAGGTAATTGAAGCTATTGAAGCCGTAAGGCTAATTATTTTCTTAATCAACCGACAAAAGCCAATAAGACTATAGTAGCTCAGTTACTCTAATCACTGCATCAGTGTACTATGAAAGGCACGAAAATAATACTGCTATGGGTTAAAGGTCATTCCGGTATGTGTGGTTATATCAAGGCATATGCCTTAGCCAAGCAAGGGGCGTGGCCATTCATGCTTGGCCATTCATCAATGTTACCCTGCCAAAAGAGGATATTTACAAGGTTATACAGGTAAAATTTCAATTTACGGTGAAGAGAAGCTTATGCAGAAACCGACACACTACCATTCTACAAAAGCCAACAACCAACTCTGTCAACCATCATGGATGAACGATGCACCTGGAGAGAGAAAATTCTGCAGAGTTCTCTCAGGACAGGAATAGCGGTAACCCCAGAATATCTGCACCGTATAAATGTGCGCGAATCCCCTGAGTGCTCATATTGTGACTGTAATACATATGACGCAGAACATTTAATAATGGAATGGCAATTGTTTACCTACCAAAGAACAATATTATTTGACCGTTTATATGCTAATTTACCAGTGCCCTTTAACTATGTAACTATTCTTAAATACCCTGTAATTTACCCAGATTCGTTTATAAATTCATGTAACTCTAACACCTAGATCACATTTGTACATTTGTAAACTGTATTTTAATAAAATGCCAAAAAACACTTTAAAAAAACTAGAGAGCTGAAATTTGAAATGGAGCTCCTTTGGGATATCTATAATTTCAGTGTTCGCTGGCGCAATGATCAGCTGTCTGAGCCTAATTTGTTTCTTAATCGACTTATGGTGTTGAAATCTGAAATTGGGCTCATGTGAGACATCTCGAATACATTTACAAAAAATGGAAGGGCTCCGAGGCTAATTACGTTCCTTTTTGACCTACCATTTTTTTAATATTAATTTTGCTATTGTTATTTTATTTATTTTTTATTTTTATTTTTTTTAAATTATTTATTTATTTTGTATTATTCTTTATTCCGGCATTTATTAAGAAGTGTTAAATTGTTGGGTCCTGGAGCTGTAAAGATTGAACCCTTTCGGGAGTCGCGAAGCGCCAAGTTTTAATTATATTATATACTATAGGGGTTTAATTATTGTAGACTAATGAAGGGCTATCAAGTTCATATATAATAAATCTTTCTGTAATAATGTGTAGCGTTTCCACACAAGTTCATACAACTTAGCCATCAAATTAAAGTGTGTCTGGCCTTTGTTTAACCAGCTGCTGTACTTAAACCCTGAATACTAACCTGTTTCTATCACTAAACGCGCCGAGTTATTACCAGTCCGGCAAATACCGGCCACATAAACATGTTTTCTGGAGCCCAGTAGGGGTGAATTAGTTCAACAATCTTCCTCTCGAGCCGCGACCTTGATCCTGCGAGTTCGTTGACTCAATGCCTCGCAGGATCTTCCACTTTCCCAGAATCTTCTTTTTTTTGCATCATCAGGACGGTAGAGTAGCACAACTTGGATGGACGTCGCCCCTCTCCTCCACTCGCGCTGCAAATATTAAAATAAACCACTTGTCCAAGTCCAAGCACCTTTTTCGAATTGATCCAACGTCTTCGTCTAGATCTGGAGGCACGTAAAAGATGAACCTCATACATGCGGTGGGCGTAGCTCCTTATTTATTACGCCGACTAGGCCACTTAACTTTAAAAATTATGATCGTACGTACCTCTAAGTTCTCATAGATTAAAATGTAAAAAAAAAAATCAAACTTGTGCCACCACGAATCTGGTCTTAGTCCTGGGAGTTTTCAAGGGTGACGAACCCGAAGCCCGTTTTTCATGTAAACGTTTAATTTTTGAGGTACGGCACCAGCATTTTAGAACAATCCCAGGATAATTTATGTACAATTAAAAGGTGCTTTTTTTCCACCTCAACCGGAAGGGTCATTAGCGGCAATCAAAAAGGGGTGTCAAAAGGACACTGCAACGGGCACGATTCTAAGGGGAGCCATGCTGACCGTGATACACTAAAAGGTGGTATTCTTGTTGGAAATTTCACGCTGAATACGCCTATGCCACAAATGATGGGTCTGAAATGCCTCCGTAACGTGCCTTTTGTATAAAAACTGCCAACAACGTAGTTTTTCACCAATTTTTGACAATTTTTCTACACTTTTTGAAAATTTCTGTACAAATTACTCCACTTGGCGACCTGAAAAAATTTTTGCTATTACCTAAACTATTTCTGCGTCGAATGAGACTAACAGCAGCTCTGGAGGTGTGTTGATTGTTTGCGATTTTTCCAACTTTTGAACCGGAGGGTCAAAAACACCATATTTTTCATTTTTCAGTTTTTTCGTCAAATCGTACCATCCTTATAGGAGTAGGCGTTAAATTTCCTTTAGCATTAAATTTCCTACAAGGATGGTACAATATGATTTAAAAAAAAAAATTTTTTTAATTAAAAATATGGAGTTTTTGGCCCTCCTCACAGTGCTTTGATATTGGGGTTGAGTTTGAAAAAATTCTGTTCTTGACTTGGCTAAAAAATGTACTTAAATTTCATTAAAATGTGCTGAAAAAAATCGATAAAAAACTCCAAAAAAGTTTAAAATCCAAAATCTCTTATTGAATTGCAGAATATTATTTAGAATGCGTTTTTTGCCACGAATATGGCAGTTAACAATTTATTTTCCCTCAAAAACCTTAATTTTCAAAACAATGTACCTAACATAATATAGTACGATAATTTACGAAAATTCGCTCATACGATCATGCTGCATGACTGGAACTTTTTTTATTTTTTACCGTTGGAGAAAAGTTGCAGCTAGTCGCAAGAAATTTTAATGAGATTATGTAAAGAACGGGTTGCAGGAAGTAGGAATGAAATTTCATACTAGTCTTTTTCTATCTACTTGAGTTATTCACTTTTGAAGTTGAGGAAAGAGTCAAAATTCCGAGGATATCATTGGTCTCTAGACAATACCTCAATAGGGATTGATCCCAACTACATTAAAAAAATTTTATAATCTTGATTGAGTTATATACCTTTGCTCACATTCGTAGAAGATGAAGGTTCACCCCGATTCATGGTTCTTAGCCGATGGATACACTCGAACTGAATCGGTGGTCTGCACTATGTTTATATCTTAGGCCAAAAGACCTGAAGACAGACCTCGAAAATTGCCCCTCAGGCTTCCAAACACAACTTGTTGGGGCAAGAAACCATTGAATTGTCGTCTAGGACTATTTGGTGACATATCAAGAAAGTGCCCAGGTGCCCTCATCTCAAGAAAATTTAATTTATGGTTTTTCAGCTTTTTTACATGCCCAGTGTGCTCCGGGTCAGAAGTTGAAAAAATCGCAAAAAATCAATTATCACACCTCCAGAGTTACTGTTGATCTGATTCGTTTGACGCAGAACTAGTCTAAGTAATAGTACAATTTATTTCAGGTCACGGTGTAATTTGTACAGAAATTTTCAAAAAAGTGTAGAAAAATCAGTGAAAAACCACTTTTTTGCAGCTTTTAGGCAAAAACCTCGTTAAGGAGGCTTTTCAGACCCATCATGTATGGTATAATAGACGTGTTCAGCATTATATTTCCAAAAAAAACCCTTTTAATTGAACATAAATTGTCCTGGAATCCTAGTGTTCTTTGTTTTTTAATGCGGGTGCCGTACCTCAAAAATTGGACTTCTACATGAAAACGGGCTTCGGATTCAGCACACTTGAAAACCCACAGGACTGTTTCCAGATTTGTGGGGTACGACTTTAATTTTATTGCTTCAGAGTCTACCTAAAGGTAGCGGAAGCATTGTTTTCACTTTCGGCAGAAAAAAAATTGTTGGTATCCAAAATCAAAATTTCCACTCGCATTTTACGTTTTAGACCTTTTAGAACAACTTTGGTTCCGTGTCTGTCTGTGTGTGTGTGTCTGTGAGTGTGTGTGTGTGTGTGTGTGTGTGTGTGTGTGTGTGTGTGTGTGTGTGTGTGTGTGCTCTGCAGTCTCTCTTGATCCTGGATTTAGGGATCCCTGTTGCTCTGCAGTGTGTGTGTGTGTGTGTGTGTCTGTCTGTCTGTCGTGTGTCTTTCTGTCTGTCGTGTGTCCGCAGATCCTTGAAAAAAGCTTATTTTCCACAGTATTCATCCGATTTGAATGACATTTTCAGAGGATGTGCGGGCTAAGGATTAGATGGTGCCCTGTCAGTTTCATCGTTCTTGACTCAATACCACATTCTGCGCACGCGCAAACGTAAATTTTACCAAGTATCATTTTCTCACGCCTTAGTCGTCCGATCTCGCTCACATTTGGATGATAGTTGGGGGATGACAATTTGAACCTTTTATATCAATTTCAACATGATTGTATCTTTAATAGCTACTGCGCATGTGGCAATATGAAATCCTGGTAACAAACTTATTTTCCATAGGGTAGCAGGGAATGAGCTGGCTATGGGGTAGACGGTCCCCTGTCAGTTTCGTTGTTGCCAAATCAATACTTCACTCAGCGCACGCTTAAATTCCACGTAAATTCCATTTGTTAACTTTGAGGATGAAAAGAATGTGCAATTCCGTTTGTAAAACTAGGTTTCTCGTATTACAAAACTAGGTATTCTCGTTACAAAAAAACAGAAAGTTCAAACGCGTCAATACATTAAACAGGTAACTTCAAAACAGTAACTAAACAACTAAAACTGGAGTAGGAATTGAACTGTTAAAGGGGTGTGAAGCATGAGAACGAACACCATTATGCTCCATTTTTTCACACTCAAGTCGTTCGATTTCGCTTAAATTTGGATGATGGTTGGAAGAAGATGACTTGACTACCTGATCTCAATTTCAACATGATTGTATCATTAATAGCAACTGCGCATGCGCCTATGTAAAATCCTTGTAACGACCTTAATTTCCTGTTTTCATCCGATTTTGATGAAATTTTCAGCGAATGCGCGGTTTAGGTTTTAGATTGTCCCGTGCCTATTTCATTGTTTTCAACTCATCAGTTCATTCTGCGCTGCTCAAACGTAAATTACATCGAGAATCTTTTTTCGTTTCTTAATAGACCAATTATGACATTTCACGTTACTTCTTGATTTACTCTTTTCCGCTATGGAATTTTTCAAGATCATTTAAAACTTTTCATTGATCTATACATTCATGATAGGTAAACGACGAAGCTATGTGCCACACCCAACTTGGTAGACGTTTTTTATTAATTATTTTCATTTTTATTATTTATTTATTTTATTTATTATTTTTATTATTTATTTATTTTATATTTTTAGGCAGTGTTATCTTTAGCAACTTGATATTGATTACGTCGTTTATGCCCAATACAAAAAGCTGCAAATTATTAAGCAAAGGTTACTTAATCATTTATGTATTACACTAACTTTGCCTAACGGTCTGTACATAAATGTTATACAAAATTTATTGTACCTAGAACAGTACTAAGTAAATGATATGATCGTCTGCATTAATTTAGTTTCATCCTTTGGGTTATTAGAAAAGTAAAAATGTTACCAAAGCATTCTACCAGTCCACTCGATAATCCGACATAACATCGAGTTCCGATTCACTTTCCTGTACAAGAACATAAAAGGAACCGGTTTCGTCAATTAGGTAGTTTTTTTGGTGAATTCCACTTCGCAATAACCGAAACCAAACCATCCTTTTAGAAGAGATATCTATTGAGCTTATTTGTCGGTTCGATTCGGGAAAAAAACGCGACCGGAGGAATGCAAAGCAGGTGCCAGAAAGATGAGTTGAAGATTCTAAAATGAATAATGTTCGACACTTAGGCTGTAATCTTTCTCGTCCTCCAAAGATTTTACACCTTTTAGATCCTCTGGCACAAAGAGAATAAGTTCGGTAGTCCACGTTTCAAGAATTCAAAAATGAAAAAAAAAAAAATGGAATTAAAAGAAAAAAAAATCCGTCCGTCTTCCTTTTGCGGCTTTTCTCCGAAATCAATAGATCAAACTTCATGAAACTTGCGTCAAAAATCGCATTTGGGGTCTAGATGGTCCTAGAAGCCCGGCATCAATTTTTTCAACCCTAAAGGGTATCATTAAAGTGCTGAACATTAAAAAATCGAGATCTCAGAAACTTTCAAGGTAACAGAAATGATTTTGGTTTATTATTTTCAATAATGAAACTTTTTAATCGACCAAGAAAAAAATAAATTTAAAAAAATAAAGAAAAAATATAGATAAACCCCCCAGAAAATTGTTTGTTTTACGTTTCAAGATGAGTAGAATCCAAAAATCGAAAGAAAAAAATCCGTCCGTCCGCCGTCCACGGCTTTTTCCGAAATTAATTGACCAAACTTCACGAAACTTGGGTAAAAATCGTGTTCTAAGTCTGGATGGTCCTAGAAGCTCGGCATCAATTTGTGTCAACCCCAAAGGGTAGCATTAAAGGGCTAAACATTCAAAAGTCGAGATCTCAAAAACTTTCTAGATCAAATTCCTGTCGTCTGATTGTCACAAAAAACCATACATCTAATTCCGGATGTCTAAACAGACAATCTACCAAAGTTCAAGTTTACAGCACCAAAATTGCGGCCTGCGGAGAGGGACCAGAGCCGAATTTGATACAGGGCGCAGCATTCGACTTGGCAACGTCGCTCGCAACAAGCGGTGATCGAACGCTTATGACAAGCCTTCCGCTCCAGCGTTCTTACCCCATCCATCTTCAAAATTATATTACCTACCGCAAGAAAACTTATTGCTCAAATTGTGAACCAGTTACCTATGGATAATCATGCTGATAATAAGGAGCCACTTTGGAGGCTAAACAGTGGTCATCACTGTACCCCTCTTTTTTTCCCCCCTCCGAGTTGCCAGTGGAGTCCATGATGATGCTCCTTTTTAGTCGAAGATTGTAACATGGCTCCCCTTAGAATCGTGCCACTTCCAGTGTCCCTTAAGATCCCGTATTCAATGAGGGGAAAATGTTACGTTGAATAGTCACAAGAATAGTTGTAGTTTGAAGCTTTCTACAAATAGTTAAAATTCCGAAAACTATAGGAATAACAAGAACTTAGTAGTTACCTAACTAAGGGTATTACGGCTTCGAAATTGCCACAAAAACATTAAACTGGACGTTATGAATAAATTATGAACTAGCTTTTATCTATTTATATTAAACTCGAAACACAGTAAAAACTATTGTAGAAATTTGGGATCATCATGAAAACGTTGACAACTTTAAGCTTTTTCTAGTCATTTTAGCTGGCAGTTGTGCACTTATATCCGAAAAAGATCAAAACGGAAGTTAGTGAAAAACGTTGTCTTTTTCCACGAAAAAATAAATAGTTACAATGTTAAATCGATTTCGACGGTTATGCCATCATCAGTAACAAACAATAACTAATTATTGTTATTGTTTGTTACTGATGATGGCCTAACCGTCGAAATCGATTTAACATTGTAACTCTTTATTTTTCGTGGAAATAGACAACGTTTTTTACTAACTTCCGTTTTGAAATGGGCTTCTACAACTTTGTTGCGAGTGATTTAGTTCGTATCCGAAAGAGATATTAAATATTACCTCATCCACTTCTAATTACCATTGCAACACCTTCACATTTTATAAATTCTCAACATTTTCTTTATGGAAATCCGGTTCAGAATGCCTCAAAACGGATTTCCTTAAAGAAAATTATAGGTAGAAATATATAAATGTGTGTATGTGTGTGTGTGTGTGTGTGTGTGTGTGTGTGTGTGTGTGTGTGTGTGTGTGTGTGTGTGTGTGTGTGTTTGTTATTCCAGACGATAACATTTACTCTCCTCAGGATTGAGATAAAATCGCCGTTCGCGCTTTGGGCACAGCAAATTGCAAAACTTTCGAAAATGTAGAGATACAATAACTATAAACGGCTGCAAATCGTTAAATCTCTAATTTTTAATGAAATATTACTCAAATAAAGTTTGTTAACTGTTTGTTTTGTATTAAAACATACAAAATGTATGTACAAAATTATACCGAAAAATGTAGGTACTTAAAATTGGCTGAAAATCGAAAAACACTATGACGAATGGCTGAAATCCAATAAATCATGTTTGATGCATTATAGAATACCTATTATTTAGAAAAAGGTTGTTTGCCGTGAAATATAAGTTATCGATTTCTTTGCAAAAAACAAACTGAAAGCAATTCAACGTATATATAATATGAATTATTATGAGAATTTGCTCATACGATCATGCTGCATCACTGGTCCTTTTATTCAGTACATTCCTTATATTTTCGTTTTTCCCTTGTTACAAAAGAGGTTGAAATGACATTTTGAATTATCTTTGGTGCAGTGAACAGGCTTCGATCAGGTATATTTTACCGTTCTGGTCAGTGCATGTTTCTACCAAACTATCACTCACTAGACAGAAAATGTTTTAAACACAAACAATTGGAGAATTTTGGACACCCAAACTTTGGATAAATCTGCTCTACAAACTACTCTTCTCCAATTTTACACTTCCAGATTTAGATGGTTATCAAAGCGGACGAATTCTTCATCAGTGTGATTACTTCTAGCACTAGGAACAACGCACTTTTTGACATTTTACTAATAAAGACTAGAACAAAAAGACCAAACTACAACAACAGCAAACTACAAACCATAAAATAAACCTAAAGAAACCAAAATTCACATGCCTGCGGCTCTTACAGTGCCGTAGTTATATGTAGAGTGAAAAGGAACACACACGTACACTGACAAATGCCAGCCAAGTCAAAGTATTTACTTCCTTTCTAAGGGGGATCGTCTTGCTCTGTTCATGGATCAAGGAGGAACTACACTTTCTTCTACCTGAAGGTTGGAATCGATGGGTTCGCCTACTGGATGTTTAGTATGTTAAGGTATTGTCGTTAGTCTATCATGTTTTCAGTAACTACACCTGTGATGAATATGGGGGATTCCTCAATCTCGATTCTTGCAAAATCTGCATCTGGGATAGTTCCTGTGATATCAGCTTTCAGGATTTCCTCTGGGTGTAGCAGGTTAATAGCCTCCCCCTTTTGAAGGGGTACCTACTCCATTTCCATCACCTCCTTCATCCTCCATCATCCTTTCCATCATCCTCATGGTAGCAGAGCTCGGTTCCAAACCACCCACCCCTATCCCACTCAACCCCTCCAATATTAAATGTCCTGGCGACCCCCTCCTCCCGTTCCATGGGCGAAATGGGCAACATACATCTAACTTTAACCATAAAAATTAAGTATATACCCCTACCCTGCCTAATCAGATCCCCCCTTCTACTCTGCTCCCCCTTCCCTTCCACCACTTTTTTAAAGCCCCGGGAATGGATATGGGTAGTTTCTCTATCTCGATTCTTGCAAATGCTGCAACTGGGGATAGTTCCTGGGCTATCAGCTCTCAGGGTATTCTCTGGGAGTAGCAGGTTAATCGTCTCTCCTCTTCTACTCCATTTTCGCCTCCTTGCCACACACAATTGCCTTTGTTCTTGACCTAGGAAATTGAAAAGATCTGTTTTACTGTAGCATTTTGTTGAGACTGTATGGTCTGCTACCCGCTACCAAAAAGTGGAACTTGGTTAGCAATATGGTACCCCAAGAAACTTACCTTCAGACTAACTTCTGAAACCATCAGTATCATTATCATGTTTTAACAGGGAATAATAAAAATAATGAATATTTTAATATTCATTTTGTATGTTCTATAGGGTTCACAATTAATAAATTTCTGTTCAACTAGGTTTGCGGTGTGGTGTGTCGGTAACACCAAGGGATTTTACAAAGTAGTAGTTTAATTGTGTGTGTTTGTATGTGTGGCTCATGACGTGATTGTGGGTATTGGTTGTAGGATTCGATATTCCCTCATCTTTACACATATTAAGTGCTCCAGTATTACGAGAACTTATGGGGGATTTGAATGATCTTTTATAAAACAATGACGACAGTATTGGACAGATAAGACAACTATTACCCCGAATGAGTTCTCCAATACATATTCTTCCGAACTAAACAACGTAGTTGCATTTTACCCAACTGGTCGGATATTGTTCTAATAGGCTGTGTTCAGATAAACTCCTTTTAAAGTGTCATTATTTAACTAAAAGTACGTTCTAAATGAAAATTGGACCATGTTACAAACATAATATGTTTGTCACAAACGTAATATGTCACAAACGTAATATGTCACATGTTTTTCACAAACGTAATATGTCACAAACATATTATGGTCTGGGATTCAGTGCCTAATGCAGATAATATTGGTTGTCAGACTATTCATTCATCGGATCACTTAGATGTTTCTTATTAAAGAACGGGAATAACAACTTTGTGAACAAAATGTTAACGTGTCTACATGAATACCAGTGAAACATACTGTGCAGGCGCCTATCTATCCAGAATTTGTACGTACTTTATATTTATTGGTTAGTAAGTTGAGACATGGGAAACCAATGCATTCATGAGTTAATGAAATCACCATGAATTGATTAGTTTTCAGAAGTAAGGAAACCGTGTAGTATGAATTCAGAATGCAAGAATGTAACAGCTAAGTATGTGCTAACATATCAGCATAGTTTTGTAGAATACGAGAAAAATACAGTGACCGATTCTCGTACCTGTGAATAGATGAGTTTTTCTTTTCTGAATCAAACTGATACGAAAATTCTCTTAGCAAATTCAGATAAATCACATCTGACAACAAGGGGAGAGTATTATTTGAGGCATTTATAATACAGGACGCACACGAGAGCGCTCTCTCCGGAGAACCATTGAAACATGTCTCTGGGCGAAAGATGAGTTGTACGTTTATGCAAGTGACGATATTTTACATTGGAGAAAATTCAAATTTGAATTCACCACCAAAAAAACAAGGGTATATGAACTTTTACCCAATTTTTTTCGCAACAACAATTGTCAAATAAGGCATTTTTATCGAGTACTCATGAATGGAAGTAGGTACCTATAGTAAAAGCAGGAATCCATATATTTTCTGCACGCATTTCAACAACAAAAATCTCTGCGGCCCGTTCCAGAGGTGGTCGGCTTCTTCGAGAATTACGAAATACGAAGGACCAAAAAGGATCTTCGAAGATGCGAACCATCAATCTCTCCTGAATAGGATTTCTTACCTTCTGGATTCCGCATTATCCCTCATTTATTACTCCTCCGAATAAATTTATCGTGGGCCTTGAGAGGAAAATGAATGATCCCCAGGTAGGATTAAGGAACCCCGCGAATAGGTAACAAGTGTACCGGAGTACGAAATTGTGTAGGTACCGGGAGGTCGTCGGTTCAGGAGCAGGTCGGCCCCCCAAGGCTGTCCGCCCGGTGTCATCTTCCACTTTATTCAGTCTTTTTTGGACTTGCGGGCGAGGGGAGGGGGGTTTCTTCTTTCTTCTCGTAAAACTTCTTCGTCTACTTACTGCCCCCTTCCCTCCCCCCTTTTATTTCGCAGAGCCCCAAACCAAAATGACCAAGAAAACTGGGGTAGTGCTCATCCCCCACTATGTCCCCCCCTTGATCGTATTCTGCTACATATATATACACCTTTGGGCCCTCCAGTCATCGTAACAGTCCATCTTTCGACAGACCAACCTCAATATGAAATCCATAGTAAGTGACCTATGGATATTAAGTTACCACCTAGTCTATCCCAGAAATCATAGTAAATTTCAATATCTATCATACCCATTTTAACTAACAGTTTTATCAAGTTTAACCAAATTCAAATTGATATTTCCTTCTTATTTATTTTCAAAATAATAAACAATAAACATTTTGAAACTCAGGGTATAAAGAGCGTCAACCGCTTAACAAGTTAATATTTTCAGTGATAAATCTTTGTAATCGACTAAGAAAGATAAAATTTTTCCTAATGCGAAAATTGTTTGGATGAGTATAATAACAAACCATTATTATTTATAATAACCAGACGTTGAAATTTATAATTTTTATATAGTCTGATACCGAAGTATCATACAAACCAGATAACACATTTGTGACTCAACCAAACTTTAAGTATTCATGACTGGTAAAATATTCTCAAAATGGAATCTAAATTATTCCAAACACCTAAAAATACTCCTCTCATACATATGAGTTGCTGATTGTTCAATTCTAATTTCTTAACGCACTTTGGAAAACACATCAATAATTATTTTCAATGAAAATGAAGCTGACTGCTGGCGAAATCCTCTATTCTGATACTGCAAACCCTACGAGAGAACCTGAATATTTAAATTGAATAATTTTAATTGTTTTTTGACAATTTTGTTTGACAATTTCGTTTGAGGGAATGAATTATATTGATAATACAAAACATTTCCTATAGGTTAACCATATGGTTTCCAAAATTGTGAAAACATACTAACCCTATAACTCAAAACCATTTTTACATGTTTTTTTTTTTTTTCTGAGAAAAAATGGAACGATGATTACATTTTTTATGTGGCCATTATTTTTCTATTATCACAGGAAACGTATCTTTTTATGAAAGTCTACATATGAAAACAGTACTTAATTTTCAATCATCAGTTATGCGAGTCCTGAAACATTGGCTTTATCTCTCACGTTGTTCTTTCAATAGCTGTAAATTAGAAGTCGTTTCAATATTTAAAATCAAGGATCAAAACTTGACCTTTCATTGTTAGAGCCAAACATTCAAGTCCCTAATACACCTTTTTCTCATGTTTTCGTATTGACAGTTACTACGTGCAATTCTATTATAAAAGGCAAACATATTATTTTCATTCAGTTATGCTAGTCTTGAAACACTAATCTACGTATGCATCTCAGTGTGTCCTTCAGGTTAGCTTCAAATATGTTTTTCATATATTACATGGTTCGGTTTTATATTCAGCATTCAGAGCCCAAATTCTAAACCCGAATTGCGTATTATTCCCTTCCCTTGTTCGGTCGTTGATAGTTTATGTTGATGGTTTATGTCCAAATTCTAAACCCAAATCGCGTCTTATTCCCTTCCCTTATTTGGTCGTTGATAGTTTATGTTAAAACTTTCAAGGTCGAGAGAAACAATTATACTGTTAGAAACTACAGGTTTCTTCACTAAATTTATTAAATGAACTAAGTCGTTAATTTATTTGGTATGATCGCAGGTGTTGTCACTTTGCTTCTTCGGCCTCGCTGCCGCCGCCTGGCCCAACTCCAGAACCGCCAGGGCGCCTCAGCAATTCAGGCAGCAATACATTCAGCCCCAGCAGTACATTGCTCAGCCCCAGCAATACGCCGCCGACCCCCTGAAGCCTAAACCCATCGCCATCATCTCCCAGAACGCCAACCTCCAGTACGACGGAAACTTCAACTACGAGTAAGTTGATGTATCACATAGCCACTCTAGTTTTGTATCTTTAGCAACATACTGAACTCAACTTTTTTACTAACACTACGAAATCAAGTTTTTTAATAACTCGATATTGAGGCATATTGGTCAGGCATAGGAACTCCACGTCCATAGAATAAGCACCCGCTGCAGCACAAAAAATGTCAAAATAAATGCCTCCCCTAAAATCATTTTTCAAATCCGTACAAATTCATTTAAAATTCAAATTGCGTGATTAACCTTTTTTACTACAATTGTATAGAGCTACATATTTGCGGAAATGCAGCTACCAGTACTCATGCACGATCTTCCAAATTCTGAACCAAACCATCATCGCACTATTACTTCAATTTGAACTCCTAAGTTGGTCTTCTTGGTCCTACTATATAGATGTAATAACTGTGGCACCAGCTTCACTCTTATATTAACCAAGCGGTCCCTGTACAAAGTCTTTTGGACGTCGCATAACCAACAAAGCAAATATGCCTAAGATAAGACGTCCGGAAATCTTATGCATTGATCTTTTCTCCTAGTTCGAATTACATCTGCCATTTATCTTACGTATCTATGTTGTTTTTTTCTGCAGCTTCCAGTCTGAGAACGGAATCGCCCAAGAAGCTGTAGGCTCCGTCAAGGTTCTGGACCCAGAACACCAGGCTCAGGTGATGCAGGGACGTTACGCATACACCGCCCCAGACGGCACCCCCATCGAAGCCACCTGGTAAATAATATTTAACTTCCAGATAATGTTCATAAATTGTTTAAAAATGGGGTAAAATATGAATCACGTGACAGAGAAGAAAATGGATTTCTGATTTTAAAAGGCAAACCACAAGCATCTTCAGAGGAAATTCACATTTACTATCAACCAGATATAGAGAGTTACGGCATTCAATTTGCATCACTCTTAACATTTCTTTCACCTCTTTATTATTTCAATTGGTTTTTATCTTAATAAAAACGTATATTTATATACTTTCAACATATAAATAAAACAGAGGCTAAGGAATCATGAGATATTGTGATAAAATGAGAGCATTCCAAAAAGTGGCGAACAATTTTCCTGCTATGAAAACTAAGGGAGTTACACTTCCCTAATAACGCATTGGTTGTACGTGAAAATCAATATTTTCGCCGTGACGTGACGGTCGGAAAAATTGAAACGTCCTGTTAATAATTATTAAATGATAAAATGATATAATTTTCAAGTTATGAGAATTACTTATATTTAGGGGATGAAATTTCACACAACTGATCTTGAATTCGGATTTAGCATCCAACAAAGGAGTACCTATATCCCGGCAATTAAATTTCTTTCATTTATAAATTGTAGTTAATTCCATACTTTTTTTAATGCCTTCTTGAAACTATTTCTCATCCAACAGGGTAATTCTTTCTCATCTTTATGTCGGATAAACTACCAAAAACCTCAACGCTTTCACTTACATTTTTCATTCTCCAAAAAACTATATTAACAAAGGATACAAGCCGTTAGTTGAAATGTTCGCATTTTCAACAGCAAATCACCACAAAAATATCAGCCCAAATGATTCATGATTTTATCATTCCCTTTCGAAATTTCTAAACTATCTACTTTTTTTTCTGTAATTTATGATTTAATAATTGAATTTGCATACAAATTCTATTCACTGAGAACCTTTGGAATTACCAAAATATAGCCCAAACGTATTTATATTAGTTTAAGACATGAAAACATAGATAGTATTGATATACGGACATTGATGACTTGTTAGGATTTGTGATCAGGTCAAGTGAAAGTAGAAATTTTTCGTTGAAAATAAACTCGAAGATTGCTCCTCTGCATTTTACTAGATTTCTAAGGCTGATATCACAGTCCGCTGGAGCAAACAAGTGTACGCATCAATGTTAAATTTATTCCGGCGATTCATAGTCAACCGTTCCTGTTTTCTCAAGGATCACCGCGACGAAATCTCTGCGACGATTCCTATTTATAAACCCTCAACCCACTCATGGCTCTGATGAAATATCAACTAATAAATGTTTCCCCTGCGCACAGGTATGCTGACGAGACTGGATTCCACATTGAAGGAGCCCATCTCCCCGTCCCACCACCCGTACCAGAAGCCATCGCCAGGTCACTCGAATACATCAAGTCGCTCCCTCCTTCCAAGGAAGACCAGTACAAACAGTAAACTACAGATCTTCGGTTCATCTCAACGACTATTGATGTATAGGACAACTTCTACGCCCATGACAACGACTAACGACCAGGTACCTGTCTCCCGAAATTCGTCTTCGACCGTCTAAGTCACCATTCGGAAATTCCTCCCCCTTCGGCCGTGTATATAAATTGTAATAAAGTGATTCGACTGTAAATGTTTTTTCATTCTTTCTACCATATAACTGCTTAAGATATGTATGCACAAACAAAAACCTGACCATGTAGAAAACAGCAGTAATACACAGTTTTCTGCACAAACCTCTTTGTGTTTGAGATTTTTGTTGCTGTTCATGTGTACAAACAGAATTGTCAACAGAATGATAAAATGGGGCAGCACCCTTATTCAATATCCACGTGTTGAAACAATAATTTTTTGGTGGCTTGATATTAAAATCACTAAAGTTGTCCCAATCGTTGTTATTTTATGGTTAGGTACACCTTGGGAGAGGAGTGTAAAACACAGTTATTTTTGCTCTGACGTTCGATTTCATCCATTTTCATTCAATTTTCGTCAAGCGTACCAGAGATTTCACCAAATATTTCCCTCTTTGGTTGATTTATTTACGCGGTTAACAAATATAAATAATCTATATCTATAAAAATCAAATTATGTATATTTGTATGTCCTTTATGTTCGATCAAAATTATGAACCGATTTTGATGCTGTTTTTACAGCATGCCCTTTGAACACCAGAGACAAAGATAGGCTAAGTATATAGGAATTTCACAATTCACCCCTTTCAGCCGTGAAATCATCATTTTATTGAAAAACCGCGATTGCTTCTGGCCTCATTCTAAATGTTTCACTTCAACAATGACTTTCATTTCGACAATTTCATTAGACCGAAGCAACAATTTTTTTTTTTTTTTTTTTTTTTTAAATAAACAATATACCTATAAGATAATATCATCATGGTGGATTTTAGGCGTGAAGGACTTTTGATGACAAATTCAACGATAGCAAACCGGATTTGGTGGGTTGAGCCGAGCATTTTCTATTCGTAAAGATAGATCATAAAAAATTGATATCAATATGGGAAGAGTTTTAACGTAGCTAAGATTATGTTGAGGTTGAAGAAATGGGACGCTTTTACCAGTACCAATTACCAAAAACAAAAAAGACCACAAATTCATAAAAATAAAAAATAACAATAAAATTAAAACTAAAAATAAAATAGAGAGTTAAATATTCTCCCTCGTTCACCCAAAAGGGAGTTGAAATTCGATAGGGACATCAAGAGACGAATAAAATGATGGGCTCTTTCCTGATCAGCTGAGTGAGCTAAATTCTCTCTTTTTCACCCTAGTAATGTGAAATTTGACAGGGAGCCTCTCTAGAACATTAAGAGACGAATGCGATGACGGGTTCCAACCAAATCAGCTTACTTAGCTAAATTCTCTCCTATTCGCCCTAGCAATTTGATAGGAAGAGACATCGAGTAACGAATAAAATGATGGTCTCTTTCCATGAACCATAATAAATTGTAATAAATAAATTATTGTTTTTTGTAACAATGACTGTAAGAATAATATGTTAGCGTGACGAAGTCAGTCGGGTCAGCTAGTCTGATATAAAATCATTTTGACGAAACATCGTCATTAGTTTAGCATCTAGGTACATATTATAGGAAAACAATTGAAAATCTGAAAATACTTTCAAATCGTATCAGCTGATTTCCGGCATGTTCTATAGTCTGAAAATATTTTTGCGATTTACAGTCGTCTAGGTGGTGTTAATTTTAAACTCTCATGCTGTGATGGAGCGCAAGCGGTTGTTATAATGGATGCGTGCACTTGTTTCTGAGTTTCCAATTCAGTTGATTTGTAGGGGATGTAGTGGATCAAGTTTAGAATAGTTCCAGACCAATCTTACACAGAATGAATGAGTCAGTTAGAAATGGTGTTTTGAGCTCCAACTTGAATAATCAAGAGAACGAAAACTCTTCGAGAACATTCAAAACCATTAGGTAAATTTCAAATCTCCATCATTCTGCTATATTCCTTGAAACACCCTCCAAAACTTTACGTTCCAGCGATGTATTCAATTTCATTTTCTGCTGGGATATTTAGCGGAAATCTTGAAGGTAATTTTCAATAAGTTGTGTAATTTCTGGCAATATCAAGCATTTTTTAAAGCTGACTTGAACCCCTAAACTCGAGAAATCGGATGTTAACTTACTCATTATTTACTCAACGAATCGTGGTAATTCGTTAGAGGTGATATCTTTAAACTGAGTATCAGTTAGGATCAGCGAGGCAGTTATTGTGAGTTGCCAAGAGAACACACAGAAGAGACAACATTGAAATAATAAACCTTGATGTAATGATTTGCACTACTTCATACACAATCGGTGGTAAAGGACTTCATTGATCTATTCGCTCATAATGTAAGTTTGAGGAAGCTGATATGCCACACAAACGCCTTACGATCTCACCAAAAGCAGTAAAGCTTCAATATTCGCATTCATGCTAGGAGCTGTCACAAATTTTATTGTATTATTTTCAATAATGAACCTTTGTAATCGACCAAAAGAAAAATTTTTTTTTAATCCCCTTCAAAATTTGTTGGTGTAGTTACGTTTCAAGATGCGTAGAATCCAAAATTGGAAGAAAAAACCCTTTCGCCCGCTGTTCGCCGTCCGAAATTTTTCTCGAAAAGTATTGGATCAAACTTTAAGAAATTTGGCTTGAAAATCATACTGCGGCCGGGGATGTGCCAGTAACATCGGCATCACGTTCGATCAACCCTAAAGGGTAGAACCTGAGGGCTGAAATATTCAAAAATCGAGATCTCGAAGACTTTTAATGTAATAGTAATGTTTTTTTAAATTTTCAGTTATAGATTTCCGCCCAAAGAATCGAATGAAACCACCCTGGTCGATATACATTTATTCGTTCGCTTTCCCTAAAGGCTAAAAAATCGACAAGAAAAAAAAAATTTCCCTGAAAACTATGACGATTGTATCAGCTGATATAATTCCAACGGAATTCTGACTTCATGAAATCGAGTTGAATATAACTTCGGTGTCCTATTGCGCTTGTGAAGCGTAGGTTGGTGATCACTTTTGGTAAGGTGATTGTACATTTACAAGTTATGGAGGTAGAGTGTTCAGCTGAGAGATATATATATTTGGCCCATTATTAACGATTTTAGTGCAGGGGGGGGGGGGGGGGCACCCATAAATATATTTTGAACTATGTGATACCTGATAACTCAGGTTCCGATTCATCTATTGCCATCAATAAAAGAAAAAGAACGAGAGTATGGAGCATCATTGTATTGTCCGTAATCTGAACTGATGCACCTTAGTGAGGGGCAAGGTAATCTAGTGGGCGTCATCAGAATCGGATCTGCACTCAATGTTTGACGGCGAAAGGAAGAGTCGACTGACAACATAGCCAGAGGAGAACTGATTCTTCTTCCATTGATTTTGAGCACAGAACACATATAAGAGTAGAAGCGGCGTCCTCCTCAACCGTCCGTTGATCGAGCGATGCCAACTCGCTGGGGTGCTTTATAATATCCACTGCACTCATCTTCTCGTATTGTAACCGCTAATCCCGTCCATTCTACATCACATTTCTCTACAATTTACTACATTAAGTTCCAAAACCGAGTAATCAAGGTGAATTCTGGATAATAAGGATTAATAATGACTATTTTGCAACGGTTCCAATAGTATAATGTCCTTTTAATAATAAAATATCGGCAATGTATGTATAAAAACTTGGAAAAGTAAACAGATTTCCTTCCGACTAAAAGTCTGCAATCAACAGTGTTGATAATTTTCGGCAGTTTTGGCGGTTTTGGCACATAAACGAAAAAAGCGTAGCACGGTTTTTTCATTCCTAAAATGAGCAATCCATTCCGAACTTTTTGTTAACTACTGGAGTCGTGGCCTTTGAAGCTGAAAGGTTTCAGGTGATCATTCAATGGAGGAATGGAATCTTATCCGATTAACTTGATTCTCGGTGGTTTAATAATTTTTGTTCGTCTAGGAAGCTGTAATTTTTTTCTTTAGCAATTTCGCTCGAAGTATTTGGTCTTTCCCAAACTATTGTCAGTGAATTCAAATTTCATATCGATGCAAGCTTTGTTCTGTTCCAGAAGGGGGGAGTTTTTTTTATTTATTTGGGTTTCATTGAATTACAAAATTACGGATAAATCATGATCTTTTCAACCTATTTCCACGAACTTTTCCTTGTTCGTTTTCACATTGTAAAAGCCGTCACTCGAAGTATATTCCATGATCATACCTTGTACAAACAAGACATAGGGACGTCTTGTGCCTGTCCCTGTGATGCATGAATTAGTTACCAATATGTTTTTATCTCGATTAGACAATCAGATATCTGGTGTCTGGAATGTATAAATGTACGTATAACAATTTAGGGATCATTTGAGAACTCTCCAAAACGGATTTTGATGTCAAGAATTTCCGGATCATTAATATTTTAATAACACTTTTTGTTTTATCAATGAAATCCCAAAATTAATCTATCTGCGGAAAGTTATTTATAAATGAGTTTAATTACTTTATTAAGTAGGTACCATCCTCTCATTTAAAAAAAAAAAAATAATAAAAAAAAAACAAGCATATCAAATGAAATATTGTTGATCACAAAACTCTAAACGAAACACCTTACAACATCATTATATAATCCGAAAATGTCTAACAATAATCTGTTATATTTTGTACTATGAACAATTTCGTCGACCATGAATTAGAACCATAAAAATGTCATACATACCTAAGATTGTACGTAAATTTGAAAAAATATATAAAATAAAAGAAGGAATTTACTTACATGATGGAAGAAAGCAAATCGTCTAGACAAGGTTTGATCTATTGCAATTGTCCTATTGTTTGTATCTTTAAAATGTATTTCTATATATTACTTGCTGACTGAATTTTTGAAATAACCTTTACTAAAATACAGATTTATCATGGATTTAAATAGGCTATTGCTCTTAAAGCATGTGTGAGTGGGTTAAAAAAAATGTACCTTGGAGACCTGAATGATTTATTACCTTGCTCGTTCCACATCCAAAAGCAAAACAGCAAGGTATTTTATAAAATTATTACCACACTCACACTTACAGGTAGTCCACTACACACTACATTAACGCCAATAGCTACTTTAAACAAAATCGTAAGGCAACAACGAAAGAAATACTACAAGAAAGCCGTGAACGGTGGGTGATTTCAAGATACGCGGATTGGGAGCTGGGTGTCGTGGAGCGGGTGTAGTTGGCATCACTTGCTTCGCGGCGGAGGCCGCTTCTACACTTTTTTGTGTTCTGTGATTTTGAGACTGGCCAATGTAGACCTGTCCTCAACTGGAATGTCCGGGATCGGATTCCGATCCATCAGCTACTGGTTGAAATGAGCAACCTAGTTCACCAAGTGACGAAACTGAGTCAACGTTGTGTTACCAAACCAAATCGCAATGCCTACTTCGAGTTCTAATGTTTAAGGGCCAGTTCCATCAACGGGAGTAACTCCCGATTGTTATAACACAGGATCTAGATAACAACCGCGAGTCCGTGTTTTCACTGTTCCACCATCAATTTTTATTCCCAGATTAGCCGATCTGCAGAGCAATTAGCATCCTCTTAGGAAAAACAGGGTTACAGTTACAGAGTTCGATACACAAATTTCCAAGTTGGTGAGCTATGAGAGAGTTGTGGATCAGCGCTGATCCGTGGGTTAACCCACCCTTAAGGATGGATTCAGGAATCTGTGTGTTATCACAAGTAGATAACGAGTCAATTTGGTGGAACGACCTTTCTCCGTTTCGACGAGAAATCTGACGGTCATGGGTTAATAATCCTAGGAAACAGTTCCTTTGAGCCTGACGGCTAAAATTAAAAAACATGAATATGCTTTAGCCGTACACGACTCACTCCTCGTCGATTCTCTGAACCCGACCCCCCATCGGCCTCTGAACTCTGTTTATCATTCTGCCATCAATCCTAAAACATGGAATCATGTTTTAGCTCCTCGCTCTCACTTTATTATAGAAATGATCACGACCATTGAGCTCTTGTGAGATAATGATCTCCTAATAGAAACTCGCGAGTAAACATTCACTTTATTATAGAAATGATCACGACGATTGAGCTCTTGTGAGATGATGTCCTAATAGAAAAGTTATTTAGAAAGAGGCAGCCATACGAAATTACACTTACCTATTAAAATAATTTAACCACCGCTTCACAAATCTAACCGTTCTCGCAATATTCGGATCACCTGCTATGAATCACATAATCAGACCAGCTCAATGAAATCATCAGAAATAATTAACAAGCGGTTGCAATCATGTTCACAATATCAATAATTGAGAATGATCACCTGTGTGTAAACAATTATTCATATAACCATGCTCATAACTCAGCTTGTTGGCCACGCACTTCGGTAGAATAGTATGGTTGGATAAATCGAGAGCTTTCGAACGAATGGTCAACGAATTTTGTGGGATGAAAAACGACGAAGTATCATATCCCTAGCAACGACTCGGTTGTAAGCGGAAATCATCACAATTATTGGCGCTACTTTCGTTGCACTCTCGTGGGACATTTTTCGGTAGTTAGATCACGGCTAAAGCATATTCACTAAAAGTTAGCCCAAAGGAAAACTCCTGGTGGTGAAACTGGTGCTAACATGTATAAATTTTAATGAAGTTATTAGCGGCCTTTACACTTACATTCTTACCCACACGCTCAAAACCTGAAGAATTGCGCTAACCGTCCACGCAATCGTGTGGGAAAGATTTGAAAGCCAAAAAAGTGGGCATGCGCTTTCCCAAACAAAAGTGTGTCCACTTGATGGCGCAAGGGAAAGAACGCAAGTGCAAAGGGGTATCCCGCACGGAATTCCCGGAACGTGGAATGTTCGATTCGACAGACGAACAGTTTTGGCTGGCGTGCCGGGTTTTGTGCAGCGTTCAGTACGTGTAGTAATATTTTTGTGCTTTTTTTTACTTCAAAGGACGTAACGTTACGTTGGCGATGATTGGGATGTCAACTGTAAGTGGATTATTAACTTTAAAAAATAAAAAATAAAAAAATTAGAGGGTTTGGATGGAAGAATACACACGACGTGTCAGTAATTTGCCGTTAATTAGGGAAGTAGAAGAAAATGACCCAGAAGATGTATTAATTACAATCAGTCATTATAGCCATTCAGCTACACTGGTTGTGAGGTGAGGGGAGGATATTGTTATGGCTATTCGTCATTGCTTATTATTGGATGGTCCGAGCGCTTTCTCTTCACAGGCTCATGAGGGATTTATAAATTACTAGCCGCTTCGCTTGCCTTTACGTCCAGCCGGGTTGGAAGGGAAGGAAGGGGAGAAGCCCCCAGGACTCCCCGTTAAGTTGCTCGCTTTGTTTGTTTGACGTGGGTTGTCTCGCTCCCTTCGCAGGCTCTTTGTGGAATGTATAGATGCGATGGGATATAGTCCATCTCGAGTTCGCATGAAAAACCTCGTTGAAATCCGACGAGTGTAGGGAATATTGCTCGCTTCGCTCGTTTGGTGTGGGATGCATAGATGCGATGGGATATAGTAGGATACCATCGAGACCTGCAGCCCATGGTTCGGGTGGGTGTGGAGAATTTGAAAATTGCTCACAATCCATTACAATTGACATTCCCAAGGGAATGGGGGAAAAAAAATCAAATTTTATAAAAGGTAATATTTATGTAATATCTAATATTTATTGCCGTTGGATTTATAGCAGTAATTGTGCATGCGCAAACATTAACTAATTCTATATGTCCATGTTACAATATGTGAGGAATTTATACTTCCCTAACAACTTGACAGACTTTTTTTCTGTTGGAAATTACTTTCAAATAAATTATTAAATCTTATAAAGCTATGTGGAACCACGAAAAGTTCATTAGGTGTAATAAAAATAGGCCATTCATCTGCGTAGAAGGGCTATAAAATAAAGATTATATGGAACCATGAAAAGTTTGGTTTTAAGAATATTTCAATTCTTCAACTAATTTTATACGTCCATCTTACAATATGTGAGGAATTTATACAGCCCTCCCAACTTGGCAGACTTTTTTTCTGTTGGAAATTACTCGCAAACAAAATAAATCTTATAAAACTACCTATGTGGAACCACGAAAAGTTCATTGGGTTTAATAAAGATAGGCCATTTATCTGCGTAGAGGGGCTATCCAATAAAGATTACGTGGAACCATGAAAAGTTTAGTTTTAAGAGCATTACAGTACTAACAGAAATGCCGGATGTTAAATTTTTGTCAATGAGGAAGCTATACTGCCCACCCAACCTGGCAGACGTTTTTTTTTCTATTGGGAATGACTATCAAACGCGGTATCTTATGTGGAATCTCGAAAAGTATAGTTTTAAGTATGCTTCAGTACCTACTAACAGAACAATCAGGTGATGAATGCTTTTAAGTATTTGTTTTCCAGGTATATTTTTCAAAAGGTTGGCTTCAAAAGGTTATTTTATGTGTGGAGAAGGGCAAACGGAAAACTTCCCGAGCTCAAGATGTTCGAAGGCAAAGATCAGAATAACGACGGAGGGCTTCTCATTTTAATCGCTTCGCCTTCCTTCTCCTAGCATTTTGTCCAACTTCCCGTCACTTTTTTCGATATCCGATTTCGGATTCAGATTTGGCGGAATGAAAACTGTAATGTGCCCGCAAACACCGTCCCGAAAAACGTCTCATTGCAGGGTCAATTTTAATGAGAAAAAATGAAGTTTTTCGTCGGAATTTTTGAGAAAACGGGCCCGTAATCTTCCATTTTTTTACGCATTTCCCAAAAGTTCTTTCGCAATCCAATCGCGCCGTCTTCTTCCGCGTACAAAAACATATGAAACCGGTATTTTTCTGGAATTTTTTACGGCTGTTTAGAGGGGTAGGGGAAGCGGGAAAGTAGAAAAGAACGACATTAAAAAGAGCTCCCACCCCCCTCCCGCCCTACAGCCCATGGTTCGGGTGGGAGAAGAAAATATTAAAATTGCTCTATACACTATTTCGGAAAACCCCAAGAAGATCCACCCACTCGTAGTCTCCCGCCACTCAGCAGTTTGGCCAATTGAACAGACAAACAGCCAACCAACAGACAAACAGACGGAGTTTCATTCTTATAAAATAGTATAGATAGGAACGTTTAGTTTACGTAGGTTGTAATTAAAGAGAGCATTGGGTTGGTAAGGGGACCACCAAGTATGTTGGGGTCTTTGTGTGGAAAAGGTTTTATATATGTTATAATATTGAATTCTTGTCCTTCTGGATTTGAAAGTATGGAATGTCCAAATATTGATTGTGTTTGTTAAATAGTTGGTATTTCTTAGGTAGATAGTTGCTATACAGTGGTTTATGCCCCTATGAGGGCAGTCATCCATATGTGCCAGGGTAGTTGCAGTGTTGTAGGCAAATGTATTCAGTTTGGGTTGATTTCCTATGGCAGAAGGCCCTGCAGTAATCAAGTTGACACAGTTATCAAACCTCAATGCACCAACACTTATGTAATCAATTATTTAAATAGTTGTAAAACATTTTAGAAATAGGAAAATTTAATTTAAACCTCATGGTGGTTTCAGGGCACTCACCTGGATACCCACACGTAGAAATGTATCAGCGCTGATGAACGTTTAACAGGAACTCACCGATTTTAGGCCAGTGGAAGATCTTACGAGCATTTGAAATTTTCCACAGGGGTATCTGATTCTTCTTCATAATTCCTTCTTCATTCTCAAACGACCCTCCAAGTCTTTTAATTATTTAGACGCAAACCCGAACCATTCCGGAAGGTTTCTTCAAAATCGACCGAATGGTTTCAACGTTATGGACTATCAACGATACATTTTAGGTTTGCTTAAGCCATAGATGAACCAATCGAAGACATTCTTCAACTAATATTTAATTTTGAACAAACTCTTACAAACAGGTGTTGAAGGAAACACGGTGATGGTGAGGACATCGGTAGGGGACCGGCCGGGTCTAGTTGCTGACCTGTACCATCGTCAATGATGTAATCGGAATTGGACTACAATTCACAATAGAACAATTTTGATTCCGCCTATTTTTTACGGTCTTTGTGTCCCTGTTCCAATTTGACCCATTGTAAAACCATACAAAGTTATCGTCCGATTTCGATAAAATTTTTAAAATTGTACAGATTGGCTTTACTGTGCAAATATTCATTAACGGACAACAGTAGGCTTTGTACACGCACAAACTTAAAATTCTTGAAACAGTAGTAATAGCTAGGCATAATTTTATTTCGATTCCCCTATGAATTGAAACGTTGTTGAATCTATAGTAGCCTCTACTCATAATCACTCGTAAATTCCTTTTAAATCCCTAGACGATTCTCAGGGATTTTGCCGGAACAATCGATGGTCAATTTCATTTCTCCCGGATCAAAAACAGTTATAATCTCAAATATATAATTCATGTGTTTATACTTGATATAATTCTCAAGAATTATTGCTTTCTATGAAATTCTCAGGTATTGTGTGGTTAAGGATCGAGATATGATTTTATGAATTTCATTGTTTCTTGATCAATGTTAGTCTAGGCCCTTAGAATTCTTGTTACAAGGATACCTAGACACCATCTATGGGTTGGTGAATTCTGAGGCTAGGGGGGGGGGGGGGATCTACCTTTCCTATCTTAGAGGATTATAAATTGTTAGAGGATACCAAAATCAAATATTAGGTGGCCAAGGGTTATGAACTCCATATTGCTTCCATCACACATCGAACAACATCGTTAGTTCGAGAGCAGACCTGCCCCAAGGATGTCCACCCTGAGGTTTTTACTGTTTTTACCTGCTTCAGGTCTTGGGGGAAAGAACTTCCTCTGGACCCCACTACGTTTTTTATGATGAGCCGAACAAAATGACCAAGAAAACTGGGGTAGCCGCAGTTTAGCCCCTCTTCTGTCAGATTCCCTTGCATGTATAAATACAGCTTTGAGCCCTCTACTGATCACCAGTCCTCTCATCGACAGACCAACCACAATATGCAATCCATAGTAAGTTGCTTCTTCCCAAAAACTCATATTAATGTTAGACCAACCAACAACTTCTGCCTAGTACTTTAAGCAAAACCCAACATAGACCATTGTATTACGAGTGGGTTTGGTGGGCGTTTTATACTCACCTACAGTCCACACTAATCCACTGATATCAACCACCAAACGAACATATTTCTCTATTTTCATGAAACCGCTACTGTTCTGAGTTATCCTTGGAAATACTATTAGCGAAATTAATGAATAGAATGTTCTTAATTTGCGAAATTTTGGTTCTATTGACAGATTTACTGATTTCATGATTCTGGCTCTTAACTAGATTTGATCATTATGAATCTTAGTGTAGCTGACCAACTGGTGAACTATATTGAATCACTAATTTTCCTCGTGCTACATTTGCAGTTGAAAGAATGAGTTCTTTATTTCATCAACTTCGTCAAATTACTTAATAATTTCGTTGCTTATTAAGATCTTCCTTCCTATATATATTTCATCTAGGTGAAAGAAATTGAACTCTCCCTAATACCAAATTTAAATTCTCAGACTCAATAGAGAAAATGTTATCTTTAACTTATACCACAGGTTTGTTTTACAATGAATTACCTGGATGTTCCTAATACCTATTTCTTTATTTAGATGAGAATTAAGGGAGCGTCACTCAAACTCAAAAAAACAGGAGGTGAATTATGAAAAAAGGGCGGAAATTTTTTTTGCACTAATCTTTTAACCGACTACACCTCCATCAAATTATTCATCGATTTCACGCATTAGACTTGTTCTAATATCCAAACATTCCTCATGAATTTATTCTCGTTTCAGTTAGTCTTAGTTTTTAGATTTTAGGAAAAATAAATTATATTCTTAGAAAAAGGTTTAGTTGCAAGTACCTATACCGAACCCATACACATTCTACTCAGCCCAAATCAATTATACATCAAACTAATTCAGCCCTTTCAGCCAAATACTTCTCCTTTTTTTATGATAGAACCATTCTCAGCCCTCTCCTCTATTTGAGCTAATGGAAGACCATTTCATTATGTCCAAACCTTGTATGTTACGCACCTTGTTTGTCTAGTTTTAAGAAAAATTATTATTTTTTGTTCAATTTCTTACGTAGCTGATTACAACATACTTTGAAGAGGAAAATATCAAATGTCATTTTTCTTTCCATGGTAATTGGGCTAGCTTATTGTAAATACGGCTGACATGAATCAAAACTCATTTTATGTGAATTGTTTGTTGATTTTTCAATTGGGTTTGGACTCATTCCTTAGCTTGTGTTTTGAAGAAAATACCTATAGATATACAAGTAGAATCTAAATGGCATAATATATAAAATAAAATGGAGAAACACCTTTTCAGAATGCACAGGTCAAATACTGAAGTTGAAGTAATTTATAGTTTGTTTTAGAGAAGTAGAATGAATTGAATTCCCCAAATCAATAGATTGGTGTGTTTCCTTTTCGAATAGTGTGAATAATCATTCCTGTACTATTTGGGTTAGAATAATATCCCTACGTCCTTTGACCCTATGAGGCCGGTACGCCAATTCCTTAGCTCTTTTGATGACACTGGATATACTGTTTCTTTAAGTTCCTTGTTAATTCATTTTGTATTCACTAATTCCAATCATCCCCACAGGTATTTGCCCTTTGCTTCGTCGGCCTCGCTGTCGGCGCCCCTCAGCAGTCCCGCCAATACTCTGCCACTCCTTTGAAGCAAGTAGCCATCCTCTCCCAAAACGCCAAGTCCCTGTACGATGGCAACTTCAACTATGAGTAAGTTGGTTAATCAAGAATAAAATAAATATATTATAATTATTAATGCCATAAAGATATTTATATTACTAAGGAAATTATAAATCAACGCAGTGGATCGACACAAAAGAAATCACTTACTCCTGATGAAACCATATTGAAAAATATTTTAAAGGCTTTTTTAATAGTACAGTATCGGAAATATTGATGACTTTCAACACTGAGTGGAATCTTATATGACAATTAAGATGTTTCCAATTATAACAAATAATCTTTGTTATTTTTTCAAGATTTTCAAGCACGTTAAAAAAATTGTGTTTAATGAATCAGACCACGATTTGGTCAATTTACGGTTCTAAAATAAGGGAGGAACTTTTGACGACTTCTTTTCCCAGAAACTTTTGAAGGGTTGACGAAATTGGCACGACCTCACAGATTCAACTAAATGAAGCTTGAACAGCAATCGATCTATTAGCAATATTGGGATCACTTTTCGATTTACAATCGTGTTGATGGATTTTTTCCCGTTCAACCTAGCCCTTATCGGTATGGGTTTGTTTATTTGAACACGGGAAAGCCCAATTACAATGGTAGATGATCAGCTCACACAAATAAATACCTATTATAATATCTTTTATTACATTAACTGAACAATAGTTATTGATACGTAGGAGAAAACGATTGAATTCTGTAGTAAAAATAGTTAACACACCAAACTTTATTTATATATCTAATCTCAAAACACATCTATCAACACACAATCCCTGGGCAACACATTGTAGTCCTAATACAGATTTGAGTTACGAGTATGTTAAAAATACGTTATAACACAATAAATATTACAAGAATAACTTTTAAAAGAACAGCAATTATTCATAGAAAACAAGAATCAGGAGAATGTAATAGGGAAGGAGAGTAATAATGGTTTCAATTCGTCATGGGAATCCCTCATAAACTAAATAAATATAATAATAATAAAAATTAATAAAACCAACTGGCTCAAAATTAAGTTTGCTAAACGCGGAAGTCGGTGAAAGGGACGGTTAACAAAATATTTCTTTGAGCGAAAGGCACAACGAAGAGTGAGGGTGATCCTGCGGTTGATCATTATCTGAGCAAACAAGTAAGATGAACGCGACTGTTCATTAAAAATGTTTGTTCCCACGGAATTTAGAGTTAGAATGCTTCCATAGATTTCAGCAGTGACAAACAATAACTTATTGTTTTTGTATTTTGTTATTGTTTGGTACCTATTCATAATGACCTAACCTTAATTTGTCCCCCCTTCTAAGCCTTAGAACTCTTCTTCCCCGTTTCGGAACCGCACACGGTTGATCCTGCGATGCTCCAGGTGGTCTCATTCGATTTATTGAACTGATTGCTATCTAAATCAAACGAAAAAACTACCCTTTTATTTCAACCCTTAAATTTTATCTCAATTGAAAGTGTGCCAAGGTACAAGGACCAACTGTGGCCAATACGTGATTTTTGACCCAAGTTTCACAAACTTTGGGGTACCTAATAGTTTGGGAGACACGCACTGAGCGGCATATAGCGATTGGACGTTTTTTGTATTCGGTTTTTCTATACTGCGCATCTTAAAACGTAAGCCAACAAACAAAGAGCAAAAACCACGTTCAAGCTTGTTTGCTTGTAAATTTTAACAAAATCGTCCTCCCAAAATTACTGATTCTTCTGCAAACCGATCTATTATATTAGATTCTAAATTGTATAGCTCTCTGCTCGCTTTTTGACGCCTTCTGTCCTTCGAATCGGGTTGAATATTCGCGATGTAAGAATTTCTAATAAAGAAAAGCGAGATTACTTCTCCGTCTCCGTGGAACGGAGGTGAGATCATTGTTTAGATATATAAGCTCGTGAAGTGGATAGTATCAAGGACATGTTTTTACGAATCAACTTCAAAGATGTTATTTGGCTCTTAATGCTATCTTTTCGTAATTAAGATAAATTTATTGTATTGTCCACAGCTTCCAATCTGAGGATGGTATCAGTCAAGAAGCAGTTGGGTCTGTCAAAGTGTTGGACCCGGAACACCAAGCCCAGGTGATCCAGGGGCGATATGCCTACACCGCTCCCGACGGCACGCCAATTGAAGCCACCTGGTAAATCAAATTTAACTTCCAGATAATGTTCATAAATTGTGTAGCTCTTGGATTTCGATTTCTGATCAATTTCGTGGACATTTTGAAGTAGAGTACAATTATCTGGCACTAAAAACCTCAATATAAGGTCGCTAAAACGAATAAATCAGCCAATTATTATACTGTATAAATTAAGAAATGGAAAAATGATAGTGAATATCTTACTGATTCCCCAAAATGTGTCTCATTTTGTATGGTTCACCCTATCTATGAGTTTGAGAATTGATTTGGTTTTGAACATCCTTAAGAAAAGCCCATCCCATTTCTTTTTACTAAGTACGAGGTAGCGTTGGTATTACCGTAACATTCATTGGTGTGTCTAACACTCCACAAGGCTGTTCTAGAGTTACTTTTGTCTACCAATAACTGTGTTAGTTGTCTATTCTCTGAGATTTTGAATTGCCCCTCACCACCTAACAAAATATGTAGGGACCTAACCAAAAATAGGCCCATAGCAAAAGTTACTTATGACTTTTTGGGAGTAGGAGAAAGAGGAAGCAAGGTAAAATACGTCTATCTCATGAATTACCAACAAACTAATGATTTTTTTTTTACTCCCAGGGTTGCTGATGAGACTGGATTCCACGTGCAAGGAGCCCATCTTCCCGTCGCTCCTCCAGTTCCAGAAGCCATTGCCAGGTCTCTCGAATACATCAGGTCCCTTCCCCCATCTAAAGAGGGCCAGTACAAACAATAAATGCAAGATCTTCTCAAAATATACTGCCCAACGATGAATGATGTGTAGGACAACGACTATTGACCCAGTTACCTGTCTTCCGAAAATCGTCTTCGATCGTCTACGTCACCAATCGAAAATTTTACCCCCCTTCGGCCATGTATAGGTGTATATAAATTGTAATAAATTGATCGGATCGTAATAGTATATTTTCATTTCCTATTCATCCCTTCAGTAAGCTCTATTCAGAATCTTTTGTTTGAAAAGAGGTAGTAATACTTGTAGTTAACAGTATAGCTGTCTCACAATATTCGGTTTGTTTTTCGACTCATCATTAAAATATTTCATTGTTGTGCTATACCGCAAAAACTAATCTGATATACAGTGGGTACGAGTCGGAATAATCGAGATTGGAATACTGAGTAAAATACAACGGACAAACTTTATCATGTTGTGGACTTTGTCATGAGTGGTGTTGTGTTGTGTTGTGGGCCTGACATGGGCAGAAGGCTAATTGCCTCGAAATGCGACTAGCAGTCTAGGAAACCAGCAACTTAGTTTCCACAACACTATGTACTCTGCCCACCAGCCACCATTCCACATCACAAACTCCCGAGGGGATCTTCTACCAGAGATAAAGACAAGCAAGATTCCTTTAAGCCACTCACTAAAATTTCAAACACTAGTTCTCAACCGGTTTCTGAAGGGGTTATTGACCAATACACTCTATATGGGTATAGTAGAATGCCAAGTTCTAAAAAAAATAAGTAAACCGAAGTCAATCCTAAATCTTCAACAGATGTTTGTTCTGCTGTAGGATGTGCAAACCAATAACCTTTTAATGAACTCGCGAAATGGAGGTTCTACTGTACTGGGTTGCAGAATAACTAACTAGTTCCAATGAATATAGGATTCGTCATTCCATCTCTTCAAGCTGATGAATGTAGATACTTACTGCTCTCCCTGTACAAACATGGTACTCCTACCCTGCAGCAGGTTTAATGTTACAAGGATTCTTGTGCTAACTCATAATTCCTAGACCCTGGAGCAAGTAGGTACGTAGAAGGTAAGTAGGTATTAATCTAACTACTATTACAAACATGGTTCATTTTCGCCAGCCAAACGTGCAGGGAGCATGTTTCAAATTATGGTGACCCGTCGCCTCTCGGAGAGCGTAAAATTACTTTATCAATAAGGATTGTTCTTCCTTTCATATTGTAGCTCCATATTATGCTCGGAGGGTGATGGAACGTTAAAATGTGAACGCTTGCACAACAGTATTTACAGAAGTCACATCCTACTATCTCATAAACTATGAGATATGGATGAACTAGTTACTGTTGCATCGGCCACCATTTTGGGCCCTGGGATTGTGAACTGGTGCAACATAAACCAGTGTAACTTGAATTGGTATGAGTAAGTACTTTGAAACTCATTCAAAATAAACTTAACTTCGTTAAATCTCTATAAAACTTGAATAGGCCTCTTAGTGGTTTTCAACATTAACCAATTCATCAAACAAGCCGAGTTCCAAATACTTTCATCGTTTCATCTCAAATATCTCAAGATAAGAATGGCTACCCTCATGAATCGCCATATCTGTTGAATTACATACCAACATTCGTCGCGATTCGTCCAAACAGCTGCTACGGAACTGATTTTTTAAAAATCTATGTTTATTCTATAATTTGTATTCTACTTGTCTTAAAATTTAAACTATACAATTTGAAGGATGGAAGGGGGAGGGGGATAATTATATTTTTCGTTGGAGGAACCCCAGATATATTAAACAAACGTTGGGGAAACCCCAGGTTATCTAACGAATTTTCGTAAACGAATTTGCCGAGTTCGTAAACGAATTTTGTCAAGAATATCGTATTACTATTTGGTCTCAGTTTCACTCGGCTATGTCAAGGCAATACACGCTCCATTGTCTAAATTATTTTTACCTATCAGGTACCTATGCAATAATTTAACCAAGATCGAGGTTTGATGAGTTTCTATCGAGGAGCGCCTTCAACAATGGCCTCACCCATTGCAAGACAAACGTGTCATCCCAAATAGCATATCTTCATCCTTCGCTCGTCCTCATGTGGGAAGGTACCGCTCGATCTACATTTTACCTACACCTGTCTCACTAAATGTTCTCAATCTATACATTCCAAATAGATTTTTCTCTTTTCCAATTTTCGCGTATTCCATGAGTTATTATAGCAAGTGAATTGCTATCGCACCAATCTTACTATGATTAACTAACAGTGTCAGGGTAGCTCATTGGCATGCCTTGGTAAATCTGGGCGCAGGCGGGGGCAGTTTATAATTCTTGTCCATCAAAAAAGAGACCATTTGTCAGGGATAATTTTTCGCTCAATTCCATTTCAAATCAAGTAATTTATTACTTGCTTTACGTTATTTAGAAAATTCACTGACTTGTACTTTTCTCTCTTCTGAAAAATTCCGTTTCTCGTGACTGCCCCAGTTAATCAATCAGAATGCTTCAGACGGCTAAGCGTTCGTTACCATCGAAGAATTTATGAAACCAACAGGAGTAAGAAGACATCGGAAGTAGGTATAGAATTCTTTAATATACATAGTTCTTTGGAAGATACATTTACGAATTGATGTCTGATGGTGGATATTGTTTAAAAGGACAATTCCATACAACAATGGGCTTATGATTATTAGCTACTAAAGGGCGGCTCAGCACCGGTATCAATCGGTATTGACATCAAAGCCTTCACAACAAAGCGAAATAGATATACGACCAGATTTGTCCAGGTCAATTTGCCTGATGCTAAAATTATCAAAGGTAGATGGATAGATATAACAGCATAAGGATCTTCGAAAAAAATTCAAATCTTCTATGATTTTTTTGGTCAACGATGTTTGTAATATGAAAGACAATGATACACTAAGGTCCATTTTCGAGGGAGGAAAACGCTAAAATGTGTTCCTCAGTTTCAAAAATGTGTGTCACACGAAAATTAACAAGTTTATTGGAGTCCAAATGATAAAAAACTAGTATGTAGGTATACCTATGTACATAGCACTAGGCATATAAGAATATTGGAGATTAGTTATTTGGTATTTTAGAAGGTCCAGGCACACGTTTTCAGAAATAAGGTATTCCAATGGGCAGGAATTTCTTCTTCAGCTCTATGTTAATTAATCAGGAGTAAACCGATGACTCAGAAATATCTGATTTTGCGAGACCCGTTTGAACTCATATCGCTGACTAGATCAGTGCTAACAAAGTGAGTCACCTTACATTCTTGTAAGGTGATCCGCGTGAAATAGACGCTTCCAGCGTTGAATAGGAGACAAGATGGCTTTGGAGCACACTCAGCTGATCAATGATCTCTCAGTCGTCTTAAGCTCTAAAGCATTCTCCCTTCAGCCTCCCTTTCAAATTTCAGCTTCCTGCGTCGAATAGGAGACAAAATGGCTTTGGAGTTCACTCCGCTGATCAATGACCTCTCATGCGTCAGTGGCCTCTGATACATCTTTATCCTCGCCATGATACAGATTATATTCATACCAAGTTTCATAAAATCGGACGTCGGGAAGAGGCATTGAAAACGATTTTAAGAGGACACACATAAATACATTAACGAACAAAATAAACACAACAGTTTTTTTTTTTTTTTTTTTTAATATTTGGAAACTCATAGCACTACAAATTTGTCTTCGATCAGTCTGATTAAAATATTAAGGAAGATGAGCAAATGGAAGGTATGATCTCGTAATGACGTTCAGTATCATTATTTCCTGTTCATTGAAGTTAACGGCTGTTGACTTGGGGCCGAATTTGAGACGGCTGTAATGAAGAGCTCTCTGAGATGAAACTGGGTGATTCGATTTTACTGATACCATTGAAACATGAATTGGGTATCTTAATGGGGGTACTCGAAAAAAATGCATTACGAGGGAACAAGGGGCTATTTAGGTTTTCATTTTCAATAATGAAGCTTTGTAGTCGACCAAGAAACGGTATTTGTAACCCCCCGTCAAAACGTTTTGGTTTACATTTCAAAATTCGTAGAATCCTAAAATCGAATAAATAAATAAATCCGTGGGTACACCGCGCCGACTGCCGTCCGAGGTTTTTCCTTGAAACTACCTTACCAAACTTTATGAAATTTGGCTCAAAAAGCAAACTCCGGCTAGGGATGTGCCAGAATCTTTCAAGGTAACAGTAATGTTTTTTTTGGCGGGGAGGGGGGGGGGAGGTCATTTAAATAGATATCCTACCAAAGAATCGAATGAAACCACCCGGGTCGCTGTACGTTCATCCGTTTGCTCTCCTTGAGGGCTGTAACGTGAAATTCTCACTTTATGAAATCGAGTTTATTTGAACTTTTGATAACTGTTACCTGGACTTTATTTATTTTACCTTATTAATTTTCAGTTGGCAAACAGCTGTTGTTAAACACAGAAGGACAAGTAAAGTTCTATTTAAATAAAAGGACAAGTAGCTGTTCTATTTAATTTAATTAATGTCGCCAATGCATTTACTTTAAGATATATATACATAAAACAAATTCGGATTTGATGTTACAGAATTTATAACTGAGAAACGGGTGAATGGATTTATTTATTTGAGATTTCACGGGCGAGCCCATTAAACAAGTGACGTGCAGTTTATAATTATTTTAAACTAGTTTAAGAATAGATACAAAACTCAGGGCAAGCCCCCTGAACCCCCGGTTACCTCTATACATCGAATGAAATTATTGAAACAAGGAATGTGTTTTAGCTCACGCTTGTCACATAAACCCGTGAAACCCACATTTAAGAATGACTCAGATTTTGCGGTGTATCTTATCACCACTATGTCAAGTTGTTTTATTTATTTTTCAGCAGCACAACGACTCACCACCAGCTTAATGAAACCATCAGAAATTAACAACGGTTGCAATCATTTTCACAATATCAATTATTGAGAATGATCCCCTGTATGTAAATAATTATTCAAATTACCATGCTCATAAGTCAGCTTGTTGGCTACGCATTTCGCAGTAGTTAACAATGAATGGTCAACGAATTTTGTGGTATGAAAAATGACGAAGTACCATTTCCATACCAACGACTCGATTGTAAGCGGAAATCATCAGAAATTGTTGCAACACATTTTCGTTACTTATAAACGTTTCGTTTTCGGTTGGAGATGCCAATGCTAAGACACAGTCTGTATTAAAATTTTAAGAGTGTATACCTAGGCTAGCAAAACATTAACAGAAAACATTCATTAGAAAAAAAGTAACGTTTGCTATAGAAGATGAAAATTATTAAAATATCTCCGGAATTTGAATATATGAAAAATTATGCAAATGAAATTGATGGAGTAATTATTATTGAGTTCAATAAAGACAAAGAATTGGTGAAAACATCAAAATGAGGATGAATGGATGGATTGGGATGAAATTTGACATACAGTAACCAGGATTGTAACATAGCCTGTATTAAAATCGTGTAACTCTACACTCGTGAACGGGGCTTTCACTAGCGACGTCCTTTCTTAGCCGAGATGGTCTTTAGTGCCAAAATCATCAGTATGTTTTGACGTTACTGAATTTATATTTAAATATCATTTATAAAACTGGCCTCTTGGCAATGCTGAAATGTACAACTTGATCGAGTATCATTGCATACGTTCCAAAAGGAACCACTTCTTTCCGAACCAGTTTTTAATTTACGATAAATCGAATTCAATGGTTAAAGATAGTTCCAAGATCATTGCGAGTTATGTGCTAGATAGGTAATTCGTGTTTTCCCAGATACGAAAGCGCTAATAGAGCGTCTATTTTGTGGTTACACGTGATCTTAATCAAGAAGCCCGAGAAGCGAAGGTTTCCACGAAGGAGTGAACAAACATTATTGCTTCTCACCAAGAGCCTTCCAGAAAGATGAATGGAGGAGTTACGAGTCAATCTAAAAATAAATAATAAGGATAAGATCCAATTATATCGGGTCTACCAGTTAATTAACGTGCATAGCATAAGCAATGAAAAACATCTGGTGTGAGGCTTTGCACTACTTTCCTTACTTGTATTCATTTTACATGGATGCTATCATGATGGATCACATCTTAGAAGGATGGGGATGGGGATTCGATTGTTTGATTTTCAAGTATAGGACTCCATTAATCCAAGGGTTTCTTCGGTCAGTAAGTGACCGATAAACACCAATTGGATGACTTCCTGTACTTACTTTACGGGCGAGTAGGAAAGTGATAACTGTCTTCTAACCATCCCCTCCTGGTTTAGGCAGAATGTTAAACGGAATAGAATAAATTCCAATTGAAAACTCTTGCTCGCCCGATGTGTTGAAGTTTGAATCAATTTGGAAAGCCAGCTCAATTACTGTTTTGTCGTACGAAAACTCATTAAGTTATGCTTCAAGTCGTGCGATCTCCTTAAAAAAAATGTCTGCAACTCCCGTAATACATGAGATCTTGTCTGAAAACATCTATACGGACCGAAGAGATATATTAATATATAACCAGAAACGTTAATAACCCCATTAAATGCTGGTGGTGGCCATGCCTATTTCTCCGCGAAATATTGACTTGAACTTTGTTATCCACACAACTTGTACTGTCTTGATATCATTCAACATACTTGAAAGCTTTTTTAAAAGTCAGCAAGAGCGAGATACTTGACACAGGTAGGTAAGTAAGAGATCGTTTTTGAACCTGCCCTAAATGGCCATTTTCCGGTATTTCTCGGCTTATTACGGCCTATAAAGTATTTTTCTGTACATATATGTGATATGTCCATCACGTATATCACGTATCCTTCTTTTTTAACCTCCTAAAAATGATCATTTTAAGCTGATTTTTCCAGCGTAGTATATAAACCCTCTTGAGTATAAAAACCCAACCCCAAATTGGAATTTTCGTATGTCGTACCGTAGGGTCGCAATCCTGTACACGAGTTACATACACACATACACACACACACATACATACATTTTCATGAAACGTATAGATATGGGTTCAGGTTGAACAAAATACCCATCCAAGCATGAGTTTCAGAAATTGATTTTCAGGGTGATTGCAAGACTTACTCTTCACTCTTCGGGTTAAGTAAGGAAAGTAAAAATATAGATCAGTACTCACGTAGTGAGCCACACGTTAAGCGCCTTTTCCTTCGAGTAGATAAGTGTTTCACTAGGAGTGACGAAATAAGAATTTCCGGGGGACGTTCATCGCTTGAACAGAGCAGTGTAGCCTTCGGTGTAGCCATTACTTGATGATGCATTTGGGCCAAAACAGCTGAGATGCTCTTAAAGTTTACTCGGTTGGTTGGGGTGGTTGGTTAAGTTAAGATCCTATTCTACCTGTCTCACAGAGTGTTGTTAGTATTAGTTGGGATGCGACCGAGTTTTTGCTCTCCTTATGATATTTTACATTTACCTATTTCCATAAGTAGAATTGGTAAACCAATGTTGTGTTTGACATGTCCGTTTCATTCGATTATTCGTTTTTTTTTTTTTTTTTTTCTTTTTCTGGATACACCAATGTTCTGAGGATAACCTCAGTAAGTGGACCAATCGTAAAGAAATAAAATAATAAATTAAATAATCTCATTTATTTTACTGGGCCGCGTCCCAACTACTAACAACATAATGCTTACGGCCGACAAAACTACCAACGTCTCATGAAGGTTCCGTTTTAAATTTCAGCGTCGTTGGACAAATAGCATAGAAATTAGAATTAAGAGCTCACTCAGCTGATCGGGGTTGTTCGGTAAGTAAAAATTCTATCCTACCTGTCTCATAGAGGTCCTTTTTCAAATTTCAGCTTCTTAGGATAAATAGTACAGAAATTAGCGTTACGAGCCCACTCAGCTAATTGGGGTGGTTCGGCAGATTAAAATACTATCCAAACTGTCTCACAGAGGTTCCGTTATAAATTTCAGCGTCGTAGGATAGATTGCGTAGAATTAGGAGTTCAATCAGCTGATTGGGGTGGTTCGGCAAGTTATAATCCTATCCTACCTGTCTCACAGTGGTCCTTTTTCAAATTTCAATTCCTTAGGATGAATAACATAGAAATTAGTGTTAAGAGCCCATTCAGATGATTGGGTTGGTTCAGCAAGTTAAAATCCCATATCCTTCCTGTCTCGCAAAAGTCCCTTTTCAAATTTCAGCTCCTTACGATAAATAGCATAGAAATTTGTGTTAAGAACTCTATTACGTGATTGGGGTAGTTCGACAAGTTAAAATCCTATCCTACTTGGCTCACAGAGGCTCCTTCCGAATTTCATCTTCTTAGGATAAATAGCCCAGAAATAGATTTTTTCAGTAACGAAATCAGATCACGCTTCTGCAATCAACGAAGATATTTGCTACCTTGTTTATTTTGAATGACTAGATGATAATTTTTCTATAATTAAATAATTATTCGATAATTCTAGTCTTTTTCGAGCCAAATCGCTTTTATGTGGATACATACATACATACATATATAGGACATATATAATACATAAACGGACTCAGTGAATTAAAAAAAATCACATCTTCTTAAAAAGAAAATGCACTAAAAAGGACTAAAGTAATATACAGAACCATTCATACGAAACAAAACACAATTTACTACACGAACATACACAAAATTCACACACGACAAAAAACATTTAGGGTGAATATCACACTTGATGCAGGAGATGCCGCTACCGGACTCTTGATCGAATTGCCGGATCTCCTCATAACTCGTCATCATGGAATAGCCAAAATTGTACGCATAATTGATTGGTCGGGGTGTCGATAAGAATCAATGCTCCAATGTGGGTATGGTCTGTGTAGGTATTGTAGCATAACCATCTAATCCATATATCAGCCATATGGAAATCGTCAAGACTTTTTTGGCTTAAGAAAATGTTGAACGAACTTGAGACTTATGGAAATTCCACATCCCGGAAATACCTTAAATCAAATTGGTATTAAGTTAATAAACAATTATTATGTAACGGCTCCTCAGTAAATATTTTGCTGACTTGCCCACTCTTGCAGAATGGTATAATAGAACTTGAATACTCACATAAGAATTACGTTAGCTCAATCTCGTCGTGGAAAAACACGTGAGGTTTAAAGTGATAGGGAAATGTCCACTCAGGGGCAGTAATGACCCAGTGGGGTCCCGAATTGCTCGCAGCCTCAATTGAAGTAGCCGCAAACCTGATGTTTTTCAAAACACCCAAAGATGCTTCGGAAAGTTCTTCATATTCAGACATCGACCATTGAAGAAGTTGCTGAAACCCAAAAGAAGAATCGCGTCGTCATAAGTGATAATAAACACATTCTCATATTAGTAAACTATTCTCACGCGTTGCTCGGTTAACTAAAGTATGTATTCAACATTTAAAATAATTGGTTACCTATATGATATACTAAAATTGTATCCTAAAATTATAAGTTTTATTTCTTACTTCGGAAATATTAGCTGTGAGTAGGTGGGTAGCATTGGCAGCGTCGAAAGATAATTTCCACAGAGCGTCAGCTGCGGCAATCACGACATGAATGTTGGAGGACGTCAGTAAATTGGCCAACCGCTCTAGGATGCCTAATGTCCCCATCTCTGTTCTTGACTCATCAAAAATTGCGCACATTGAGATGAGAAGGCAAACACTCTCTTGCAGTGCTTCATTTTCCTGTCAATCAATTTTACAGGTTTTGGTTAATTAGTCATATTTTGTTTACAAAAAAACTCAGCAACTAATGAACTAACTACTTACCGTATTTATTAGGATGGGGATCTTCTTTATGAGTCCCAAACCACTGAGGATTTGAAGAATGCTTGAGTCGCAAGTGATAGCAGCAAGTGCTTCACAAACGACAGATTGGATGATGGTGTTGTCCATGCCTTTTGGAGAAGGCTCCAATTGATACATCAGGTGTTCCAAACACTCGGCTTCGCTTTTCATGATTTCCGCAAAATCCTACAAAAGTTTTTAATTTACATAAACTTTTTCAAAATGTGAAATGGAAGGGAGGCAATACGCTTTCGCACCACTTCACAAACTTCTCAAAGTGGAACTGGCTCATCAATACTTCATGCCTAATTCGCATGTAAATCAATAATCTGACATCCTTATTGACGTTCCCGACATGTATCAGACTGTTAGTCTAATCCGATAATACAAGGTACGGCCCACCGTCCGTGCTGCACTCAGCAGAGAGGGGAGATGGAAAGAGAACACAGGAGTCGGAGAGAGGATATAAAAAGACAGCAGCACGCACGGAGAGCACGATCACATCGCACTTGTTTACAAACCACACAGGTTTCTCTCTCCAACCACCTCATTCACTCAACAAGTTATTCTATTTATTATTTTCTTGCCACAATATTTTTGATCCTGCACTCCTATCTTTGTTTTTTCAGTTCAAATTCATCTCTCCTTAGTTAGTTTTTTCCTTTATATCAATTCACTGTGGTATAACCGGTGCATAGGTAGGAACAGCAAGGGCGTAATTTCTAACTACATATTAGCGTACGGGACAAAGTCCGGCGAATAGGTGATAGAGCTACGGTGTAATTGCCGGCTATTAATATTAGGTAGAAAACGGTGTAATTTTCGGCCATTTAATAAAGTGAGCTACAGTTATTCCAGCCCCACACCCACACACAAATTACATATTCTATGCACCAGGCCCTTATCCCGCACTGAAGTGAATGTTAAATATTCATGAAAACAATAAGTGAGCAAATAAATAAATAAAATAAGCAAAAACAACACTTACTATATAAACGCGAGTTAATGGAATTATGGCGCTGGCGGTGCATCTCGTTATCATGGGACGACCATCTTGTAGCATTGAAAGGAGAAAACTCAGAGTTCCTGGTTGCTCAAGAAGTACGTTGCGTGCATCGTCGCTGTGAGCCACATCCCCGAGAATTTTCAAGCAATTAGCCAGTAGCCACATGTCCGCTATGTGTGTGAAAATTATGTCCAGGACGCATTGGAGGCCTCCGAGTTCCACGATTGGCTTCCAGTTTTCAGAATAGACTGACATTGTTGCCAAGACACTGGTTATGTTGAGTTTGTACTAAAAACCATAGAGAATATTTAGTTTGCGTCGTCATAATACGTTATACAATTAATATTTGGTTTGATGTGATTCCTACCATTGTGCTACCGACAATTTTATTACTGTGTTATCGACCAAGTTTATTAAATACTTTGTCCTTTGTCCTTGATGTAAAAATCATAAACTAGCCTTTTTGATTTACATATGTGTAGTACCAAGTCGATGAGGAACCCTATTGGAAACTATGGAAGAACTATCTGGGAATAACATACAAATTAGTTATGAGGAAGAAATTTTTTGATAATTAGCTTCCTCGTCCACTTATGAAAACCTCTCTTTAGTTTTCTCTCCTCTTTAATGTACACATCCAATACCCTCGTAAATAACCCATATAAAAATTCGATAAAATGAATTATTAACAAAACCAAAAGTAGAGTGCATAATTTCCATAAATTATAAATAACCTATACATTTTAGACCATTCCCATTGCCGAGCCGAGCTGAGTCTTCTGGAGCTAAATCTACAATTTTGACAATAAACACTACAATTCAGAAAACTTCACGGTTTTTTCTTTATCTTTCAAAAAGGTGATATACTTAACATAATAAATTGAGAGTGTGTCAAACGCGACTGTAAACAAAGCAAAACGCCTTCATAGGGGAAGGTCTTCATCTCTGAGAAAACATTCAGTGCCATACATCTCGCGCTGTATACACCCATTCGTATCTTTCTACTTGACTTGAGAAAATCTTTCTACCCATCTCTTAAATGTTATAATTCAGTTCCGTACATCAGAGACAAACTATCGCATATCCAAAAAGTTAATTTTCAAGATTTTTGTTGTACTTCATCCATTTTTTCTCCTTCTTTTTTTAAAAGGGTTCTTGTTACAGTGAGAGTCACAGAACCGTGAATAATCTGTACTAAACATCCGTATGTAGAGCTCAAAACAGATGTATATAACATCGGGGGTACAGAATTACAAAATTGTTGTCAAAACCTTCCTCTTTCATTTATTCATTCAATTACGCTCGTTAATTACACAACCCATATTTATAACACAAGAGCACTCACCGAATCGGGAGGATCGTTCTTCAATATTTTAATGAGAGGTTCAAGTAGATTCAATTGGTGAAAAATTTCTCGAAAGTTATGATGCGCTCCCATCCTGGAAATTCAATTTTAAGTTAAAAGTGATGAAAGATTGAACTGACTAATTTCCCTAAACGTTAAAATTAATCACTATATTTTTATAGTCACTACCAAATTACGTCAATTGTTCCCAGGATACCTACCTACCTTGGGTATTCCAAACTCCTTCCTCCAAGCCAATCAGTATCGTCGTTTCTGTTTATTCGTCATGTACCTTCATTCCGCTTAATTAGGTATGGATCAAATCTTAATTTATCAAGTGTTCCGCCTGTCAATAGGTGATATTCTCTAGACTTCGAGACTAGCGCGTCCTTACATCGAGGCAATGCTAAAAACCTTTTTTCCGAAGTTATTTCACCTTGTTGTCATGGTGACGACTAAACTATGCGAATCGGCGCCATTTAGCTAGTTTCTAGTTCAATATTTTTTATTGTACCGGGAAATAAAAAAGGATGCGAATTATATGTATAGTCGTAAAGGAAACTTTCGATCAATTTCAGCCAAACTTGCAATATATCCTTAAATTTTCAATTTTCTTGAAACTGCCTGAAAGTTTTGTCTGGGGATGGAGAAGTCACGTGTGCATATTATGCTGACCCTACACACATTTTATGCGTACTCAACAGAACCCACGTCCGACTTTCATCTGAGTTTCCCTCCGATGCTCGCATCACAAGTTAGTCTTTTCGTAGTTCCCGTAGCGTGTACTTCAGTCTTTGCTCTCATTTATTGTGTTCCAAAATAGATAAGTCTTTTTTAAAAAGCGTCCTCTACAAGATCATTTCTTAACTTGCATGTGTAGCTATAGCTGTATAGATTACAAAAGCGTATAGCTACGAATTGAAATGTATGGTTGACTTGATTCTTCCCACTCGTTTATACCTATACCCCTGCTCCTACGCATGCACTTTCCACCAACGGTCTAGCTTGTATCTAGGTCCGACTCAAGTCAACTCCTCGGTTTATTTAGGAAACCTAAATTATAGGAGTTCAACATAGTTGTTATTGTCTGTTACTGATTATTTGTTGTTTGTTACAGAAGATACCCATTTGAAATTGATTTCACATTGTACCTAACTCTTCATTCTTTTCTTTATTATAGCCCATATTCTCGTATCGCCAAGCCTGGAGTAGGTTTGTGTCTCCGCCAACGTCCTCCATTACGAGGTATATGACAGTAGATTGCGACTCAACAAACTTATTTTTCAGAAGAAGTTTGCCGTGTTATATCAACCTAATACGTTATTATAACGACAGTTTTCAACTCTTGGGGAGGCCACAAAAGAGTGGCCTCCGTCAGTTTTTGAGTGCGCTTGAATTGAGAAGATATCAAGAACCAACCGTAATTTACAATGACAACCAAAGCTCTCAACAACTCGCAAAGAATACGGCTCACCATCCACGTACCAAGCATATAGACAGTCGGTATCATATTATAAGAGATTGTGTTAATGAAAAAATTGTCGAATTCAAATATATCTGTGGATATGCCAGCAGATGTGTTTACAAAACTACTAGCATAATGTAAACACAAGCAATTTACTAATTTTATTGGAGTTGGAATCAATTGAAGAAGAAGAAGTGACAACTGGAGGGAAAGAGTGGATATTCAACTTGAAGCTTCTTCATAAAACTTCAATATTGTTTGATTTACCAGATGCTTGGTATTTTTCAAGCGTTTTTATTAGAATTGAAAAATAAACTTTCCATTCGGAATTCGATTAACTGCGTAGTCTCTGCTTTTTACTAACTAATCTATTATATTATATTTATGGTGCAATAAGAAATATCTTTATGGGGGGAAAATGTCAATCACTCATTTGAAAAAATACATGGGGTCGTTAGACGATTGGCTTCATCGAAACATTACGCAGCCCACGCCTTTAGCATATTGGCAGCAAACAATGTCTGAAAAATGGATACCTACAACAAGAAAAAAAAATTAAGAAAATTAAAAACAGAATGGTCAAGAGCAGTTAAGAGCTGGTATGGTAGCAATCACATTCCTTCGATCCATTTATACTATTTTCCCTTCCTTAATTTACCCTTTTTAAATTTTTTCTTTTTTTTTTTATTCAGAAAATTACTTTCAAATCATCTGTAAGTTAGTCGTTTGCTTTTTTATCATTGTCTGTTGTACACTTACTTTGAATAGCATACGTGTGAAAAAGTCATAAGATAGGTCGTAAATAATTGATTCTGGTCTCTGAACCTGAGTATGTAATAATAACCAAAATCACTAGCCATAATTTCTAGTATGGAACAACCACTTAAACTTTCAAAGATCACTTATGTGGTCATATAACCTGAAACCTCGAGTAATATGATGTTCATCGCTAGGTATCAACTTGTCATTATTCTCGGGGATTTAACTACACCTCATTTGTTCCTGCGCGGTCAAGAGAGAACACAACTAATTCGGAGCGAGAACCGAGGTGGCGGGGAATTTTTCACTCACGAATTTTTCAATTTATACTTTATGAACTGAATCCCTGGAACGCAGTCGGAAAACCTATGCTAACCTACCTTCATAAGACTCAAACTCTCGTGCCAAGAATTTAAGTAATTTTTCCTGTAAGCCAAACTGCAATTTCTGTTTGTGGAAGTCACAGAATAATTTATTGTGAAACTGTTGAATACACAAAGTGATATACATGAGGTAGAGTTATAGCTTAGTAACGAGAAAAGGCAGAAAATAAATTAAAACAGTGAAGGTAATACGTCTCGAAGAGGTTATTTTTTTCCGGCTCAGTCACAACACTACCTCCGTTTCGGAGCAAGAAGTTCATGACCCGGCTCAAGAACTCGGTGCGCTGGAACACTGCAGGGTCAACACAGTGCAAGAACTCAACCACGCTACAACGTCATACTAGCTGCGCAGAGCGACTGCGCCGTATTACTTTATGAAATTTCAAGGACGTGTCAAACTGAAACTATAATCCTCAGGATTCACAATCCGTTGGTCCCGCAAACCTGCGATGAGTTATGATATACCTATCAAGGGAAGTGGTGACCATAGATGTATATACCTTTGGTAAGAGGTATATATACCTATGGTGATGACTGGTCAGTTTTTACCGTAAAGATAACGTAGATCCTCTCAGGAAAGATGACCTTCTCAGGTTCACGTTTACTCTAACTGCAAAAAAGACCGAACAATACCGTATCCTCTCTATCCTCTACCTCTATGGGTTAACCTCGATACATCAATCAGGGGCGTCGCTATACAAAAATAGTGATAGGTACCTATACCTACCTACGTTGATTTCTAAAGCTTTACTTTATTCCATTTATTCACTTGTTCATTGTCACTCTACTGTCATGGTAACACCAACGCTCTGTCATATATTTCTAGGTTGTTACTGTTAGCATCATTCTTTTTCTAACAACTGAAAATCAATGGGGCGATTACCTACCAACGACATACCCGATAAGACGATAAACCCAATAAGACCCAGAAGATATAATAAACTCGTTCTCGGGAAGTCAGGATACCATTGGAATAATATTACCTGCTGATACAATTGTCATAGTTTTCAAGGCGATTTTTGACATGTTTTACTGGTTTGAATATTCCATCCCTTAGGTTCTACCTTTTAGTGTTGATCGAACGCGATGCCGTTGTTACAGGTACTGGCACATCCCCGGCCGATAAATGATTTTTAAGCTAAATTTCTTAAAGTTTGGGCCAATATTTTTTTGAGAAAAGCTTCGTACGGTGGATGGACGGATTTTTTGTTTATTAGTTCATTTTTTTCGATTTTTTGATTCTACGGATCTTGAAATTGAAAACGAAACCAACAAATTTTGAAGGAAAGGGAGGGGGATTTTTTTTTTTTTTTTTTTGGGGGGGGGGGGGGGGGGGATTGAAAATAAAGAACCAATAGTGAGGGGGAAGTATCACAAAACTCCCACATGAACCAAAAGTTTTCCCAATTCGAAAACAGGGGAAAAAAAGAAGAAAATGTGTAGTACTACTTACAAATGAAGCCTGCTACCTACAGTTGATATCTACTGCCTAAAAGTACCTACCTATTTAATAGCTACACGTAACATCACTGTTAAATGACCATTTTCATGTTTGTTGTAATAAATACAAGAATTTTATAACATATTTTTTGTAGTAAGACCGCAATATTAGTTACAGATTAAGACTATAATAATTGGCATTATCTGACACTTAAACAATGTGTAAATGACCAAGATAAATCTCCCGGGTATTATGAAAAGCACAAAAAGCTCATTAGTACCTAAATCAGATATGTAGGTATTTATATTTCTTGAATTGAAATAATAATTACGATTAAGAAATAGGTAGTAATAAGAAAAAAATACAATTATTGAGGCTTTTATCTGCTCACCATTACAGTGTTTAAAAGGTTGCGTTTATATTGTAGGTGCCAATTTTTCAATTTATCTGGCCCCTGCTTGGACCTCACGACATCTTCTAAGTCAAGATTCTCCACAAAAATTTTTTTGCATCGTAACGTTCGAACTATTTTTCATATGTATCATGCTCTTCATTGAACTACAGGGTGGATTCGGATGAGCGTGAAAAATGTTTTTTGGTGAGTAGACCGAAAATATATTACGACGCCATCAAGCGCAATTTTCTATCTATGTCTGTTTTTGAGAGATGTAACAAGATTGGGAAATGCTGAGGGAATTCGAGAAAATATGCCAGTTTCATGCGCAAAATTTAAAAAAATTGTCCTTTGTATCTACAGTAGGAAAAATCAGGATTTGATTACGTTTAGAATTCCAATTAGGTCTCCTTGAATTTAGGGTCTACCTCCCAAATCTTCCCAACTTCTCCCAAGCAGGTGAAAACTGAGGGCCCTGACATCAATAAATAAGAAAAATATATTTACTTGAAGTTCTCAAATTGATAGGTAACGACTTACGAGTGAGAAACTCAGAATGAGACTTACCGGTAGAGAGTTGACAGGGCATACTTAAATCCATATGGGTCCTTCCTTATGTTATCCATGTTCATCACAAATTTTGCCATTTTATTGAGCGCTTGACTTTCAATGATTTGATCCCGAGCAATAACACCGATGGACATCTTGTAGACAAAAACATATCATTATATCTTCCGAATAAGGTACTTACTTACCGAAGTATGTATTGGTACTTACATTACATGATTTACTACAGCAGAATCAAAGTCAAAAGTTTCATTCATGCTGCATGAATATGAGCTGAATTTCTTCATTTTTCACGCTTCATTTAATTCAATTTTTTTAAATTTATACTAAAATTATTAAATTCAAATTTATGAACTTGTTCCAAACAATATTCTGATGATATTAACGTTTTCATGAATTAATTTTATTTTTTGGAGCGAAATGCAATTCTCGCAAAGTATAATGAGCTTTTCCAAGAAATATTCTGCAGAAAAATATAAATTTAATAATTTATAACCATTTGTTGTATCATATGTGTTCACTTGGCAATTTGTTTGGAATTTCAGCACTTTATTTTGCTCAACAAGTGCTATCTAACGAACTCATCCTTCCTTTTGGGATGTTTGATTTTATGAGCAAAGAATGGATTTTGCATCTCGATTTTAAGGAGAAATTCTAAGCAGAAACCGTCTGCATACCTACCAGTTCGGGCATACCTATTCACACACTTACATGAGCTTGTGTGTGTGTGTGTGTGTGTGTTAGTTTATCAAAAAAGTGTTAGAATCCAAAAATTGCAAACATTGCTAAAAACTGCTGAAAAAATAAACCAATTACTAGAACTTTTTTTAGTACACCACTCGTTGGAAAGCTCTAACTTTACTATACTTCCCCGGGGACCGGTGATTCCTTTCCGATCTCCAAAAAGCATGGCGATTCCTTCCCCTTAAAGTGTTGGCGATTCCTTCCGGTTACTCAGTTCCTTCCGCTGTGCAATTGGCGATTCATTCCCGTTACTCAATTGCTCCCCGCCCAGGTATTGGTTAGTTTTGAAAGAAAAATTAACTCTTTATTGGACTAAACCCATAATTGCACAATTAAGTACTTAAAACCCAAATCAAAGTATTACAATCACCAAGTATTAAAATCACAATAATCACAAAATAAAAAATCTGTTGTGAAGTTCACGTCTCGATTTCACTGCCCAAAAATCCCCCCCCCGAATTTAACACTGACCCTTTTAGCAAATTGGTCAGGGTCATCGTCGGGAGTTTGCAGACCGATGAGTTGCCGGATCCTTTTTTATTTCTTTTTTTTTGTGTCTGACTCTGTGTCTGGTCGCTGTCATAGGTATTCATGTAGATTTCGTTTTGAAAAGCTATTAAACCATCTACGAAACTAAATATGTGGGGATGAGGTGAATGAAAGGGCTACATCCTTATCAAGGGAATGAAGTAAATTCTCTACTTTTCACTCTACAAAATTGAACTTAAATAGTGAGCCATTCTAGAACAACACAAGATGAATGAAATCACGGGCTTGATTCTGATTAGCAGAATGAGCTAAGTGGGGAACTTTCATGTGTTTGATTTCACGCTGTTGACCTCAGATTCAGATTCAGCGCACTTGAAAACACCCTAGTACCGATTTTCAGCTCAAAATAGCGTTTAGTTTGGCCAATAAACTGTTAGGAAGATCACGTATGACGTAGTTTAGTGAAAAGGAGCTGAAGATTCCCCCCACGCGGGCGGGGGCCGTGACGTCATCGTGCAAATTAATTTCAAGAGCCGTATTACCGGTTCAATATCCATCAAATAGCACCTTTTTGGAAAGCTCTCGCTTAAATCTTACAATGGCTTTAATAAAAAATAACTACGAAAATTCCCCATTCTCTCTTTTTACCCTTGGTAAGTAATTAATATTTAAGAGGATACCAAGAGATGGCTGAAATGGCGGGCTACATGTTTAGCTGAGCGGTTCAAATCCTCTTCTATTCACCCTAATGTGTTTAAATTTGATTTGGAGATGAAAACCAGGACCTGCAATGAAATTAAGTTTTGTTCGGGTGGTATTGAAGATCTGATTGGTCCTAAGTCGCGCGTTGGAATTTTGATCTACAGACAAGTAGTAATGGCTAAGTTTTTAGTTTTTTTTTTTTTTTTTACAAACAATTTTTTCTAAATTTTCATAATGTTCCCCATACTCTTATGGACAATTTTCTCCTTCCTTGGAACGCCTCATAAAAACGAAAGAAATATGCATAATATAATTTGCTAGATAGTACAATCACAAAGGTTCATTTCACATCAATCTACGGTTGTAAGAATAGTATAGTATCTAACTACCACTATGAACTAGCACCTACCTTATACACAAAGCGTAGAACGAGTTCTTCATATTTCTTCCAGTGCTTCAAAATCATTTTGATCAAGCCAGCGATTTCGAATCGCTCTCGATATATTTTCTGCAAAACAGAATACCTTCAATGTTATTCCGTCTCTTCAGATAAAACCAACATTTCTCAAACTCAATACTCATTATTTGATCAACAACCAAAAGTGACTTAAAAACATAATAAATTCTTTACCATCGGACTGAGCAACTGCGCATAAAAACCGTTCATTTCTGATTTCTAGTACCTATCAAACCTAAACATTGACTCCGATTCCCAGTTCATTAAATTATTTAAAAACTTTGTAGCACTTGTCTGTCGTATTTTTGCCGTTTAATTATACCTAATGTGAATCTAAGAATACATTGTTTTCTTCAATACATCAATAGAAACTCCTATATTTTATTTCATTCATTAATGTTAAATATAAGAATTGCATGTATTATTTCAAAGTGTACATTTCTTAAGTATGTACCTACTCACATTTCACGTTTTAGACCATTCTGAACAACTTTCGTTTCTTGTATGTCGTGTTTTTTTTGTTACAACCTCAATTTCCACAGTTTTCATCAAATTTTGATGAAATTTTCAAGGAATGTGCGGGTTAAGCTATACCTACCAGTTTCATTGTTCCATGTTTACTCTGCACATGCGCAAACGTACACAGGATAGTTGGGAGAATACGATTTCATCATCCCATATCAATATCAACATAATTGGGTCTTCTTTAGCTGCTGCGCATGCGCAAATGTGAAATCCTTGCGACAAGCTTAATTTTTACAGTTTTCATGCAATTTTGATGACGTTTTCAAGGAATTTGTGGATTAGTCTGTAGATAGTTCCCTATCAGTTACATTGCTCCCTGATCATTACTTAACTGTGCGCATGCGCAAACAAATATTCCGTCAAGCATCAATTTGTCACGTCCCAGTCAAATTTGAAGGATTGTTTAGAAGAAAAAAAATTTGATCAACCAGTATCAATTTCAAAACTATTGTATCATTAGTAGTTGCTGCGTGATGTGTAATCCTTGTAACAATCTCAATTTTTATGATGATTAACCGATTTTGATGAAATTTTCAGGGAATATGTGAGATAGAGTGCAGATGGTCCCCTATCAGTTTCTATTTTTCTTTTTTTCACAAATCGTAACCGTAACATCTACCAAGAATAATTTTTTTTGGTGCCATTTTGACCGATTTTGACGTTCTACGCTATTTCTTGATATAGGTACTATTACTTCCAACCATAAAACCCGCTATGAAATCATTAAAGATTATTTGAACACTTCAATGATCCATACATTCATGATATGGATGTGCCACACCCAACTTGGCAGACGGTTTTTTCACGATGATGAATGATAATATTTTACTATAATTTTTTAATGATAAAATTCCATGCGAATCGTAGTAGTAAATCTATGTTATTCTGTTATGAGTTATTTCTATTTCTATGATTATATAGCTGGAGTTTATAGACCTTCTTAGCTATAAGCTATAATCGTAATCAGTCATGTTTAGTACTCAGTTCACATAAATAACTAACATAAGTAACATAAAACTCATTACCAGAGAAGCGCAGAGTAAGATCCCCTCAAGAATAGCTTTGACAACCAGGCGCTCGCGTGAAGCCAGGAGGGGGATGATAATGCTAACGTAGCCATAATGGTACAGATCTTCTCTCACCTGCTTCGACCTATACACATAATTCATAAACAAATTAGTGACATGCAGTGACAATCAAAGTTCCATTTCCCTAATAGTTAACAAATTCCGATCAATACCTGGTTTCCATGTGTAATTAAAACGAGACCTTCTCGAACGATCAAGTTTGTCCCCCACCCCGGCAACTACTAGGAACCGTTCCCTACAAGAAGAACTGTGAGTTCTTCAATTCCATGTAGGTCAGAATGAAGTGTATAGTTTGGTGGTCTGGATGCTCGCAAGCTCGCATCTCAAAAATACATAACATCAAGTAGTCAATCCCTTAGTAAAAATGCAGATTAGTTGGATATGTAGATCAGAATGAAGTGTATAGTTTGGTGCTCATAACACGATCACATAACAGTTTAGAAACGTAAATATGTGACTTTTCATTTGTGACTCATGAGCTGCTCCGCGTTTAACGGAATTGAAGAACTCACAATTCTTCTTGTAGGGAACGGTTCCAAGTAGTTGCCGGGGTGGGGGACAAAATTGATCGTTCGAGAAGGTCTCGTTGTAATTAAAACTATCAGGCAAAAATGCCTTTCCAAACGAGAAACATTCACTCTTAAACTATTACTCTGAAAATTCAAATGATACCGTTTTAGGGGAATTTGAGGAAAAAAAGAAAAGTGGATGCGTTATCAGCTCCTTTTCGATTACGAACTACCACGGACTAAATCCGCCTGTGCCTCTGTACCTTCAACATATCTGTTATGTCCGGGTCCCGGCACTCGGCACCCAGGCCTAAAATGTGATGCGCTCGGCACCCAGGCGTGTCAAAATGAGACGGTTGCTTTTGGCACTCAATCGTGTTCTGTACCCAATTTTTTCGGAAACGAGCTTTCGTGTTGGGTAACCAATTGCGTTGGCACCCAAGCCTTCCGAAAAGTTTTTGCGCTGGGCATCTAACTTACGGGGTGGGCACTCAAAAATTCGCCTTCCCACTTAACAGACTTAGACCTGTCTCCACGAAAATTGTGTGGAGGTGTGGTTAAAACTTTTTGCGGTGAGCACAATGCTGCAGAAAGCATCTTGCCGTGATTTTGCCATTTCATTTCAAAAGTCGTCATAATAAAAATAAAATTTACGAAAAAATAAAAATTTACAGAAATTTACAGGAAGACTCCTCGGAGAGAGACCGCAGCGTTGCGGATTATTATTTATTAAAATTATTACTTTTTATATATTTTACATATTTTTAGGTGGTGATTTTAAAGTTTCGCTTCATAGCAATATATTTTTCCACTCTCTTTTGCCACTTCATCCTGCCTAACTTTGGATGCCTAGTTTTACTTGATTCCAATGACTGAAGCTTTGTGTGTGTCTCCGCTGTACCTCAAAAAATTCCTTATGTACTTGAATACACACACACACACACACACACATCTACAGCGGGTGCCGAATGCTGCAAACTGTCGCACAGGGGCTGACCTTTATCTGGTGCCCAACTCAAGATAGGTGCCCAGTACGAAAACTCATTTTTCAGAGACTTGGGTGCCTAAAGCAGTTGGGTGCCAAGCGCAAAAGTTCGTTTCCAAAAAACTTAGGGGCCGAACTCAATCGGGTGCAAAAGCAACCGTCTCATTTTGACACGCTGGGAGCTGAGTCCAGGTCCCTCGTTGTGTCAGTATCCGCAGATTCAAGACACAAGAATAACTTCTAACATTTTGATCGGATTTTCGTACATTTTCAGAGATTATTCGGTTTGTCCTTGAATAATCCCCTGTAAAATGCACGTTTGCTATTTAATATTACCTTTCGCGTATGTTCAAACGTTGAATCCCAACGCAGTCTGCTTCTACCAAGATAGTTACAAACATAACCCTTGCATACAACTTATAAATAAATTCCTATGACCGAATCCTACTTCCCTCTATTTGCATATTTCAATGATATGTACCTGCACAGGGCAGTCGCTACCCCAGGAAATTGAAAAATGGAAAAGGGAAAATAGAAATCTGTGGAGAAGAAAATTTGTGGTACCACTTATAATGACACCTGCTATCCACAGTTAATATCTATTGCTTATAAGTACCTTCTGTAAAATGACCATTTTCATATGCGATTGTTATACGATTTGATAACTTATCAGTATTGCAGTAAGACCTCAAAATACTTTTAGCTTAAAGCAAAAATTACTGTTATTATTTAGAACTTAAAAATATGTAAATGACCTGAGTAAATATTCCGGATATTATTAACAGCACAAAGCGACTTGCTCATTAGTAAATTCGATATGTATTTATATTTTTAAATTGAAACAATAATTACAATTAAGAAATAATCTATATCTATCTATATCTATATCTATACTATTTTATAAGAATAAAACTCCGTCTGTTTGTTTGTCTGTCTGTCGTGTCTATGCACGGCAAACGGCTGAGTGGGGGGAGTCTACGAGTGGGGGGATCTTCTTGGGATTTTCCGGAATAGTGTATAAGCGATTTTAAAATTTTCTAATCCCACCCGAACCATGGGCTGTATGGCGGGAGGGGGGTGGAAGCTCGGTTTAATGCGCGCTTTTTCCACTTCCCTGCTTCCTCTACCCCTCAAAACGGCCGTAGGAAATTCCGGAAAAATACCGGTTTCGTAGGTTTTTCTACGAGGAAGAAGACGGCGCGATCGGATCGGGAAATGCGTCAAAAATATGAATGAGTACGGGCCCGTTTTCTCGAAAATTCCGAAGAAAAACTTGGTTTTTTCCAATTAAAATATACCCCATAAAGGTACGTTTTTCGGGACGGTTTTTGCGGATGAAATACATGTTTGATTCTGCCGAATCTGAATCCGAAATCGGATATCGAAAAAAGTGACGGGAAGTTGGTCAAAATGTGAGGGGAAGGGAGGCGAAGCGATTAAAATGACAAGTTAATCGAGCCCGCCTCCGTTTCTTTACCAGAAGGGACTCTGTGACTCTGGGGGTTTACAGTTTACACATATACAGTCATACCGATCGAGCGAAGTGAGCAATAGTCCCTACACACATAGGATTTCAACGAGTGTTTCGCTACACATGTACAGCCATACCGAGCGAGCGAAGCGAGCAACATTCCCTACACAAGTTAAACCTAGGGATCTACCGTTTGCGAGCGGACATGGAGGCGAGCGAAGCGAGCCGGAGCGGCTAGTATGTAACAAGAAAAAAATACAATTATTAAATCTTTCATCTGTACACGATTAGTATTTAGAAGGTTGAGTTTTTATTGGAAGTGGATATGACGCTTTTTCAATTTAACCCATGCTTGTATGTACACTCATCAATGATTGTAGCCTTCAAACTATTTTTCATGTGTTTCAAACTACTGAATGCTCTCCATTGCCCTAAAGGGTGGATTCGGATGAGTGAAAAATGTTTTTGAGTGATACTACATGTAGGCTGAAATTGGGAAACACTGAAGAAAGTTGGGACATTTTTAACCGAAAATGCCAGTCTCAAGCAGAAAATGAAAATAAATCTCGTACATGGTACCTTTAGTTGGCAAAATCAGGATTTTGATTAGGATTAGAATTCCAAATTAGGTCTCTTAGAATTTAGATTTTATCACCACCTCCCAAATTTTCCCAACTTCTCCCAACACATTGAAAAATAAGGGGGGAGGGGGAGGCTCCCCACTATCTCCCTTTTAGCGACGCCCCTGTATGTGCAACGTTGTTACGAAAAGTGCGTGCCACAACATGGCAGATGTTTTGTGTGGTGGTGCCATACGTCAGTTACTGATGGAACTATCCATGTTATTCAGTGTACGCAATGAATACAAATTATAAACTGGACGGTGCTCTAAGAATAAGATTAATTCACACAGCAGATTTATGTTTGCTTTAGGTTTGTTGGGTGAAACCTAAGACTTAAGACCTAATTCAACCAATTATAATGACTGTGTAAACAAACCTCATAATATTGGTGAGGATGTACAGCGCTCCCAAAGCTATTTCGTACTGCCGATGCGTCACCTCGTCAAATACCTCACTTAACTTGGAACGAAGAAATTTCAACGGAACGCGATGGACCATGTAAAACTGTTAATTAATCAAATAACAAATTTGCATTACTATCTATACATATAATTATTTCATGATTGTTCTTTTTTTCTTTTACCGAATTTTCGTAAAAAATGAAGCTATTGCAATGGCTTGAAAATTTTTAAAATAAAATTGTTTGAAAATTGTTGTCATTGAAAATTGAAATCCGTTTTGGAGCATTCTGAAACAATTATACATATGTCATTCCAGATGATAACTCTCCTTAGGATTGAGATAAAAATCCCGTTCTTGCGCCAAAAAATCGAACTTTCAAAATGAAATGATGAGTTGTTGGCCAGCACTTTTTGAGCACATTAAAACGGTAAAATTCCTAAAAATGTGCTAAAAAAATTTACTAAAAATGGCTTAAAACGACCAAAAATTGATAAATTTATAATTTTTAGCAGAATTTCTGTCAAAACAACGTTATAAACAAATTATACGTTATAAAAAATTGAACGAAATTATGCTGAAAACGTTCTTAAATTACTTAAACATATATATTACATTATTACTTGCTTAAAAATCTATAAAAAACTGAAGAAAAAATCTAAAAATCCAAAATCTTTTTCGAATTGGCAAATTTTATTTAGTATGAGTTTTTTGCCATAAAATTCGTTTTAAGCAATTTCTTTGTACTGAAATTTCGATACGATTCAACATATCATAATAATTAAAAAATTCGCTCATAAGATTATGCAGAATGACTGGAACTTTTTTTTTTCCAATTTTCAGATCAACTTCACGGCATCTGACAATTTGACAGGATGTTAATTCTGCAGTACTGCGTCTTGAGAAGTCAGTTGGTGAGCAATCATTTCCTAATTCATGTAGGTAAGTGCGCAAAACGAGTTTTGGTTTATATTATGCTATTAATACAGGTATATTTTTTCAAATGTAAGTACTATGACTTTTTTTCCTACATTGAGGAAACGTTAAAAAAAAGGATTTCAGCAGGTAACACACAGCATTGATTTGGTATGAATTTACAGACCCATGTCCCTTTAGTCATAGTCAAATAATATCTCTCATCGTGACAATTAGCTTCCATCATGTCATCATAAAAAAGAAGGTAGGTTAATTTAATTAACCAAATTAAATTTAAACTATTTTTAGCATGAACTGCAAAGAAGTCACTTGATGAGTGCATTATACACAAAAACCAAATGCGTTACTCATTCTTAACAAAACTTACAAGGATAGGGACGAGTCCAGCTTTTCGGATAATAGTTCTAGCTCTCTTATTTGATACAAGGTTACAAATGCATCTAATAGCAATTATAACCTCCTGATCGTTATTTGAGAGCAGAATTCTGTATAATTCTTCAACCATTCCCAGATTCATACTCATTTCAATCATTCCCTCGCTTAGTTCGGTTAATTTGTCCAACACGCTCAACGTCCCAACCTGGAATGGAAATGGATAGTTTCATCTCTTTAATGTGGACATTTAATACGTGAAGTTTCATAGTATGTAAAGGTCTCATCAGAATCAGTAACGGCTGTAAGCTAGTGTGTATAGAATGAAGTTTTCATATAATTAAGTGAGTATATAATGTTCTTTCTATTCTCTCTGCTGCTGTCGTGGTATACTCTAATCTAGGACTTTTGAAACTACCAGGAGTTCGCGAGAAGGGCCTCTGTTGTACCTACTATATACTACCTACTCTTTTCTTTCGGTATTTTCTGAATGAAGTAGCCCTTCACCTTGGGGCTTCATTCCGCCTACGCTCAATGAATTCTGAATACTCACGAATTCAGGGAGTTATAGTTGTTTTAATATTATCGAGAACAAAACACGAAAAAAATTCTGACAATTTAATAACTCAAAAACAAAGCGTTAAAAAAACTCGGCCCTTCTGGCCTCGCAAGGGGCTCCGCCCCTTGACCCCGCCAGGGGGGCATCGCCCCCCTGGACCCCCCCGGATGTTATTACTTTGAGCCTGACTGCTAAAATGTAAAAAACATGGAATCATGTTTTAGCTCCTCGCTCTCACTTTATTATAGAAATGATCACGACGATTGAGCTCTTGTGAGATGATGATCTCCTAATAGAAACTCGCGAGTAAACATTCACTTTATTATAGAAAGAGGCTAAAGAGGCTACATACGAAATCACAGCTTCCTATAGTGTAAAGTATAGAAATTACCTATTAAAATGAATTAACCACCGCTTCACAAATCAAACAGTTCTCGCAATATTCGGATCACCTGCTATGAATCACATAATCGAAACACCAGCTCAATGAAATCATCAGAAATTAACAAGCGGTTGCAATCATGTTCACAATATCAATAATTGAGAATGATCACCTGTGTGTAAACAATTATTCATATAACCATGCTCATAACTCAGCTTGTTGGCCACGCACTTCGCAGTAGTTAATATAGTATGGTTCGATAAATCGAGAGCTTTCGAACGAATGGTCAACGAATTTTGTGGGATGAAAAACGACGAAGTATCATATCCCACTCGGTTGTAAGCGGAAATCATCACAATTATTGGCGCTACTTTCATTTCACTTTTCGGCGGGGGATCCATCGCTAAAACATGATTCATGTTAAAATCTCTAAGATATACTTTCGATCAGAAATAAGCTCTGAAATTGGGTCTTGTTAACGCCACCAAATGAAACACCTGTTATATAATCTTCTAGAGGAATAGGTTGGAGCCTCCGGGTGGTCATAAGAATATTGATGGTGATTTGGTGGACAACGGACTAGTAATAAAACCATAACTTCTATCAACAGTTACCTTAATGGACAGTTAGTTACCTAAGCCTCAGAAAAACACGAATAAGCTCTTTTTTGCAACCAATTGAAGAGCAGAAGTACAGCACGAAATGAGTTGTCAAATGGATGCTAATTAGGCTAATGGATGCTAATCAAATATTTTTTAATATCAACAGTCCTGCACACCTTCTTAACTCTTAATCAGATCCTCAGTCGTAATTGTTATGACGGCAGGCCGTGGAAACCCCATGAATAATTACTGCATAATATGATGTTTTATATTTATATATTTGCATAAACTTGCATAAAGCCCGCATTTGGCGTCCACCCTGGTAAAAACGCAAAGCAAAGAAGCGTTCGTATTTGGACTCCATTTTGCACAACGTCTGATTTTGTTCAAAATCCTTCATTATGACGCATGGCGCCTTTTTTAGGTGGACGCCAATTTGACGGTTATGTTCCGCATATGTATAGATTTAGTGTACGAGGATTTCCGGCAGCTGATAAGCTAAAGAACCTTCACTTCCTCTACGACTGGGGCTTGGTTTGATGCGCCTGGTTGTTGTTTGTTTGGGTGATGCATTCTGGTTTTATCCCTGACTCTGCTTGATTCATCCTCTAGGGGGCTTCCCTAAGGAACTACACCCTCTTCACTTACGCCCAAGATAACTTAGGGCCGGCCAAGTAGGCATAGGCCTATCACCTCACGTAGGTTGCCTCCTAGAATAGTCCATCTCTTAAAACCAATAACCGCCTCCAAAAACACTATTCCGATAGAAGTGGATACTTATACTATTGATAAGTCAACTCCCTCTTAGGACTTACCCCTCTCCCTAAAAGACGCTCTACTCGCTATCCTGAACTGGTAGAAGATGTATTACCTACTACAACTGTTTCATTTTTAATTAAGTTTTTGAATAACTCCAATCCCCAATACATGTGTTTTCTTATGAGAAATTGTAACATTTATAAGCATAAACCTTTTTCATCAAATGTTTACGAAACTTTTTTCTCAACAATATTGCAATAATAAAAACAAATAACAAATTTAGAAAATTTTAACCTCTCTCCTAACAGGATACAGTTACAGGATAGCAATAAATAAATAAATTAATACCGTTATCAAGAAGCGAAAGTTGGTTGAATAATTTTAGGCAGTACTACTTCGAAAAACATTAATAAACAATTATAGTATCAAGTACCTATTAGTATCTATTGAGCATATCAGTGTCACTACATCGATGTAGTAATAATTATAATTACCCGACATAAAGTCGAATCAACGTTAAGAAGGTTGACGAAAACTTCGAGGGATCCAGTGTCCTCAATAGCCGAATGGTTCTCCGGATTTTCCAGTTCACAATCATCCAAGATACGAAGAGCATGGTAAGTGGCAAATTCATCGCCACCCTGTAGAAGATAATAGAATCAGTTAGTTGTGATAATTGATGTTATTATAAAGTATATATCCACCTGTAGTACAAGGAGGAGAAAGTTCGCAGCATGAGCTGTGGTGTGATTTGAAATAAATTGACTCGTTCTGGCTGATTTGTTGCCTCCTCACTACCGAACATAGGGAAGCTTTGTGTTCGTAATTGAAGTTTAAAAAAAGTTGTCCTCCGAAATCAAAATTTCCAGTTGTTTTTGTGTTTCAGAGCGTGCTGATCAATTTTGGTTCCGTGCCCGTGATCAAGTGTGGTTTTGTGCCAATAACTATACCAAGTTTCAGTCCCATTTCTATGACATTTTCAGGAATTGTGTGGGTTAAATCCTGGACGGTCCTCAATAATTTTCAATGCGTTTGGATAAGTAGCATGCACACATGCGCTAACGTTAATTTCTTATTAGGTACGTCGATTTCAAATCATCTATGAATTATATCGCATTTGGTAGAGCAATACTTAACTATAGTGCAACGCAAAAATAAAATTGATCTTCACGTCCAAAACTTCGTGATTAATGAACCGATTTTTTTTTTAATTTTCAGGGATTGTGCGGTATAGCTCCTAGCCGGTACCCTATACATTATACTTAAAGATTAAGGTGATGTATCACTGAAATTACTAACTTGAATCTCCTCAGAGTATTTAATTAAATTTTCCCGCCTTATTAATCATATAAAATAGGCCCAATGAACACAAATTTATATATATATATATATATATATATATATATATATATAAATTATAGTGGTAAAATCCAGAAACGATGTCACAATGCCTTGAAATGGAACGGAATTTACGTTAAAATTTTGGAGCCATTGCAATGACTTTATTTTCAACGAAAATTCGGTGAAAGCTATGAAAAAATTAAGTATTTGTTAGATTTTTCGTTACGCTTGCTTTTTAGACCAGCAATTTCGTATCACTTTTGGGCTAATAGAAAATGGCTAAGGCTGGAAAAACTTACTTTCAAAACTTTTATCGACTTCCGGATCCTCCAGTAGGTAGCTCCTCTGATAGTTTCGCTCATTGCTTCTTCCTTCTTTTTACCGGTCAGATAGTCGCTCATGTCCTTTTCAAAAAGAGCCACTTTCTGACCAATAAGCTGCTCTTGGATTTCATTAGCTCTCGTCAAATCGAAAGTCGCACTATCTTCAGGGGCATCCAATTTGAAGTGCGCCTTGTTGTAGTTGAGTTCGGCTCGTTTCTTCTCATCAGAGGACACAGCGAGTTTTTTGTTCACAAGCATCTTAGTGGATTCAGTGGCGTATACGACACTATCGGTTTCCGATGGGTTCGATCTCGAATCAGACTTGGAACTGTGAGATTTGACCGAACCTTCTGCCGTGCTTTGTGTAGTACTAGTAGCACTGTCCTGCAAAATAGTTTAGGTGAGTCTCTCAAATAAATTGGTGAGTTTAATGTTAATAGCATTACATAGGTTTGACTTTTAGGGGGTTAAGAGCTCGAAAACCATTCACTGAAATATTAACCTGGAAAAATAAGTCAGGCTCACAAGAAGACTGTTGTAAGTGTATATATATACAGGCTGTCCCTCCGAATGGTTACACCCTCCTTCATTTCCTCTGAATTCACAGTAAAAGATGGGGAGCAACGCCATTCTTCATAATTTTTTACGAAGATCTCAGGAAAAATACTTTCGCGCACACCACTTGCGCCAATGTGGTGCAAATGATTCAGCTTTTTTTCTTTTTTAGTGAGAACCCCCATTTTTTATTGCAGATTCGAATTCTACATGAAATTTTATGAAGAAATGACCCACCACTTGATTTTGTTTAGTGCGCACAAACTGGAGCGATTCCGCTCCAAAAGTTGTGTAATTTCACTCTAAAAGTGCGAAAATTGTGAAATACTGCTGAATCGCTCCAGTTTGTGCGCACCGAAAAAAATTGATTGGTGGGTCATTTTTTCATGAAATTTTACGTAGAATTCGAATCTGCAATAAAAAATGCGGGTTCCCATTCAAAAAACTCCTGATGTCATTAGCACCACACTGGCGCAAGTGGCGCGCGCGTAAGTATTTTTCCTGAGATCTACGTAAAAAATTATGAAGAGTGGTTAGTTCCAATTTTACGATGAATTCTGGGGAAATGGAAATGAAGAGGGGGGGGGGGGTGAGCTTTCCGTGGCTCACCCTGTATGTATGTATATATATATATATATATATATATATATATATATATATATATATATATATATTGAAAATAAGAAAATAGAGATGAACCTTGCAGGACAGTAGTTAAACACAATAAAAATGCAACTTTTTAGGATGTCAACTTGAAATGTTAGTTTACTGTGTCCACCTAACGCATAGAATAAAGGCCCACGGAAATTACGTCCTTAGGAAAATGGGCCAGAATAATTCAAAAACGTATGGCTCATTTTCCTCTCATTCGCCCAGCTGTCGCTTGCGGGCGCAGCGATCGATATGGACATGGCCTACTCTATCTACTCTAGAAAGCTATCCTGCAGTTAACTTAGAAGTTGATTAACCTGCCTTATGTAACGTTGGATCATTGGTTTTAATTCATACTTTTAAATCTGACCAATAAATTGAAAATGGCTCATGGATTGATGGCTGGTATTCAATACTTATTAACTTTCTTCTTACCCCCTTCGAATCTGAACTTTCTTCTTCTTCTTCATCCATGGGATCTGCTTTACCTTTTTCTCCGTCTGCCTTCTCTTCGTCATCATCTGACGACGACGAAGAAAGCATCTCAATGTCGGAGTCATCGATCGTCGAAAAATCATCATCGGTGTCTCCCAATACGTCGCCTTCAGACGCTGTACTTTCGTCTTTCTCCGAGAAATAAATAAATTCAATGACTTTGACCTGTGTACCTTTCAGATACCAAGGAGTGTCTGGGCCGATTTCCAAAGCCTCTTCCGATATTTCTCCAGATTCTGACCATTCATAGTTGTCGTCAAAATGGTCCTCGTAGTCCTTTTTGCGTCTGACAACAAGACGACCAAGTTAAAAACTAACATGAAAAATCGGTGCCTGGGCAGCGTACACAAAACATTATCACAAACCGTAATGCCTACAAACAATGTCTTCAATAGTCATTCTTACATATACACCCAAGAATTTTCTCGGATTCTGATTCTAGATGACCTGCAACGTACTTGAGCTTGTTTCTTTTCTCGTTCATACCATATTATATTCTTTCAGAACAAATCAAAAACACGAGGAAAGTCATTACACTCAACCATGGTGGGTCGGATAGCTTCTTCATTATGCTAGCTTTCTCGTGTATATTCAATCAGTTGGACTCTAAATTTGACAAGAGATTGTTCCTACTTTGGAAACGTCAAAGAAATTTATATAGGACTTTGAAAGAGGAAACCCACTTAACTCCTGATAACGTCATAAAAATTTGACCTCTTGGGATTGTTCTCCAGCATTTACTTAAACATCAAACATGCGCATGCGCACATCCAATATAACGATGAAAGTGTGTACCGATGAAAAAACTGTAGGGAGTATTTAACAAAATCAATTTAGAGTCCGCTTAAGTGCAACTATCGAATCAAAAAATAAATCGAAACTATCGCTCTTTATGTGATTGAATGCTGTTTGAGCCCTGCGAATCGGACTGTTGAGGAGGTAATTCGTTGGTGATGTAGGGTTATAAAATAAAACATTACTTCTAGTACTGTAGGGAGGTACATGAAAATTAAGTTTTTGGAGTAAATGGGGACAACCAATTTTGTTGTGAAATAACTTAAAAATAAATAAACAATCTGCAGTATGACGTCGACTTTCCAGGGTGGAAAGATTGCATTGTTGTAAAATATCCCTATAATTGAAATCTGAAAATTCTACACCCTGCTTAAAAGCAACATACCGTGCAAATCGACGTTGCACTCTCTCAATACGCTCAGCAGCATTAGCATAAAACGGAGCCCATACAATAGCGCCATATTCCAGAATGGACCTCACAAATGCGTTATAAAGGACCACTAGAGCACTTACGTCACTAAAGTCTCGCGTATTTCGCTTTAAAAAACCCAGGGATTTCATTGCTTTAGCACAAATACTGTCAATGTGAGGCAAGAATGTTAAATGAGCATCAAAAAGCACACCTAAGTCCTTGATTGACGTCACACGACTCAACCTCTCACCACTTACGCAATAATCGAAATGCAATGGGGCAAGCGATCTGCTGAACGTGATTGTAGCGCATTTATCAATATTGAGAAACAAGTTATTTCTGTTGCACCATCCATTCAATAAATCTAGGGCTAATTGAATATTGTGAGAATCGGATTCGGATTTGACTATTGAATAAATCTTCAAGTCATCAGCAAAGAGCGAAAAATGAACATTTTCAGGAAAAGTCAAGGATATGTTGTTGACAAAAATAAGAAAACAAAAAGGACCAACATGGGAACCCTGCGGAACCCCGGATGTGATAGCAAATGGATATGAACAAGAAGATTTTAGTTCCACAATTTGGAAGCGATCGGTAAGATAACTGGAGAACCAGTCTAGCATAGCACCACAAAAACCGAAAGCTTTCATTTTGCTGATCATTAGCGAGTGTGGGACCTTGTCAAAACATTTGGAGAAATCTGTATAGACACAGTCAACTTGGTACCCTAATTCAAAAGCGAATAAAATATATTGCTATATACTATTACTATAGCAAAGTAAATTAGTTATAGTAGATCTTTTACTTAAAAACCCATGTTGATATGGAGTGATGAAGCTACTGATTAAAGGTCTGATTTGACTAACGACTAACTTTTCCAAAATCTTCGGAATACAAGAGATAGTGCAAATAGGACGATACTCTTCGACATTAGAGGTATCAACTTTCTTTGGAATGGGAGTAACAAAGGACATTTTCCATTTAGAAGGGAAGATACCAAGTTTTAGGGACCTGTTGAATAGGTAGTATAAAGGTAGAGAAATACTTTCATTACAAGACTTGAGTAAACTTGGGGGAATGCCATCAGGACCCATACCTTTGTTGATTTCCAAGGACATCATTTCACGAGAAGCTATCGAACAATCCCTAGAAATTTCATCGAATATTTAGATTTAGTTTCAACTTTTTGACTTTGACAATAGATTTAGCGTTTCCGCATGCAGAAAGCCATAACTCTTGACTTTCTACGAAATTCAAAAGAAATGTGTTCATCCATCATCTATCCATCCATTTTGAGCCAGTATATGTTATACGCTTCTAACGATCCGAGGGCTTATTCACATAATCCTCAAAAACTTCATCAAAATCAGACTATAATTAGAAGGTATAGTTTGGCCCGGAGCAAGGATTGGCGTAGGTACGCAGACAGAGCGGCTCGAAATAAATATTGTTCAGAAAGCTATGAAGTTATCATTTTGAAGTTGGACAAACTATTACACAAAGGTTTATTATTTTTGTATTAAATAACCCTTCTACGCAGTCTATAACTATTATTAAGCCCCATATATTCGTGTATCTAGTACCTAAATGATCAAAAGTTGGTGCATCGTGCCTCCCAAGAGGGTTCACACCTCTACAGCTCAGGACCCTACCATTTTACGGTTTATAGTCGGTTAATGTTGAAATTTTTTCTAAAAATGGCAAAACAACAAAACGAAAAACGTAGTAAAACGGCAGGTTGAAAAGGAAAGAAATTAGCCGAGGATCCTCCGAACCTCGTAATTGTTTTTGAGGTGTCTCGAACGAGCTCCATTAAATTTCAGCAACGTGAGTCGATTAGGAAAGAAATTGGCCTTGGAGGTTCCGAAGCTGATCAGAATAACAGGCGAACTGAGAATATTACAGCAATATAAAATAACCAGGTGACTCAAAAAGAGTAACGCGGACAGGTGACTCAAAAAGAGTAACGCGGAGACCACAGAGAAGTTTCTACGACCCTCTGTTTGCGTCGTTGAATTGAAAAGAACCAGAACTTTTCGATCAAACATACACTAAGATATCCAAAAGCTCAAGGAACTTCAAAACGAATTTCCATGAAGGAAATTTTGGATTCATTGCAATAGCTTTATTTCTTAGAAAATTGGCTAAAACGTTCCGACCTTGGTAGACTCGGAAGTAATCAACCTTCTGTTGTTGGAAAAGAAATAATAATTTAATTAAGAGTAATTCCTATGTATTTTCTAATCAATAATTTAATAAATTAGTGTAATTTAAGTAGGTGATTACCTACCTACGCACCCAATACGATATAGAAGTTATAATAAACTCGATTTCGGGAAATCAGTATTCCATTGGAATTATATTGTCAGCTGATACAATTGTCATAGTTTTCAAGGCGGTTTTTGATATGTTTTACAAGTTACGATTCACACCCGGGTCGATGTCTTTTTTTCTTGTTGACGCTTTAGCCCATAGAGGAAGCAAACAAATAAATGCATAGCAACCAGGGTGGTTTCGTTCTATTCTTTGGGCGGATAGCTATAAATGAAACTCGCTTATCGAAAAAAATCACGAAAAAATTATCACTGTTTTTTTTTTTTTTTTTTTTTTTTTCAAAATCAAAATATCAAAAATGATCTCGATTTTTGAATATTTTAGCCCTAAGGTTCTACCCTTAAGTGTTGATCGAACGCCATGCAAATGTTTTTGTCACATCCCTGGCCAATAAATGATTTTTAAGCCAAATTTTGGTCCAATACTTTTTGAAAAAAGCTTCGGACGGCGTACGGTGGACGGACAGATTGTTCTCCTTTTTTTTCGATTTTTGGATTGTACGCATCTTGAAACCTAAACCAACAAACCTTGAGGGCGTGTTCAATTTTTTTTCTTGGACGATTACAAAGGTTCATTATTGAAAATAATAAACCAAAAGGCAAAAAATGGATAAATTTGGCGTCCACAAATAAACAAATGCTGCCCCCACATGTTTGAACCAATTTTAATTAAACTCACGCCAGTGTTTCTACATCAAAAGAACGGACGGTAGACCTACGGTTCTACAGTCAGATCATTAATTTAATAATGATTAATTTTACACATTATTAGTTCATTATGGTTACTTAGCAATTTTAGTTTATAACTGAGCGTAATAAATCAGCTTTCCTTGACACTACAGAGGCTTAGGGATTATGAGATACTGTGATAAAATGAGAGCATTCCAAAAAGTGGCTAACGATTTTCCTGCTATGAAAACTAAGGGAGTTACACTTCCCTAGTAACGCATTGGTTGTACGTGAAAATCAATAGAAAACCCCACCGTGACGTGACGCTCGTGACGTGACGAAAACAAATGGAAACGTCCTGTTAATCATTGTTAAATGATAAAACATTAGACTGGTGGACAGGAATTTTCCTATTCAAGTATCAGGGAGGACAGAATGCAGAGCGTGAAATAGGCCTTATTTGATCACTGGATAAAGCTCCTACAAGCAACTATAAAAAAACCATTAACATTAGTTTCAATAAATTTAGAAATCGTTAGGCCTTTAGAAGAAATTGTCACATTTGTTTTGAATTTCCGGTTAGTTTGTATTGTTGTTTTGAGTTTATTTTAGGAAATTCTACTATAACCAAAAGTTACAATGGTATAGTGAAATTATTTACATTTGTATAAGGATAAAATTTAAAAAGGATTAATTACACTGTAAATTCAGGGTGGCTTTAGAATTGAACCTCCGCTTGTCAATTTCTTTTGAAGGCAGATTTCTAAGTTTGTTGAAAATTACACTGAGGGTTTTTTAGAATTGCTTTATCCGCTAATGCCGTAAGGTACTATTCGTATTTTACGCGCTGCATTCTGGCTTTCCTGGGGCTTAAATAGGAAAATCCCTACACACCAATAAGAAAAGTCCCTGCACACTTTTAGATTCGTAGAATATGATATAGAAGTAGATTATTTCCCCTAACATTGGTTTTTAACAATTTCTTTGTACTCGAAGTGCTCGAATTTCAAAGCAAAGTAGGTAACATAATGTAAAACGATAATCTTCGAAATTTCGCTCGTACAATCATGCTGTATAACTGGAACTTGAATATGAATCATCTCTTAATTTTGCGTAGTAGGGCATATATTAAGTAACCGTAATTTGGGCCAATATTTAATTATTTGAAACAGATTATATTATTTTAAATAATCTTAATTTTTGATTCTAAATAGATGTCCCATTCCGGTCTATTCTTCTGTTGATTCGTGCTGAATAAAATGTTTTTCTAGCAAAGAATAATGAGCTAGATAAACATAATTTAAAACAAAGACCTAATTACAAGAAACTCGATTCTTGTTAAAAAAGAGTAGGTACCTATTGAGGCGACTCAGGTATCGTTTAAAATATTCATTGCTCAGCTCTGAGATAAATTTATTTTCCCGAATCGACTTACATCAACTGCCCGATTCTCAAATTGGTAGCGCTGTTGTCCATCTCCTTTTGTGGTATATTCACCAATTTTGAATGCATTTTAAAAAATTTCCTAAACTACAAAAAAATATTGTACTACATTATTTGACCAAAATTCAATTTGGAAATGTGAAATCGCCAAGGATGGTGGCGAACTTGATTATACGATGCCCATAATAACTCTTGGAGTAACTTTCTGTAGGATTCCGGCCCAGCAGGTGTTTTGACGTAGGTAGGTACCTACGCTAAAGAATGGAAAGTAGCGCGTAGTAGGTAGATTCTTGTTTACTGTTTCCCCTGTTCACAAAAAACGATGTTTGGGATTCAGAAAAAAAGTTAATCTCGTCCATATTTTTGAAATTCGTTGGTTCACGTTTCAAGGTTAGCAGGTATGAAGATTTGAATATTCGAATAAATATTATGTTTTTAATGTCCGTCAACTGTTGGCCGTATCTCAAACGGCGCACAGCTGGCTACAATGGATATTTAGAGCGAAAATTTTTTTCGAAATATGAAAGTTGGTGGAGTGAAGATTTTATAAGTGGATTTCTAAGAAACACCCTCAAACGGTGAGCTCCAATTTTCACTCTGCCGCGCATGCCTAGACGAGAATCTGCCAATTTTTTTTTTTTTTCTTTTTTTCTAAAATGTATGTATTTGACTATTGTGGAGTGTGGATTGACTCTCCCCCGACTTTGCCGTGGAGTCGTCCTCTCAAGGTAAGTAGAAAAGCGGTGTACGATTGCTATTTGTAACTTAAAGTATAATAATAAAAATTTCATTTTTTTCCTGAGGTGTCAAGAAAATTGCCAAATGTTTCTTGAAGAAGCAGCTAAAGATAATGCAGATCATGGTAGATCTGCCTACTATAAATGTTTTTTACTCACGCACTGTCCTTATTCTATGTTTTGTTTAATGCGCAGAAAGTTCGGGTATTCTGGAATACCTACGACTGGCTGCTCAACCACTGGCCAGCAGCTCGGCTGCTCACAAGGGAAGCTCAATCGTCGAAGAATTGGATTTTCTTTAACTTCCATTCAACAAGAAGCCCGATTAAATATCGACTTTTATCCTTATTTTTCGATTAACTGGTATTTTCCGAGTACTGCAGACTTTGAAAATGCAATTACTCAATTGAAGCGGAGTCCACACAATGTGGAATGAGGGTGGTCACCCCATAGGATTCGCAAAGCCGATCTGCACAACAAGCAAGTGTGGACGTGCGGAAAGCGACCTGATCAAGGGGTTCGTTATTGATCTGAACTCAAGTCGGTCCAGATCAAATAAAGCGGATCATATTGGTGCAGTGTGTTCGTGCGGATCACCTTCAGCCGCATTTTATCATCCAATTTCTTGTTTTTTGAGGATTTATATTGATGAAAATTCCGTAAATTTTTCAGCATAATTTTTTGTAAACATAATAATATATCAACATTAATAATTAAATAATATAAAAACATAACAATATGATTCTAACAATTTTTCAGCAGTTTTTACCGATTTTCAGTAATAATTATTTAATCAAATTTTAAAAAATTTTAAGTTTCTAAGCGTGCTCAAAGAGTACTGGCCAATTTTTTTTTTTTTTTTTTCTACAAAACTTCCCTTAAAGGTGGATGGGGCACACCATTAAATTGAAAAATGAACAACTGAATAAAAAGTGGGGAGGACGCCCAGGTTTGCCCGACGCCGGCTCTTGGAATAAGGGAAGTTGAAGGATGAGGAGGAAGAATGGGATGAAAGGAAGTGCCCCTATACAACGACCACCAGTTAAAGTAAGAACCCCTCAGGACGCGGGAGATAATACCACGGACTACTCCCGCCGAGATGTCCAACTGGAGTAACTCTGTGGCGCTTTTCCCGCACCACACCCCGCACCATGACACGGTTGCAGCCATGTCCTTGATGTTATTGGTCGCCTCTCCTTTAACCTCGGAAATCGCTTGCCGATGGTCATTTCTGTCATACTTATTTATTTTCGCCCACCAGGTCTGCTCCATGTCCACGCTGCCACATACAGGATTATGGGAGACCCATCGGGCTTGACGGAAACGATATCTGGCTTCTTGCCCCGACCACTTGGCATATGATATAGTCCGTCCCTTCACATCCCAACCGCTGGATGACAAAGCGCTTGCTATCTGCTTGGCAACCGCATCATGACGAAAAATGCGGCCACCGTGAGTACGAGGACACTGCTGCACAACATGATACAGATTCTAATTTTTACCCCGACAGGTACGGCAGATGGTATCCACTGTCTCGCGACTACTTCTTGAACACCTCACCGGGCTTCAATGGAGCCTTGGTGACACGAGCTATAGATCTCCACCGAGGTCCACACAGCTTGCGGTAATGGTGTCCACACCCATGAAGTCAACTCCAATGTACCGCCAAACCTCCAGCACAGATCGATTGGGATGGATGACTGTCTTATGACAAAACACTCCCCATCCACCTCCTTCACCTTATGCTGGCGACCCGACGGGACCAAGGAGACTGACCCACACTTATTTGGGTTAACCACCAGACCACACATGGCTAGCTGCTCAGCAAAAACATTGAGAGCGATCTGCCTTTATATATATATACTCGGCGATTCGCGCTTCGCCCCCCTGGACCCCCCTAATCTATCCTCGGCGCTTCGCGCCTCGCCGGATGTTTTCTCTTTTCTACTGCGTAGAAAACGAGGATAATTTGCTATGCAATTCTTAGCCTAAATCAACTTAGTTTTGGAATGTAGCCAGGTACGTAAGGAGAGGGAAATTGGTAGCTTGAAATGTGAACATTTATTACATAAATCAAGCGCTTTCCAACGAGTGGCGAACGATTTTTGTGCGATGAAAACTGCGGAAGTTTCATTCCCCTAACAACGGCTGGGTTGTACGTGAAAAACACTGAAATTGTGACACAATCTATAGCAACTACTCAACTACTCGGTTGTACGTGAAAATCATCGTTAATTTCGTCACGGACGTTACATAAAAAACGCTGCAAATTATTTCACAAAGGTTTATTATTTTTTCAATTGAGTATGATCGTAGTTTTAGTTAGCTAGCGTACGTCATAAGGCCCGTCCAGACTCCTCGGCGTGTCCTACTTCGAGTTGCCACAACCTATACTTCTATAATTATATACGCATGTTTCTATTTCTCGATTTGAGCTCCAATCTATTCAAATAGTTATTGCCTTAATAATATCATTATCTAAGTACGTACGAAAAGTCGAGAGGATATGTTATTAAATATGCGTAGGAAAAGCGTTGGTATTAACACACAAATATGACCTTGAAAAATACACATTCATGCCTCGAACGAACGCCGGCGCCGTAACCACCACAAGCCGCGGTGCCGGCGCCTCCTCTCACTCCACCCCCCCCCCCCCCCCCCCCCGCTCACCCCTCTCCACCCACCGTGACCCCCTGCCAAGCGTGCCAGCGTCGAAAAAAGACTCTTTTTTGCCTCCTCTCACTCCCCCCCCCCCCCCCCCCCCCCCCCCCCCGCTCACCCCTCTCCACCCACCGTGACCCCCTGCCAAGCGTGCCAGCGTCGAAAAAAGACTCTTTTTTGCCCGTTTTTGGCCCATAGCATCTATGCGAGTAAAGCGATCGGGATGGTTAAACGTTAGGAATAAGAATCGCATCTCGGTTTAAGAATTGCATAGCAATTAATGTATTATATATATTTAGTCGAAGAATAAAGTACGAGACAAAGTTCTAGTCATGCAGCATGACCATATGAACGATTATTTTCTCTCATCAGTCAAATTAGTTCGAAATTGGAACACTTCGTGTTCCCAGAAATTGCTAACTATTGATTAACTGCGAACAAAAACTCTTTCTAAATATAATTCGCCTGAACATGCCACTTTAAGCATTTTAAATATTTTCCTTCTGTTTTCATTGATTTATTTTTAATTACATTTTGATGATATCTAAGTGCAAGTATGTGTTGCAGACTCATATGCAAGCTCTAAGAGCCACTCAGCTGATCCGGACCCTGGGCATCGTCACATAAATGTGCTAAAGAGACTACATACGAAATTACAGCTTCCTAGAGTGTAAAGTATAGAAATTACCTATTAAAATGATTTAGCCACAGCTTCACAAATCAAACCGTTCTCGCAATATTTGGATCACCTGCTATGAATCAAATCATCAAAACACCAGCACAATGAAATCATCAGAAATTAACAAGCGGTGGCAATCATGTTCATAATATCAATTATTGAGAATTATCACCTGAGTGTATTCAATTAAGCTTGCTCATAAATTTTCGTGAGCAATTTTCCGTGAGGTTTCTTTAGTTTATGTGCCATAGCAAAGACATAAAATGTCAAAATATATGACGTTAAGAGTTGTTAGCCGTTTATAGCTAGCCCTAACAGGCAATAATAGATTATTGTGATTTTGAGGCAATGAACCGCAATGAAATCTATAGAGAACCGTCTAAAAACTAACTCGCGCAATTGCTGAAAATGTCATGGAAATTGAACTAAAACTTATAGTTCTGGCCGTGACAAGGAATGGCAGGCACCCTCGGAATCAAAATTGATCATCTAGCTCTGAAACGGGAAGTAGGTAAATGAATATGTACGTGCAGGAAGAAAAACGTAACTGCTCACTATGTTGACCGAACTTGTTCTAGGTCGGAAGAATCAAACAACAGGAATCACGAAAAGAGAGGTTTCCGTTAGGACATGCCAGTTTCCACCCGAAATATGGTCGTCCAGAACAATGCAAGTTGTGTTGCGTTTAACGAATTTTCGAATGAACAGCTGTGCTTTTTACTGCTGAAGTGCCGCAGAACTGAAATAAAATATTTGATTTCCCTGAATCTTGATACAGTTTTTTTAATTTTATTTATTTATTTAATAAAGAACAGCATATACCTATGTTTGTTAGTTTACATAATTTTTTCTCTCTTTCCCTTTGAGAATTTTGTCAAGGTTTTCTAGGAAGATATCTATTTTTCTTTTGTACTGTTATTTTAACCGTTATTTTATAATTGCTCCTAGTAATTAATTCATTTTTTGATCTATAGGAGGGTGTTATGGCACAACTCTAACTGTCTTTACGGGCTTATCCTTAGGACGGACAACACCCGTTTAATAATTTATATATTTATCCGTTAACTTCTGCAAAACTCCGTGAATAAATCGATTGAAATTAATTGAATAACTATGTGGACTGTGTGGAAGGAATGAGAGTACAATGGCGATGAACCGGTTCCTAAATTCCATTTCAGCGACCTTAAATTTATCTAATAATTTGCAACGGTTCACTATTTATGCTTACCTCCCTGAATCCTAGCTGATTTGAAAATAGCGGTTTTTTTCCTACGAGACTATAGAGCAAAGTGTCCTACGCCTAGCAAGAATGTCACTACGCCGGGTCACAGGTCGAAATGACTTCACCGCCACCAGTTCCCCTCAAGGACGCCCATCAATTTTCTGGTGCCATCCACTTCTTGAAGCCGCCCTGTAAAGTCGGATGACGATAACTGTGGTTTTCAGACTCTCGGGGAACCCGTCCGCAGTAAGAGTAAATTATGAGTGTTTTATGCGGCTTTTATTAGCGGATGGGCCGACAGGGTCGTCCTTTCTGTGGCGATTCAACACAACTCAGCTCATGTAGTCGTGAGTCGGACGGGTCGCCCATCTGGGGTTTTCGGTTCAGGGTCGGCCTCTAAACGGAATCAAGGCCCGACAGTGGACTCATCAAGTTATATATTCTGCTAGAAGATTCATAACTAATACTTAATCAATAGTTCGCTAACAATGATCTAGCCTGTTGACTTTAGTGAAAACTTGATTAGATATCCATTGGATAACAATACACACTCATCTCAATACTGCATCAAGCAGTCCATACTTCTAGATGAGTAAGAAACTGTTGGTGTAAGGCAGGGGGTTCTCAAACTTTTCAGTCCGAGACCGCCATTTAGGTTAACCCGAGCCCCCCCCCCCCCCTCATGAAACCATATTTTTAATTTATCGGGTTTACATTTACACAATATTTTTAAAATTTACTAAATTTCTTTCACTTTTACAGTGCCAAGATCTGAAGAAAAAAACATTGATTAAACGACAAGTTACAAATAAATGTAATACGTTCATTCATTATTATTAAAATTAAATTAGAATGAGATCATTAAAAGTCCATTGTTCCTATAAGTAAGTGAGAAATTAGTTGGCCAAAAAGCCCTAACACCATTAATGTGATGAGTGAGCTTTTTTCCCCACGAAGCTTTGTAAATTGAGGGGAATTATTTGAAAGGACTACTTAATATGGTAGGACGTGTTTTTACTATTTAAATTTACTTCAGGTTACTTTCCCGACCATAAGGAGTATTGGATGTATGTACCTTTAAAAGAAGTGAATTCAATCAACATCCCTTGATCTTGAAAAATGGAGTGAGCGACCAGTCAACGACCTGTTCCTATTATCACCACCCAAATATGAGTCTAAAAGCTGATTTCTACAAAGGGTCTTCTTGTATTGAACCAAACGCTGAAATTTTAATTGTTTAAATCTTCTATAGAATCATAGGTTCACATCCTTCTACTTACCACTTACTTTTTTAACATTAAAAAGAAGTGAAAACTCTAATTAAATAACGGGGAAGAAGTCCAGATCCAAGGAAGATCAAGGAAGTTGGAGGAGCGCTGAAGAGAAGTGCCCCTACACTAAGGAGGTGGGAAGAGTACCGAAGGATGCATTTGGTGACACCGAGAATCACTTCTGACAATAAGGCCTCCATGGCACTTTTCTAGCACCACATTACACGCCATGACACGACCAGTGCCATAATATTTCTCGCCAATTTCATTTGCTCGGATACCGTGAGCCACAGGACATGTGTATCGTACTTTTTTATCTGTTCCATGTTCACGCTGCCACTCACAGATTATGAAATTCCCATCGGACTTGGCATTAATGATATCTGGCTTTTTGTTCTGGTCATTAACTTGCCATATGGCATAGTATCCCCTTTTCCATTTCAGGCGCTTGATAACAACCCACCTGCTACCTGCTTGGCTACCTTTTAATGACGTAGAATTTGGTCATCGCGAGTCCGCAAAATTGCTGCACTACGTTATTCAGGATCTCATTTTTACTCAGACAAGCCCAGCAAAGGTAGGTATCTATTGCCCCAATACCATATCTTTCTTTTCGTCTTTTTTGGTTCTCTAACGAAACAGTAGCGATTTTCCGGACCCAAAATAATATATTATCTTTTTTATTATATTATCTTTATTCAAAAGACAACCATTTGGTTGTAATGAATTTGAATCAACCATCGCAGCATAATGAAGATATGGGTGATTAAGTATACTGGGTTGTGCTTGATTCGTAGTGTGATGTCTCACCAATAATAATAATCGTAATCTCTCACCAATAATCGTCACTTAACTACGGTAATTCCTTTGACTCCCAACTCGTGCCTTCTTGACATGGAAGATGAGTATATTATATGTAGGCAACCATGAACCCACTTGCATCCTGCACCCTCCACTGAGAACATCATCAAACGTTTGCATAATGCAACGAGAAAGCCATCTTTGCGACCATATATAAATCGCCGCTACCTATGAGATGCTTGCGGAGAGTTGACCTTTGCAAGCTGAAACGAATTAATTTATTCTATGTTCCATCCTTGAATAATATATTGCTTTTTTATTCCGAGTGTAACGCTTCACGAGTCGCAATTATGCTGTGTCTAATCCACAAGTTATATTTCGTTTCAAGCATGGGGTGACAATTAGCGCATCGTAATTTGTGCAATCGCAGTAACGCATGTGCTTGGATTTTGATGAGGGAAAACTGAACACTATGTTTCAGAAAAACAGGTTGAACCAATCAAACGAGATTAATTAGTAAGGTATGTAAGGCATTTTACTGCCGTAAACCACATGATCTGACATCTTTTTTATTCTTCTTCTTACGAAAACACCTTCACGACGTGGAAAACGATATTGATAAATGGCTGCAGACATTTAGATATAGGTACCTACTCAAAAACTCCATGCTAATAATGAGTAAGGCAAATCATTGTTAGTTTCTTCACTCATAAATCAAAATATTCTTTCCAAGTCTGGGAGTAGCTGAAATTTTGGGCAAAATCGAATTAAAGTTCCGAGCTGGGTTCTAATGTGGGGTTTTTAGGGGGAAATGGGGAAAGGGGCGAAATTGAAAATCGAAATTTCAAAAATTTATAGCTTTCAAACCTTCAGTAAAAAGAGATTTTTCTTATGGCTTGATAGATTTTGTTGACAGATCAAATCACCACTCTGCACATCCACACTGTAACCAAACATTCGCACTCCTCGGGGGTTGAAGTGAATAATGATTTTTAACACGAATTTCCAGACGCGGGAATAAGCTGATCTTCTGCCGATAGAACTTCCTCTAAAAAGCCATACAACTTTTCCTAGACGACAATACGAAGTCGTCTCACTGACGTCACTCAGTGTCAAATCATCAAAAATCAAGTTTGGTATCGTTTTAGTTGTTTTGGCCACACAAAAACGACTGAAACCACTATAAATGCTCTGGAAGTTGTCCTTGACGACAATACGACGTCGTCATCACTGACATCAGTTATTGTCGAATCATAAAAAATCGAGTTCGGTAGCGATGATTAGTACAATAACTCAAACTTCGAGATGCACCCAGTCAGCAGGCCAACAAGCTAATTGGTAGACCTTGAGTCCTTCCTCACTTACTATTACTCAATTTGGGCCTATTTCTTAAATTAACGGAGGCGGATTCATGCAGCCTTAACAACACCGATCATACGAGAAGGTAGAAGTATAATTATGTCCGAAACTGTGAAAAGAACTTGCCTACGATTATTTTACATTAAGATTGGTAGTGGAAGATAAGACCTTGCTTTATAGCCTTAAAAATATGTCATGAAAGCCGTTTCAAGGCGGCTGAACAAGACTAACTCACGAAGGGGACAATTCTAATCGCATCCTTCTCGAAACAGCTTCTCAAGCTCCTAATGACTTAGGGAATTCGTGGTACGAGATTCCTTTTTTTCGACCCCGATAATGGCTCTGCTATGTTAGTATAACCTCAAGGTCGAAAGATGAGCTTCAACGGAGCAAATCCTGGCCAAAAAAAGGTTAAAGATTGTGAAGATAATATGTTGGATCCTACAATTCAGGAAGAAAAATAAGATTTTCAATAAATCCATCGAAATGTCATCACACCGATCTCCAAAAAGCCTGAATGAGACGTGTGAAAACAAACATAATGAAACATAATGGTAAGTAATGCATCACATGGACGTCCCAGTGTATGGGTTGCACACTGTAGAGAATGGCGAATAGATCTTTATTTTACTGGTAACCCCTCCATCATAACATAACGTAAATATGTTACATACCCCCTTATTATAATAACCGTGATAAAGTACATCCATACCGCTTTTACAAATTTGTTTAAAATAGCACGAATTTTCTGCACCCCCCCCCCCCCAACCCATCTTATCCCATCGAAATTTGAATTTACTGATAATAATTCTATTTAAAAAAAAAAAAAGAAGAACATCCAAAATTGGGTTAGAATAGCGTAAATAGTACATGTCCCCATCCATCACCCCTCCTTACGAAAATCCGTCATCAAAATATAATCCCCAAAAGCAAATCTAAACCAAAAGAATAAAAAAAGGTCAAAAATAAACGGAAGAAAAAAACCACAATATCATGGGCATCATCGATCTATTGAGCATCGATACAATAACTGAAACGAGGAAAAACGTGATGTGCAGCTAACCGCCCTAACGCCGCATCTTTGATAAAATAAGGATGAAGGTTACCATTTTTTGGGGATTTATCCGAGCTTGAGGCAGAAATAAAATCAGGTCTAGCAGAGGTGGATTATTTGACACAGCAATCATGCGCCTTCATCATGAAGCACCTACCTGCACATCACCTGGGTTGTGGCGGGCTCCTGAATTCCTTAAACTTCTTCATGCAAAACTTGTTCATCCCTTATCCTCTACTACCTCTGCATGTACTCGAACCCGATGCTTCCTCACAACTTCTGAATCCGCTGATAATTCCGCCCACTTGCTTGCTTAGCCGCTGGGATAATACCCCACCTTACCCGATAGGATTGCGGTAAGGTGGGCTGCTGCCCAACGCCAACAGGAGACGTGTAGGAGAAGACCCACGGCTATTGCATTCTGGACAAGATGCATATAAACCTCAGGTGAAGAAATTGAATGGCAGAAATTGTGCGCAAGAGAAAACAACCTTTCAATAAAGCATTAATATGGCGTACCCTATTACACACAACCTCCATTTGCCGCAATACCTCAGAATTGTACTTGGCATCCCTCACTCTATGTGAATTGCTGTGTTCGCCTTAACAGGGTACTTCTGTCGGAGGTGGGTTCTGAGAAGACTTTTGGAACCAAAGGCTCTTTCACAGTGGACACACTGGTGGGTGTTAATCGGGGCGTGGAAGAGGATGAAGTTGAGGGAGAGGATGACCGCCAACTTGCCTGGGGCGCCCCCGAGTGCCTCTCCTAAGACCCCGTGTGTCATTGAGCCGATGGGGATTATGAAGTTGTTCATTATTACTTTTCATAATGGGAAAGCGCAAATAAAAAGGGTCAGGAGACCCATTAACAGGTAACCCAGAGGGTGCCCGAGTTGCACGAAGGAAACGTATGACCATGACTTGGGTCGGGATATGAGGGATATCCGATGAGATAGAAACACCCCCCCCCCCTCCACCATGGCTCTGCCCGAGGCACACAACACACATATACACAGACCCACCTTAGGTTATTTCATGAATTCGGTCTTAGATGGTCTGAAACGGATTGGTATTCAGTTTTTTTCTCGAGCCTGGGTTGTTGCACCCCCCCCCCCCCTTTCCCCGCTTTATTTGCAAAGCCTTGCTTATATAACCTAGCTTCAGATAGAGGTTCTAAAAGGAAGTCTTCATACAGAGGATTATTGTTAAGGTCAATTAGGTGGGTACCTGCCTCATTAACAGTGACGATAGGCGTATAGTGTGTAATAATTGTCTTAGGTTACTACTCTTATTGTAGTCCATATTCTTCAAGCCTCGGAACTGAACGATCCGTTGGACTGATAAAACTAACAATGCATATAAAATATAATAGCCTGAACATTACTACTAGGTAGGGTTTCCTAGAGATTTAAAAAAGATCTAATGATCTGCAGTTATTTCATCCACTAACAATATTGTCATCTCTGTAAACATACATTTTTACTATCCCAAACGGTAGTCAAACCCCACCCGAGACAATAAAAATACTTTCTTTAACTTTTTTCTTTTTTTGAGTTTTTATTGTTTTCCATACAATAATCAATTGAACTGGAGACGGACAAGACATTCACTCCCCTACGATTAGTGAAATACTCTCCACATTGTGGTCATTTTCGAACCCAAAAAGAAATCTCCGGGATATTGATCTTGAAGTTCCTGTTGGTAAGAGCGATGCCATTACGCGAGACCAGTAAGTTCATAACATGATATATTTTGGGTGCCTGGAACATTGTACAGCTAAAAGTTATTAAACATATTTTAAAATTTAAAATCATGCCTGTGGCAAACAGTGTAGCGCAGCACTATCCTTGTAACCCATGAATAGGATACCAATGTTCGCTAAAGGAACGAAAATGGTAAATTATGTAAGCTACATAGACATTATGTGACCCATGATTTGATGAGAGACTGCAAAAATTAACGTTGCAATTTCGGTAAGTTTTTAAAAAGACAATTTGAATATCTGAACAGTTTATCCCACATCAGGTGAAACTAGATCAAAGAACATTTTAGGTTATTAAAGTAGTTTCCACGTTCAAACCAGGAAGCGTCACACAATTCCCTTAGGTCCTTGGTTTGCTATTTTAAGAGATTTTCTGTGGTAATTTACAACGACTCCTTACAACTCACATCCTTTCATTCAGACTGGCCTTACCATGGTGGCGTATTTAACATATAGCTAGGTTAGGCTGATCTGAAGTTCGAGGCATGTATATCGACTTGTAAGGAATAAAGTAAGCATTGGCTTAACGTTTGAGATTGGCCTTCCCTGAGGGTTAATGCAGAAAGTGATGACTTTTTTGTCTGTTGTCCACTTCTGGTAACAGTGTCCTACATCTTTAATATGGCTGTGAAGATGATTTCTGTGACGGCGTATTTCAGAAATAGGTATTCCAATGTAATGAGCAGACTAAGCTGATTGAGCTGCGGGATAGTAGGTAATAAGTAAATCATAACAGTAAAAACTATGTATAATAGAGGAGACAGAGACGTCCATGGATGATGAGAAACTCCAGCAACCCCTGTCATGAAACAGGAATATTCCTCCTTAATATTTACGCAAAAGGTTCTATCACCCACCAAAGATGTCGTCAATAGAAACGGTGTTTGACTGAAACTTCCTCATCATCAAAGGAAGACCATCTTGCTGCACCCTGTCAATTCCAGCCTGAATGTATGGCCAAACTGCTCCATTGTTGTTTTCACTCTAGAATTTTGCATGTAGTCAAATACCCTGTGGATCTCCTGGGTGTTAGGAAACTCATCGAAAGAAAGCCCATTAAAAAAAAAAGATGGAATATAGATTTGACTCATGTACGAGCAACTCTTCGAAAAATTACGTCAATTCAATTAATTTATTTGCATAAATTCAGTTATTAGTTAGTATTATTATTTCAATTTATTTTATTTTTTAAATTTTTTTCAAAGCTTTCTAGTACGGTCAGGACTGTCCTCAAAAACTGGTTTCAGGACACTCAACGAAAACTGACTTCAGGACACCCTTCGAAAGTGAGATACTAATCTATATGGCCAACTAATCTGAATTTTTACTTAGGGAGTGTTACTGCTTGATGATAGTATTTTTGGGATGCAAGCGAAGCGATTAAGTAGTTTCCACGAGTAGCAGGTAACTCATAACAATAATTTATATCTTTTCAATTTATATCCTAACGTTTGATTTTATATTTTTGACGGCTTTCCCGACCATTCAGTTCGATTAGTGACCTACTCCATGTGAAAACCCATCAAAAAGTCTCCAGCTAATACGTTCGAGTAGCTTCATTTCGACGATTTTGTAGGAACCCGATCTCCCGAGCCCCTGTGGAACTCTAACGATCGGTCGCACAGAGCTCCAGGTGGTCTCATTCGATTCATTGAACTGAGTTCTATGAAAACCCTACGAAAGAAACTGCTCTGTAATTTAGATTATGAGATTGCAATTTTTTAATATCAACCCTTAAATTTTATTCTTTGGGGATTATTAGGAATGAAGCTAAGATTTTAGGAACATCCCATTCGATGTGTGGTTTGGTGAACTTTGGTTGAACGGCGAATGAACTTTTTATTTTATTTAAACCAACGAATTTTGGAATTGTTGTTGGGGGTGACATTGTTTTTAATTTCTAAATTTTCAAAAGTTCATTATTGAAATAAAAAATCAGATACTTTCAATACTGAATCTCAGTTATCAGAGCATAATCGACCTTGGACTTCCCAAATGCAATTAATGACGACAGAATTAAATTGGGGTAATCGGTATGTCTCTTAATGAACGGTGGCACAGGGTGAGACAGCAGCTGCGAACGATAGTTGGGGAAAAAATGTTAATGGGTCGTAAAGACGTCGCACCGCCGGTTTAATTTTTATCGGGACCGCCAGTTTAAAGCCTAATCGACAGTTTTGCCGAGGTAAGGTAAGGAGTACCTAATGATTCGTGGGTCTACTGGAAACCGCTACGATTTGACTATCCGGGTTCATGGTGTTATGCATAGCAGTAAGTTCATTTGTCACATTCTTGATGAGTGTTAATGATTAAGTATAACATTGTTGTTATGTAGCTCTTTGTGGAAATGATATTCTATACTCTACATTGACAATAGTTATTTGTTGGTTTGTTATTGTTGATTGATAGTTTGCTATTCTATATTCTCATGCAACTGCTCAAACCAAGTACCTAATGCCGTTCAGCGCTTTGTGGCATATTTTCCTCATTCGGCTCATTTAAAATCAAACCTGCTATACTTGATTCTGAAATTCTTGACAATTCTAATTATTAAATCAATTAAAAATTTGCTTTACTGTTTAGTCACCTGCCCCTGCCCCTACCGCCCTAGAGGATAATTTTCAAAGAATTACTATGTAACTCAAAAGATTACCATCTATTTCATTAAATTGAAATTTCTACGCGTATAAATGTAACCATTTAAATTACTATAATTGAGGACATTATTCAGATTTAAACAAAGTTTATAAAAAATACAAAACTATTCAATTATTTAAAAATCTCAGGTTAAATAAACTGATTTACTTCGTCTGTGTAGAATTTGTGATATTAGAGACACAAAACATGAATCAACTTTGTTACTTCGCCGGGATATCGGTGTGTAACATAGGATGATGTTGGTATACCGTGAAAGGTCAAAAGTTGTAAGTACGGCAGAGTGGTCTCATTCGGTTCTTTGAAATCCCTATAGGTATACCTATTTATATTACTAAAGAGAAAATTAGCTTGTTTGTCTGCTATAAATATCTAAACGTTTGCTTGAAGTGGGTACAAATTGACAACCAAGTTCCAGGTATGGCGATAGGCTATATTACAATCGTCTAGACTTACTTTTTCATCGAGAACTCGGCTTTCCCTATAACGACGTCGGGGTAAACAACTGAAGGTAATTAAGGAAAAACCGGACATGCGTCAAGAAAATCAAGTCAAATTTAGATGGGGTGGGTTCACTTGTGAAGAACTTTCGACAACAAATTCAAAGATATCAAAACGATTTTGGTGGGTTTTCCACGCAGTTTTTGTTCGTAAAGATAGATCTTCAAAAACTGATATTAAAAACGCCTTATTAACAGCAGCAATGTTAGTTGGGAAGATTATTAGCGTAACTAAGGTTATTTTGAGTAATAAACGGGGGCAATTAGTTAAAGAATTAATTACCGAGGTAAAAGTAGAAACATTGAATGCTGTAATATGAATTTGGAGAATCTTTGGTACTGCTGGATAAAAATAACAAGGTACGAAGCACTCACATAGCACACGTGCTATGTTTTTACCATAAGTTGCGGGGAACGCTTACACAGTCAGTGAAATCTTCAAGTACCAATCATTTAAAATATAAACAATGTTCTTATTTCAAAAGTGTCCAAGGTACCGATTTTTAATTTTTTCAATTATTTATTTATTTAATGCAGTTTCACATTGTAAAGTAAAATAATGCGAAAAAAGGAACGCATTACTTGAATTAAACTATGTTACTACAATAATAATCCTCTAAATAAATACCTAGGTATAATGTAAATGAAAATTCACTCAAAATTAAGATTACAAAATGAAAGATTGTTAATTAAACCAAACCAATATAAGTAAATAAATCATAGAAAAAAATCAAAATTCCGGTACACATCTTCGGAACGAACAATCCTATCTATAAAATTTTTAAAATTCCTTCCCTTCAATTCCTCTTCTCAGCAAATTTAGAATTCTTGGATCCTGATAACACCAGTTTCTCTGCGCAGACGATGTGTTCATTTTCGGGATACAGTACTTTTATTTTCTCTCCCTCTCCATGCTGTATATTGGAGTACCGTCACCGGTTTTTATCAGCAAACAGGACGAACTAAAGTAGCTCACTGAAATAAATCTCCGAACCACAAAAGCATGGTGATCAGGTGATGATCCCTATTTCACGTTTGATCATTCACCACGGCAGCCGCCAGTGAGCCAATAAAGAGCAATTCGATTTCTGACTTGCTCATTATATTCCCACTTCAAGGCTCGTATCAGTTTTTCAAGAAATGGAGCTCCGTACGATACTCACAGTAGTCTTTGGAAGACTCAGAACGTCAGGATCCAAAGCTGAGTACCTTCTTTAGTGACATCAAAGACTATTAAACATTGAACATTCCATATTTTCCATTCATCTTAATATAGTAATAAATTATGTCATTAGTTTCCAATTAGATACTTAGTTATTGCTTGTAATCGCGTGTTTCCTTGATCTACTCGCAACTAAGTTCGAGTACCGTAGTAGTATAGAAGTCATAGTAAGATCGTCTCAAGGTATGCTCATTCATTCATTTATTCATCGATTAAGATTCTTCGTTGATAATAGCATCTGGGCAACGATAAACCTCAGCGGACTAGAGTTACACTAGTTCTAAAATCCCAATCGCTTGCGGACACTGAAGCTTTCATGGAAAAAAAGTGGGCATTGAAACCAAAGAATCCAAGACTACCTCAGCCAAAAAATGTCACCATTAATTTAAAATGTATCCTTTTGTGCAACGAAAGGATAACAGTTGTTATTTCAACTAGGAGACCGCGGAGGGGGGACCGCAGTTTTATCAAAAGAGTGTAGCTAGAAATGTCTCCAAGCGGCATACTCTCATGGATTTTCATGTAGGTATATTCATGCTATAATTTAAATTTCACGGAGTTTTCTCGTATAATCGATTCTACAGCGTGACTCGATCCGATATCGTCTTTGTCAATAGCATTTTATGGTTATTCAAAACTCCAATCTATCGAGGACGTTGTACGGAAATCGGAGTTCCTAACTTCTGTCGTACGGGACCTTAGTGAAAGACCAGAACATTAGGAGATTTCCCATGTTGAGCCTGAGGCAGTGTTTCGATTTTGTGTTAGGTACATGCCTTTGTACTCTTCACTCATCCTACGTTTTTTCTTGAGCCTTAAATCTTGGAAACTACGGTTGAAAGAATTCCATAAAATTCGATCATCAGCGGATCGCAAATCAAGTTAATGACATTGCATTCAATACCTTCTCATTAGCTAACTTATGTTGGGCCATTTTACTACCTACTAAAGAAACAACCAGGTAATTTCTTGATGATTCTCTTCATTCCTTTCTAGAAGAAGTCGTAATTTAACCCGAATCACGCGCAGCGTATGATGTTTCATTAGTGGCCAACAGAACAATAGTTGAATATTCCCGTGTTATACCTTGATAAATACCACTGAGTGATGTGATTTTACTCGAGAAGGCAACCAGTTAGCTAAAACGAAGTTGAAAACTGATGCATGAATATTGAGACCTTAAAAAACAATATAAGCTCATCATAAACATCATTCATAACCTCACAAATGCAAATGCCAAACTAGTTTGGCAATCAAACCTTGGATGGCAAGATAACAATACTCAAATTAATTCTAGCCACTTGATGGTAATTTAATTGGCAAAATACTGGGCGTCACTTATTGACGAGAGCAAACATCGGTTCAGCTACGAGGTGAGAATTATATTGCCATTGACTCATTGAACCTCCCAATGATTCATATCGCGCAATGATTGAAGAGTTCTGCAGTTCTATTATTTATTATACAGGGTGTCCCGCATAAGGTGTTCAGTACTTCAGGGGGTGATTCTAAAGCTCATTCCTAGAAATCTCCTCCTCATCGTAGAGATTTTTTTTTTTTTTTTTTTTTTTTTTTTTTTTTTTTTTTTTTTTTTTTTTTTTTTTTTTTTTTTTTTTTTTTTACGCTTAGTTTTTGAGTACCTACCTAATTCAATTTTTGAGATTTTTTTCGGGTTTTCGACCTTAAGTAATTAAAACAGCAATAACTACAATAATTAAAACAGCTAGATTAAATTTGAAGATACCGTTGGAAAAAGCGTTAAATTTCCTTCCTAAAGCGAATCAAAAATTTTTAATAGGATTCATTTGGTGAAAAAACTGCCTGAACAAGAATTTTTCACGAGTATGAGAAATTCCAATTTTTTAAACCGGCTGTGAGTGAGTATCCCATTTCTGTGATGTTTTTAGCGTAAAAACTGGTCCAAGATCTCAGCTTTCGAGCGATATAATCAATTTTTATTTAACTTAACTAATTAGAGGATAAAAGTATGTTTCTATGTCGAAAAACATGATTTTTCCTATGAAATTTAGGGTTTTTTGAAAAATGACTCTCTAAAAAAATTTCGAACTTGGGGCTGGTTTCTACGTATTTTTTTACGCTGAATCGAACGGTAACACTTACAGATCTCCCCACCTACGTTATAACAGAGTTTTACACTTTAACTCACTAAATTTTGGTTCATTTGTTACGCTCAATTTTATGTGTTTTTAAGGGTAATACGTAGATCGGCAAATCGGAGGGGGAAAATGAGGGGACCAGTGATGGCCACTGTTTAGCCCCTAAAGTGGATAGAAAACCTCAAATATAAAATAATACAACTAAGACTAGATCATGAATAGGCTAATAACTAAATATATGTCACTATATACAATTAGCAAAGTGAATAAAACTATGACTAGATTGTACAAAAATATACCACAGATCAGATATCACAGTTCGTAGTAGAGCTCAGCGGCTCTCAGGTACGACCACAGGGACTGGACCTTGTCTGGTCCAGATAAAACGTCAACCCACTGAGGGGGCTAATGCTGGACTCGGTGGTGGGCATTCCTCCACGAAGTGCCGGATGGACAGATCACCCCCACACCTCCCACGCACAGCATCTCGAGCTTCTGCACTAAGCAGGTGCAGTGGCCAGTGGCTACCCGTTTGAAAACTATTCGGTCCCTCCTTGAAAGTTGGGTAACGAATAGGCCTACCGAGCACAAGTCCTGAAGGACATCACGCAGACCAGTGACCTCACCCTGCCATTGCTCATGCCAGATGGAATTCACTTTATGTTGCATGTGGGAGATTTGATCATCAATGCGTATAGGCAACATGTCGATCGAGTGATAACCAATGACTCTCCTTGCAAGGGCATCAGCACACTCGTTGCCTTTAATACCCACATGGCTTGGTGTGAACGCGATTTTAAAAATTATTAATTTAATTATAATTTTAAAGGAGATTAATATTGAAAACGCGTGTTTATGCTGTTTCAAGACTTGCCATCTTAAAACGAATGTACGCATCTCATATAATAAACTTCTTCTTCATTACAATTCTACAAATCATTGGTTCAAAAGTGATGATAGTTATTAATTTATATGATTTACAAACTTTTCAGTGTTTATTTACGTCAAGAGCGATGAATACTGTATTTTAGAGTCTGTAGCTATGGGGGCATGAAGTGAGGGCTGGCTAGATTGGCTGCCCGTACTGTATTCTCATTTCCCAATTTCGTTGGATCTTCTCGAAACTCAAATTTTAAAACCAGATAGAAGAAAATTAATTGACTTAGAATAGAATAGAATAGTTTATTCGCATAATTTTTTTACATGAATATAACAACTTATCTGAAAACATGACTTATACCTGAAAATCATGATTCTTAGCCACTTTATCCCGTGTTGAGTCTGAAGGTCGTTTACATTTTTATTTCCTTTCGATAATTAAAGCCAAAAGGTATTTCGCTTTTCACTTCACCAATTAAAACATCCATAGTATAACGTTCAATGAATATGAGTAATGAAAACACATAAAAAAGTAAAACATTAGAACGACAAGTAACCTTGCCACAATATAAACAATCTCGACCAATGGTGAGGGGGGGGGGGGGGAATGCGGTGGGTGTCTGCGGTTCGTGTGGATGAATCCACGCGGATGCTACACAAAGTGAAAGCAAGTGAAGTGAAAGCAAGCTTTCATGAAAAGAGCAAAGGAACCTCTTCCTCGCTATCGGAGCGGTGTCCGCTGACTCACTGCGGACGCACTGTGATGCGTCGCAATGACGTTGTGGCACTACGAGGCCCCAGGGTTGCCAGGTGTCCGGTTTTGGCCCGGACAGTCCGGTTTTTCACCAAGCTGTCCGGACGAAAATTTAAAGTCGATTGACGATAGAAAGCTATCTAAAAATAAATAAAAAACGGACGGTAGACCTACGGTTCTACGGTCAGATCATTTAATAATGATTAATTTTACACATTATTAGTTCATTATGGTTACTTAGGAATAGGTATAACTTTATAACTGAGCGTAATAAATCAGCTTTCTTCGACACTACAGAGGCTAAGGGATTATGAGATGCTGTGATAAAATGAGAGCATTCCAAAAAGTAGCTAACGATTTTCCTGCTATGAGAACTAAGTGAGTTACACTTCCCTAGTAAGCATTGGTTGTACGTGGAAATCAATAGAAAACCTCACCGTGACGTGACGCTCGTGACGTGACGAAAACAAATGGAAACGTCCTGTTAATCATTATTAAATGATAAAACGGACGGTAGACCTACGGTTCTACAGTCAGATCATTTAATAACGATTAACGTTTGTTTCGCCAATATTTCTATCAATCGAAACTTTGCAGCTCATTGATGCATCAAACGTTGAAATACGTTTTGGTTTCACCTCCCGTCAATGTTATTAATGTTGTGACGCTCGCAACCACCATAGTCACGTGACGCTCGCAACCAACATAGAAACGTGATATAATTTCGATGGTGCAATTTCGATCGTGATGTGACGCTCAAAAACCCCACCGTGACGTGACGCTCGTGACGTGACGAAAACAAATGGAAACGTCCTGTTAATCATTATCAAATGATAAAAGGTAGGCAATACGACATCGAAAGTAAGTATGCTAGTTACAAGAGCAACCAGACATTTTAGCTAAAAATAATTTTACACATTATTAGTTCATTATGGTTACTTAGCAATATTAGTTTATAACTGAGCGTAATAAATCAGCTTTCCTTAACACTACAGTGGCTTAGGGATTATGAGATGCTGTGATAAAATGAGAGCATTCCAAAAAGTGGCTAACGATTTTCCTGCTATGAAAACTAAGGGAGTTACACTTCCCTAGTACATAACGCATTAGTTGTACACGTGAAAATCAATAGAAAACCCCACCGTGACGTGACGCTCGTGACGTGAGGAAAACAAATGGAAAAGTCCTGTTAATCATTATTAAATGATAAAAATCATTCGTAGTCCAGTCCCTTTTTCTAATAGAAGGAACTCTCTACCGCTACTGAGGTTAAAAAAAACCACTTAGCCCTTTCAGTCTTTTTGTGCAGTCCACTGTACATGATCTTCTCACTTTGTTTTCCATAACCAGAGCCGTTTTAGGGCCATAATTTCTGTTCAACAGCAACTACAACCCCCTAACAACGACGGTAGCGTGACTTCAAGTTCCACATAATGTAAACTGAAGCCTTTTTTGCTGATTAATTCCGTCCTCTACCCGCCAGACATGGAAGGTACAGGCAAGCACCACAATTTTTGGTATTTTATGCAATATAAATACGATCCATCAGCTCTTTTAAGCCATGCATTTTTTTGAATGGCATTTTTTGCTATTCGTTTGACTTGAAATTTGGGGATTGAGACTGAAATAATTTTGTGATACGTGTTTCTGTGATTTCCAAGTACAAAAGAGTCTTTACTTTACTCGCCCTGCCTTATTTCTTGATCAAGGGTATTATTTTTAGTTTTATAGTTTCATTGTTCAATAATATGTTCGAATTTGAAACTGCTGTGAATTATTGTTTGAATCCAGGTTGGGTAGCTAGCATCGCTTGAGTGTCATTGTGCAGTACACTGTACATTCGAAATTGTGCACAGCACCGCTTGAGTCTCATTGTGCACTATACTGTTCATAGTACATCTTTTGAACCGATGGCACTAGGGTCATGAAATTTTTACCAGAGCTTACTTAGACCAATAGTAAATCGCGTGCAAAATTTAAGATTTTTCTGTTCACTACAAATAATTTGGGACTGAAAGGGTTAACTGAGATAAATAATCTTGAAATATCGGAGATACCTTTAAGTTAGTTATTCTAGACGGACGTAATATCGAGATTCCCATTTAACAGGAAGGTATTTACTGAATCGAATGTTTCCTGCCTACCTAATATATTAAATAGGTACATAAATGGTATTTTATAAAAGTTCTCAAAACACCTCCACTAATACGAGAAACCAAAAACGAAATAATGAATAGGTATTTTGAGCTGTTGATTGTATAATGAGGTAGGTACCAACGTAAATGATAAATCAAAGAATTGACATTTGACGATTACGAGCTAAAATTGTTTGTCGAGCTTTATTTTCCTAAGGTATACCTATCTGTAATCCATTTAAGTAGTGCGCCTTTAGTGGTTTCCAGATGATAGATAGCAATTATTATGTAGCCAGTAATTATTCAATCTTCTGGGTGTACCTATGTGATACGTTCACTATTATCGTGTAGGAATAAATAAAGTTACCTACCTACTAGGTTGAAATTATCGGTGATCAAAAATGTATTCAAAACACACTATTCAAAAATGCACAATAAAAACACTTTAAATTGAATAAAATATTATTTATTGGAATGTAGAGAGAATTTCCATCATAGAAAATTCATAAAGGATATCCTTATCAACAACTGTTTGTGGATTTATCTGCAGAAGTTTTAATGAGTTTTTCAATGTGCTTTCCAACTATGTCCGGTTTTTCTCCCCATCTTAGCTGGTAACCCTGTATGGACCCGTTTCCGTCAGTGTTCTGCCCCTATAACACTCTATTTTTACGTACCCGTTACCACATTCGCCTTAATTTTTCTCGTGGTTTATGAAACGAGTAGTAAACCAGCCATATTACGACCAAATCACGTTATTATACCTCGAGGATTGTTTATAGTTCATTAATAGCTTTGCTTGCAGCCCGGCTGCTTTTATTTTCGGAGCTACTTTCACATATAACACTCAGAAACATCACTTCCTCAGTCAACGCCTCGTTAAAATCTTTCACCAATAAATTTTTAAGCAGCTCTTGCTATAACATCAAATTTTTTTTTGTAGCCACAGTAAACTTTATATACCTACGATGTACCTACCGAATCCAATCCACATCTGTCGCCTATAAATAAACTTTTATTGTTTTCAGTAAGTAAAATTAATTGTTTAAAAAATCAAAATTACAGTTTTGATGACAAGAAGATTATAGTAGTATGAAAGAATCTAATTAACATAAAACTTGTGTAGTTCAGGTACAACCCAGTCGTTGTCGTTTACCAGTCATTCGCACAAAACACAGTACTTGAGTTCATCCATGCATGTTGCATTTTTAGATGAGCTTATTCAACAATGATATAGACATACCTATTAAACCCACGGTCGTTACGTTCAAAATGTAACCTGGGGGGTGAAAATGGCGAGCTATCAGCTGAATTGAGGATCAATGATGATACTTTTTTCATTTCAAAAACTTGTTTGCGATGTGCGCAGATGTTTTCTTCTAAATCTTGTTGAATTTGGTGTGAGGCTTCCCATTACTTTCTGCTCTTGTTTACCGATGTATGCCACCTTGTGCTAGGCTTCGCACTTTAAGAAAGTGATTCAAAATGGCTTAGTTCTTCTGTTAGAAATAAAGACAGATCTACGTTTGGGGGTTTGTCAAGTTTATTTCATCAGCGGTGAATTTATTTTATTATTATAATTATTAGTTTATGATGATTTAACATTTCATCCTTCATCATCTGGTTTGGAAGCCCAGAATGTAAACACCTAGTTTACCGAAAATACATAGACCTGTTCTGCAATTATAATGTCCTGAACTCAGAAATAATAATCAGACTGATCCTGATTTGGTCATTTGCCAAAATTGGAGTAATCCATCAGAGCATTGGCAGATTGGTTGTTAAATTGGATTCTTGGGGAAATTAAATGCGTTCCAGAAAAAAAAAACGGTTTCGATTTTTAATCCGACACCGAAAGAAAGCTACAAAATAATGATTGGCAGATTCGGTTGTTAAAGATTGATAACTCTCATTTACCGTTTATCTAGGAATGGAAATCATTTTCGTCACCACTAACAGCTACTTTACCTACTTGTGTAACACGGGTGTCAACTATTCATTTGTTACTAGTTCATAGCTAACATAGCACGAATAGAATGATATTTTCAAATACCTTATCTTAATATTTAAATACGTGGATTTCAAATAATATAAAATAAAATAAAGAAAAAACTCCGTCCTTAGTCCAAAGATTCTCTCCCAAACTATTGGACCAATGTTATGTTATCGGCCGATGATGGTCCTGATGAGCTTGTACAGGAAAATTCAAACCCATCCAAAGCCAAGCTTGCCAAGCTTCCGTCTGGTCTCCTTAAATACTTTGTAAAAAATATATATAACGGCGCCGGCGAACGACGCTGATACGGCGAAATATTCTCTCAATTTTGTAAGTTATATTTATGTGTTTCCTATATTTTCCAACCATCAGTAATACCTCAAAATAATATTACACGCGAGTGTTTTCATCCTTCATCAAAACTATATATATATATATATATATATCTATATATATATATCTATATATATATATATATATATATATATATATATATATATATATATATATATATTAATTGCTATGCAATTCTTAGGCCGACCCCCAAAAATTTACGTACAACCGAGTAGTTGAGTAGTTGCTATAGATTGTGTCACAATTTCAGTGTTTTTCACGTACAACCCAGCCGTTGTTAGGGGAATGAAACTTCCGCAGTTTTCATCGCACAAAAATCGTTCGCCACTCGTTGGAAAGCGCTTGATTTATGTGATAAATGTTCACATTTCAAGCTACCAATTTCCCTCTCCTTACGTACCTGGCTACATTCCAAAACTAAGTTGATTCAGGCTAAGAATTGCATAGCAAATTATCCTCATTTTCTACGCAGTAGAAAAGAGAAAAGATCCGGTGAGGCGCGAAGCGCCGAGTATAGATTATTGGGGTCCAGGGGGGCGAAGGAACCCGGCGAGGCGCGAAGCGCCAAGTATATGTATATACATATGTGCATGTTGTGATCAGTAATGAAATTAAACGTCAATAAAAAATGAATTAAGAAATCTTGGCATCACTGACGATTACTGTAGAGGACTTCGATAATTATTATTATGCATGTGTGTTCATCACCTTGGAAACGATTATTGTAAACAGAGTTATGAGTTAACAATAAAGTTAGTTTTGAGAGTTTCATCCGACTATGTTCATCAATTTATTATTTAGCAACGTTCTCTAAATTGGCGCTGCGGACAGGATGCCTAAAAAAGGTAAAAATACCAAGAGGACGTTTTTAAAACCAGATGAAGAGGTTTTATCAAATCCGGACGATGAAGTACAAGAAAATATAGGTGAGTCACAATCCTTTAAAATGTCGGTTCCTAAACCAAGTGCTAAAATAGAAAACTTCAAGTTCCAACCGTATGAAGAAGGAGTAGAACAATAAACCTTTTATGTAAATAGATTTGAAGTAGCATTAGCACGATTAGAATTGACCGGAAGGGTTGATGACACAACTCGCTCTATTTTATTTCTTACGTCTATTGGAGCGAACCCATTCAAGATTTTGCTTGACCATTATCGTCCAAAAGATGTAAAGGAGGTTCCTTACAACGAATTGAAGACCGTACTTTGGCGAATTTATGAGAAATCCACCTGCATTTTCGCTGAAAGGAGAGCATTTGCTATGAGGAACAGATATGAGGGGGAAACAGTCGCCAAGTTCGTGAATGGACTGAGGAAGCTAGCAGGAACGTGTGAATTTGGCCCATCTCTAGAAGAAAGATTACGAGACCAATTAGTGATTGGAATAAATTCACCTAAATGGCAAGAGGAATTAATAAGGCTGCATCAGACAAATGAAGCTACCTTCCAGGAAGTCGAAGCATCTACGTTGGCGTTGGAGAGAGCCCAGGAGCAGCAATTACGACTTGCAGAGTTTTCGAGCGTTGATTCAAAAATCAACATGGCAAAACTAGGATCATCAACAAAACCGAAATTTCAGCAGGTAAGAAAGAAAGAGGAGCAATGCAGAAGATGTGGGTTTGAAAAGCACAGTTCAAATTCTGTGTGTCCTGCTTCAGGACAGAAATGTAGGGCATGCGATAAGATAGGGCATTTTGCCAGAGCATGTTTGTTCAACAAAACTTCCACACGCACGCACACTAGGCAAATTGCTGGGAAAAATGAAAGCGTAGATGTAATGAATGAGATGTCATCGGAGGATGATAATTTTTTAAATAATGTTAAGGGAAGAGGCAGCAAAGTTATGTTAAAAGTTAAATTGAACGATCTGGAAATAGACATATTGTACGACTTAGGAGCAGCACAATCAGTAATAAGTAGACAAGTGTGGGAGGAGTTGGGAATGCCCGAACTAAAACCTTGTGCTGGTTTAGTGGCGTATACAGGGGTAGAAATCGAAACTTTGGGTAAGATTACAGTATACGTGCATGCTTTCGGCAAAACACGCTTGTTGAATGCTGCTGTTGTTCGGAAACATGACATTCCACTTTTCGGTTTGGATTGGGCTCTCAAGTTTGGAGTACCAATGCCTAAAGAAGCATGAATCTGTTCGATACAATCCAACAAAACAATTAGTTCTGACGCTGCAGTTTATGAGCCAATAATAAAAAGCATGTTGACAAAATTCCCCAGTATTTTCTCTGATGGTTTGGGAACAATGAAAGGCCACATGGCTCGTATTCATCTCAAGGAAGATGCAAAGCCCAAAGCCTTTCGTCCTAGAACTGTGCCGTTTGCTCTGAAAGACAAAGTAGACCAGGAAATGGATAGGTTATTGTGTGAAGGCATCATAGAAGAGGTCGACCCTAATGTAACCCAAGTAGAATGGGCCTCACCAATTGTTGTGTGTGTAAAATCAACGGGAGCTGTTCGAATCTGTGGTGATTTTAAAGTTACCATTAACAAATATATAAATTCAAATCACTACCCACTACCAACATTTGAAGATTTAGTAGCTAAATTAACAGGGGGAACACAATTTTCGATCTCAAAGACGCATACCTACAAATGGAAGTCGAAGAGGAATCAAGAAAGTTTTTAGTTATTTCCACGCATCGAGGATTTTTTAGGTACCGAAGATTGCCATTTGGAGTGTGTTTTGCTCCAGGACTGTTTCAAAAGACCATCGAAAATATATTGGCAGGTATCAAGAACGTAGCTTGTCTTCTTGATGACATAATTATCACATCAACAACTCGTGAGGGACACATGAAAACATTAGAAGAAGTTTTATCGAGATTGGATCGCGTGGGCATTAAAACACAAGTTGCTAAGTGTAAGTGGTTTCAATCGAGTGTGAAGTACCTTGGTCACATGATAGACAAAGATGGAATTCATCCACTGGAGGATCATTTAGAACCATTGAGAAAAATGCCACCCCCCAAAAATCTACAAGAGCTAAAATCGTTTCTCGGGACTGTTAATTATTATGGCCGCTTCATAAAAGATTTGCAATCAGAGTGCTCACCACTGCACAACTTAACTCGGAAAGGTGTTAAGTGGAACTGGTCAGAGGAGTGTGAGGAAACATTTAAGAAATTGAAAATGAAGTTGTCGGCAGATAGCACTTTAGCTCACTATTCAACTACCCTTCCAGTAGTGGTAACTGCAGATGCAAGTGCCACAGGACTAGGGGCCGTTTTATTTCATCGCTTGAAAGATGGTACAGAGAAGCCAGTGATGTATGCGTCGAGAATTCTAAATAAAACAGAAAGAAATTACTCATCAATTGACCGAGAAGCACTGGGTATAATTTTTGCAGTTCAAAAATTCTATCAATTTCTCCAAGGACGGACATTTATTTTAAAGACAGATCACAAACCATTGAAGTACATACTGTCTGAAGACAAGGAAGTGCCAAAGATGGCTGCTAATAGATTACTCCGTTGGGCTATAATCCTTCGATCATTCGACTATTCGATAGAATACATATCGGGGAAAAATAATATGGTTGCTGACACACTATCACGATTGCCGATTGACGAAGGAGGTGATAGTTCTGAATATGAAAAGATGGGTAGACCCGGATCAGCTCAATTGCTCCATCTTCATCTGAGAGACGCTCCAGTGACATCAATAGAGTTGCGTAAATACGTGTCATCAGACGAACAATTACAAAAGATTGTGAGATATTTAAAATTAGGATGGTCATCGAAAGGCGAGTTAGACCTCAAACTTCTGCCATACTTCGAGAAACGGGACGAAATTTCATATGAAGAGGGGATTTTATTGTGGAGTGGAAGAATTGTGGTACCAGCAAAACTCAAGGACAGTTTCTTAAATGTGCTCCATTCAGGACATCCGGGGTCTAGAGCCATGAGATCAATTGCACGGGTCCACATGTGGTGGCCTGGAATAGATAAAGAAATTGAAAGTTTTGTTGGGAATTGCCTACCGGGTCAAGGTTCCAGACCTGCACCTGAGGAAGCACCTATTTATTCCTGGAATATACCTAATAAACCATGGTCTCGCCTTCACGTGGATTTTGCCGGTCCTTTTCATGGAATAATGTGGCTGCTAATCGTTGACGCCTCCACTAAGTGGCTAGAAGTCATCGACATGAACAGCACCACAACTCAAGCTACCATAAGTGCCTTGAAAAATGTTTTCACTAGATTTGGTCTGCCCGAAATGATTGTTTCCGACAACGGACCACAGTTTACTTCGAAAGAATATCAAGATTTTTGTAAAGAAATGTCTATTTCCCATGTGAGAACCACTCCTTATCATCCCAGAACAAATGGATTGGCTGAGCGAGCGGTGAGGACCTTCAAAGAAAGACTAAGATTGGAGAAAGGAACAAAAGCACAAATAATAGAAAGGGTAGGTCAATTTTTGTTCAGTTATCGTTTAACCCCGCATAGCACAACTGGAAGATCTCCAGCGGAACTACTGTTTGGACGACAGCTGCGAACTAAATTTGACTTATTGAAACCTAGTGTGGAAAGGAATCAAGATCGAGCACTTCTACACCAACAAGTAAATCAGAATAGAGGACGGGTATTACGAAATTTTGTGGTGGGGGAAGAAGTATGGATCAAATTGCCAGCAGCAAAAGATTGGACTCTGGGAAGAATTACAAAGCGCTCAGGTCTAATGTCATATTTGGTGGAAGCGGATGGGAGAGAGTTCAGAAAACATATTGATCAGATGAGGAAAAAAACCTGAAGATAAAAGATTATAAGGGGGAGAAGATGTAGAGGACTTCGATAATTATTATATGCCAGGGGCGGATCCAGAAATTTTTTCCGGAGGGGGTCACAGGGTAGAACACTATAAAAAATAACAAAAAATAACAAACTAACCAAACGAACAATACAAACCGAGTTTTCTTACGGACTGACAAAACCAGAATAACCTTATGCCTAAATTTGTCCAATTTGTCTACTTAAAAACTAATTGTAATTATTTATAAAATTCATTGTTTATGTAAAAAATATTTTTTAATATTTATTAATTTAGCTGATAAATGTATTTATTTTCAATTTTCTTCTAAAAAAAAGTGTCCTAATGTGTTTTCAAACAAAGTGGCGCCTTTTATGGCAGCGTTGCTAACTTCAGAGTTTGCAAATCAAAACATTAAAACCACAACAATCGATTGTTGATCTTGATCTCAGTGAATTCAGGATCGTTTTTACTGAATTTGGCAGGGAAGTAAACGAGAACGGGAGTTGAACTTCTGAGTTAGAATTTCCTTTTGCATTCACGTTTTTAATTATATGCTGAATTCTTAATCGATTCAGAATATCTGATCGATCCCACAACCACCACCTGCCATACAACACTTGTTTTATTTCAGATCAAAATAAATGCGAAAACTGAATAGTCTTCAATATTAACGAGGCCAGGATGAGCAAGGAGGTGGGCTCTTAACATCTCTAGCATAAGCGTGACCTGTCGTAACTTCTTCTGTACTGAGAACAGCATAAATTAGGTTGAACAGATCGGTTAGGCTACTCTCTTCCATGATGACCCCACAGCGCCCATAAACGACAACAAAGCAGAAGCTGGGCTTGCATTGTTACACGTTCATCGCGACATCGAATTAGACATCGATGCGATAATCAACAGATTTGCGAAACAAAATAGAAAATTAGACTTTGTGTTATAAATGATCGTCCCAGTTAGAACTTTTACAGATGTAAACAATCACAAGTGTTGCTACAAACTAAATACATAAAAAAATCAGTATTCTATAAAAAGATCAGTCGTTACTATTGTTATATTTTGTTTCCAATGTTTTTAGTTAGCACTATGGTAAGTTAACTTTGGTCGTTTGGTTTGTTTCTGGTTTTTGATTTTACAAAAATTGGGTTCGTTTTGGTCGTTTGATTTTTTTTTTCTTTTGTTATTGGGTTTGTCAACAATTTGTTGTCGTTCAGCTCTGCTCTTTGAAATGCAGGCTGTGATTCTGGGGGGGGTCATGACCCCTGTGACCCCCCCCCTGGATCCGCGCCTGTTATATGCATGTGTGTTCATCACGATCTTGGAAACGATTATTGTAAACAGAGTTATGAGTTAACAATAAAGTTAGTTTTGAGAGTTTCTTCCGACTATGTTCATCAATTTATTATTTAGCAACGTTCTCTAAAATTACGACAGGAAAAAATTAAAGAATTACACTTTCAAAAATTACATTTTTCTTTATTGTGTATTTTTAAAACGTTTAAGGAGCGCGCGCGCGTGCTCAAATTTGCTCAGAATTGAAGGGCACATATATCATTTATAAGGGTTACATCATTGAACAGCTTGTGCAGTAAATGATGAAGACATTTTCAGTAATTGATCCTATTCTCACTCAAGAGTTTCATTATAAATTTCAAAGCCGTTGTACAGTTAGTCCAATAAGGCAGGCTATACATACAGGTAATATCTCGTAGCAGAAGTTTCCGTTGAATATAACGATCGAAAATCTACCGAACTTCTTCACGTTGTACCTGATGGATACTCCCCACTACGGGTTGATTATGGATTCATCATCTTAAAATTAAATAAAAGGACCTCAACATGCAAAATTCTATTTATTCGTTAGCTGCTGTCAATGATGTCCACCCCGTTCCTTGCATTATTGAACAATAATTCAATTATATTTTTGTTGGGTGTATTCCGGGCTTAACTTGCACTCTTCTACGTAACAGTGCTCCTAGTAGTAGTCCTACCAGTAGAATTGATGATATTTTGAAAAATTTACGTAAATATAGATAACTTTGTCATTTGGACCTGGTCAAGGCATATTTGCACTTCAGGTTGATGAGCTTAGCAGAGCTATAGAAGCCATTCCTACTCTATAGGCACTTGTCTTATAAATCGACCTTCGTTTGGTATCAAAACAGTGCCGAGTGAGTTTAGTCGAGTTCTCGACCAAATTTGAACAGTTTGCCTGGCACTGTGTCATATGATTATGACATGATGATTATTATTCATGGATCATCCTTCCACAAAAAATGTAGACTTATAGCACATCTGGAGAGGCTCCGAAAATTCGATTTGCATCTCAATAAGAAAAAATGTTAATTTTTCAAAACTCAACAAGTCCAGTATTTAGGCGATGTAGTTAGCCATAACACAATTTCGAAATGCCCGAAAAAGGTGAACGCTAAGTTTTTGTTCAAGGAGTATAGTGCCGAAGTGTCATGGAACGATTACCTAGGACGTTTTGAGCTCACTGTAGGGTGAAGGGCCTTGGGGGAAATTCGGACGAGTATCAAGCCGCGTCGGGATCTTCTACTGTTCAGCATAGAAACAGAGCGTCTGAAGGCAATGGCGAACCAATTGTACCCGACTACGTGGGAAGAAGTAACCTATGAGGAGGTCAAGAAGGCAGTATAGAAGCTTTTTAAACCTACGAAGACTTTTTAGGCCTGCCTTTGAGGCATTTGAGACATTATAATCCTAGAGCACTCGATAGAACTGAGTCACAGAAAAGTTTTTCTGAGTGCGGTTATTGGGGACGCAATGGAAGCAAGGCTATCCCAATAATGAAGTCATTGATATAAGTCATCAGAACCAGAAGTATGGGAGCTGTGATAAGAAGGCGAGGGAAGCAAGACCGACTGCAGGAGGATTCGGTTCGCCAGAAGAAAAACACTTTGGGGGACCAGGAAGTGATGACAGTAAAATCAAAAGTGCCAAGGGTGACTATTGATGTTCACCTGAATGGGATCAGATGGAGTTTAACACCAGCGCTTGGGCGAGTACTATCAGCAAAACTCTTTGGGAACAGATCAAACCACCAACTCAGGTGCTACATGCTTCGTCAGATGTTATCACAGGTTACGGTAATAATAAGCTCAAAGTTGTAGGAAAATCGAAGATAACTGTGAAGCTAGGAGAAAATTCCTTACCGGTCAGTATTTTAGAAGAAGACGAGGTTCCAATATTTGCGTTAGCATGGTGCGTAACTTTTGGATTGAGTTTACCAAGGGAAGTGAAGATTCGTGTAGTGAAGAGGACCAGAGGTCAAAAAGGCAATATGGGATATTACAGGAGATTTTAAGGACATGATTCAAGAGTTCGAAGATGATCTCCAAGATGAGTTAAAGACGATCAATGGCTTGCAGAAAGGCTCAGAAGGACGTTCCAGACCCTGATCGAAGAATTATTACACCCGTGAGTGAGAAGGACTTGCTATGAGCAAGAGAAGGCTTAGTTTCCAATATCCTGGTGAGGGATACGACGGAACTTTCAATGAACCCTGAGGGAGGGGAAATTTAGGATTTGATTCGTGTAACCACTCTAATGAGTATTGCATCTGTATTTCTGCTGTCATAGCAACGTTGAATAAAATTCATTCTGGTTTTCGACTCCGAGTTAATATAATGTTAGGTTCAGACTGAGTTTTGTAGTTTATTCTTTAATCCTTCAAGGCCCGCAAAACTATTCTTTTGAGAAACCACTGCTTTGTTTGAAACCCCAATACTATCATCTTGTACATCTAGTGATTCAGATGATTCTGACTCAAACGCCAAGCAAAGCACTTTTTTATACCTGCATCAATAAGTTTTATAACAAGTTAACAATAAGTTTTACGCAATTTTTTTACAGTAAATTTGATGTACCTGCTGGAAAAAAAAATATATACATATATATATATACGTATGTATGTATGTATGTAAGCCACATCGCGGTAGTGGTGAATCTGGGGGGGGATATCGGAAAGTTAATCGAGAAAGAGGAAATTAGTTACCGAACAATCCCGAGGTCGGAGAAAGAAGTCACCACTGAAGGTGGAACTATAAGGTTAACGTGGGACGTATGTGCAATAGTGGAGGTGTCATGAGGTGGATTGCCAGACAGGGCTTTCTCCAACTCAAGACTATAGCTGTGTCAATGAGGAGGAAGCACTTGGCTGCTGACGATCCTCATTAAACTAGAAATCATTAGCTAAACGCTGCAAATTATTACAAACTGGTTCATTATTTCAGTGTTAGATAGCCCTTCTACGCAGATCATTGGTCTATAATTATTAAACCCCGTTTGTAATATATGATCAGAACGTGGCGCATCGTGGCACCGAGAAGGGGTCACACTTTTACAGTTCCAAGACCCCGCAATTTTACACTTCACCATAATTTTATACGCCCTAGTCGTTCGATCCCGCTCAAATTTGGTGCATAGTTGTGGGACAATGATTTATTATTCCATGTTAATTTCAACATGATTACATCATTATTAGCTCCTGCGAATGCGCAAAAGTGTACTCCCAGGAGCAAGGTCTAGTTTTCATGAGATCTTTATTACATTTTCTCGGAACTTGTGGGTTAGGCCATAGATTGTTCCCTACCAATTTCATTTTTCTCAAATCATTACTCCATTCTGCGTATGCGCTAACGTTAATTAGGTACTTCAATAATCATTTTCCCGTTCTTTTAAACATCTTTACTGTGAAGCGTAAAATTGCGGGGTCTTAGAACTGTAAATGTGTGAATCCTTCTCGGAGGTACGATGCGCCATTTTCTAATTATATATTACATACGGGGTTTAATAATTATACACCATTGATCTGTGTAGAAGGGCTATCTAACACAGAAATAATAAACTATTGTCTAATAATTTGCAACGTTTTTCCTATACTTTTGTTATGGACTTCAACTCATAGCAAGCTTATCATAATAAGTTTATCACCTAGGTACTTCCCCAAACTACCTCAATATTGTTTAGTGTCTATCAAAGTAAAAAGGTAGCCAATTAGGTTTCCCTTAAATTTCAGCAAAACAATGCACGCCTTACATGCTTTTTAAAGAAGAATGCCGTGAAAGTCTTGAAGGGATTGTTTTGGAATTTTTTCAATATTTTTTGCGTAATCAGAGCACCCCTCAAAACATAAAAAAGATACCTACAGAATTTTGGCCAGGTTTTTTTCGATTCTGTCCCACAGTGCAGCGGAAGCATACCTAAACCACAACCTAAGAACATTCAGTTGGTGATTCAATTCAAACTCGTTGGTATTCAAATTGCAAGAATACTCGGAAATTCGGAGAAATTATTTAAAAGTTTAGAAATTAACACTATGTAGTCCGGCTCGAGTTAAGTTACTTCTTGAAAAGGCATGCTATCCAACTGCGTTGAGCAGGTGTCCAAATCCAAGCACCATTGTTCCCTGTACAACAACCTGGTGAAAGCACTGCAACCATACCTACCACACCAGCCATCCTAAATCTGGATTTTTCTGTCGTGCCTTCCGGTGTTCAACCTGAGAGCCAGGACATTAAGGAACCAGTTACTGGTTCTACAGAGTCAACTCCTATTATTGCTCAAGCAACTGAAACTCTCCGTCGATCATCCAGATATCAACAAGCTCATATTTTGCACAAGGACCTTTTCAACATGAACATTCCTCAAGAAAAATTTTGCAAAAAATTCATCTGTGTTCAGGAAATTTGTATGTGTTTTGAACTATTTTTCGGATGTTTTTAGTGGGGGTGAGTTAGGTTTAGGTTCACTTAGGCTTCATACTAGTTGCGCATGACTTCAGAACATATATAAACATGTAGAGCATGTGGATCCAATCTAATCTAAGTTCTTTCAAAAATATATTAAAAATAAAATATATTCAATATTCAGTTCAGCATTCACTTGTGTGTTTTCAATCAATATGAACACGTTAGTATTCCTTCGCTTTTGTTTCTTCATGATGAGCTGGAGTGGTATATGGGAGATAGTAATGTACCACTCTTGTTGTAAAGTAATATATGATTGAATTTTGATTTGATTTTAATTGTATTTTTGACTGCGCTTGCTCCCGTGGACCTCTTTAGAGTTCTCAATAATTTTATTAATTTAGTTTTATTCTTCATTTGTTTCTATTGTGATCCTCCTTCCTTTCCTCCAAGCTTCGTTTGAGGTGATGATGAGGTGATCGATGAGAGTTATGAGCTTGCTCGTTGTTGGGATCTGGTTTTAATTTATGGGGTTTCCGGTTCCACCAACGTTTTGGTGCAACAAAAACCATTTTATAGTATGAGGGATACTAATGTTGGACGTCACATGCTATAAAACTAGAATAATGAAATCTAGTTCTGTAACGTACTTTTTCAATAGCCCATTCTACACATGCACAATCAGGGGGCCAGTACTAGCATTGATAATAGCGGGGATTGAGCCTGATTTAAATCATGAATCACAGGTGATTGGTTTTAGTTTTGGGCTTGGGGTTTTGGAAAAAATAATCTACCAATTATTTAACCCTTATTAAGAGGAGAAACCTAAGCGTTGGTGTCAAATATAAATTCACAAAATTGCAGTAAATGAATGAACGCAATGTGTTTATTTATCGGGAAATATACATGTATCACCTCTCAGCGCCACTCTGGTCAGCCCTAACCTATTGATTATTCTATCCTTATACTATGCCCTACTTATAATCTAACTAAAATACATTGGCTTCGAAGGAGGTGCTGATGAAGGTGTGGAAAGTCAGAGAGAGATATATATATATGATCTCTCTCTCTCTCTCTCCCTTTCTAATATGATCCCCAGATTCCTTGAATGAATTATCTCAATTTCTGAACGTATACATATCGTTAAAAGAGAGATCATCTCTCTCTCTCTCTCTCTCTCTCTCTCTCTCTCTCTCTCTCTCTTTCTTTCTAATATAATCTCCAGATTCCTTTAATTAATTATCTCAATTTCTGAACGTATACATATCGTTAAAAGCACAGAACTACTATAATCAGCAGCTGCAAATCCTTACAAGTTACGGTACAACTAATCTCTTCAAATTCACTTAGTTTTAAAGGGATTTTCGAATTTGGATTCCTCTGCCCGTATTAATAGCATCTACCTACATATATGCGACGCTCGATTGGATATAGTGGACTCACCGATCTTCTATGATCTAATCAAACACATTGTTAAGCGCAATACCGATTCGAGACATTAAAAAACCCATCATCGAAACCATCATCAAGCTGCCCTTTTGTTGGACTATCGTATTTTTTTTTATTCATTCGTTTCAACATAAGCGTCTCTATAATTGTAAGTGTCTGTTAAAATACGAACTTTTTAATGTCATTGAAGACAAATAAAGAGAAATGGGCACTTGCCGGAGCTACCTCGAAGGAATACCACGCTTTGAGAGCCCGCCCGGCTGAGTCGCTGTGTGTTCTAAACAAATCGCGCGTAAGAGATGATCTAAATCAGTGTCATTTGAATTAGTGATATTTGAATCAGTGGTATCAGAATTTCGGCCATGAATCAGAGAGAAATCATTAAAGCAGTGGTACGTATTGCAACCGTTGAATCACCTCACAAAACTCAAATTGCAAACATTCAATACTTAATGGAAAGTTGAATTTAGTATTTAAAAATTAATGGAAAATGGCTTTAGCTTTGTTTTGTTGTTTTGGCTTGCTTGCATTATGAAACAAAAAAGTTATAGTCATGCAGCATGATCGTATGAGCGAATCTTCGTGAATTATCGTCCTAGATTATGTTACATTGTTTTGAAAATTGACGAGTGAGTGAAAATAAATGGTTAATTACCAATTTTATGGCAAATAAAATCTAAAAAAAGCCCATTCCTCTTTATTTGTATTTCTAAGTATCAATCAGCTTTTCAAAAAAGATTTTAAATTTTTTACTTTTTCGCAGTTTTTACCTATTTTTTAGCACATTTTAATGAAATTTAAGTACATAATTCACCATAATTTTGTACATAAATTTTTGAATGTTCTCTTTTATAGTAAACTAACTTTATTTAAGATATGTTCAGCTAAAAAATATTAATTTACGATTTTTAGCCGTTTTCTGATATTTTTAGTGATTTTTTCAGCACTTTTTTAAATTTGACCAATTTAATGTGCTCAAAAAATGGTTGCCAACGAACTCATCCTTTTGTTTGGATAGCTTTTTGATTTTTGTACGGAATTGTTATCTCAATCCTATGGAGAGTTATCGTCTGGAAGGACACACACACACAAACACACACACACACACACACACACACACACACACACACACACACACACACACACACACACACACACACACACACACACACACACATATATATATATATATATATATATATATATATATATATATATATATATGGTTTATACTGAACTTTACCATCAATGCGTAATTTTTTTTTTCGTTTAAATAATTTAAACTTTATTATCAACTCAATGATTATACAGTTTTGATAACTGTTCATAGTAAATCAATTTAATTAATATGTTGCTTGAGTTTGGGTACAACCCAGTGGTTTTCCCTAATCAGTTAATAAATAGTATAATATAGTTAATATAATAAATAATATAACAAGATATTGCCTTACACTACGAAAGTTTGTACGAATAAATAACGGTTTGTTTGAATGGAAAACATTTATAGGAATTTTTCATGAGGAACTTTTTTTTTTTTCGTAATAATTTGAGTAGGGTAATTTTGGTTTGCAGGTTGGAGTAGTGAGTCTGGGAGCCTCTTCCGTTTTAATCTTCTTGTTGTGGAGGGAGGTGTTGCTGATTCGGGTATTGAGGCTATTAACGGGTTATCATGTTGCATCATACTTCTGTTCAGAGACTTGTACATTTCTTAGATGACGGTGTTCACTAGGGGGATGTCGAGGTCAGCGTGCTGCCTCGAGTTGCGTACATACAAAGGAGCACCTGTTATCATCCTTAGCACCCGATTTTGTGTGACTTGGATTTTGTTTATGTGAGATGCAGCAGCACATCCCCACAACCCACACGAGTAGGTCTAGATCGGCCGGATAAGTGAAAAATACACCAGCCTTTTGGTGTCTAAGGTTAGCGGCGAGTCCGTGCTCATCACTGGTCTGAGTTGCCGGATGCGTTCGCGAATCCTTCCAACCAGATGTGAAATGTGGCGCTTCCATGTCCACTTGGCATTGAGGTACAGACCCAGGTAACGTACCGACGAGTCGACCAGTATAACTGCCTCGCCGATCGAGAGCTGATCTCTGTACGTCTGTCTGCGTAGGGTGAAAGGAATAATTACTGATTTTTGTGGGTTCATGCTGATTCGCCACTCCTCACACCAGTAACTTATCTCTTCGAGATAACCGAGTAGTGCATTGCTTGCTTCTGGGAAGGTGTCTGCTACCTGCAGTAAAGCTAGATCATCCGCAAACTGGGCTGTAGTGTTACTGTCTAGATGAGGGAGGTCATGCACGTATATTAGATAAAGAAATGGGCCCAACACACTTCCCTGCGGAACTCTGGGCCGGATGGGTTTTGATGATGAAACAGCTTGTTGATATTTTACTGAGAATATTCTTCCTCTTAGGTAAGATAGTATTAGGCGATAATATGTGTCAGGTAGTTTATCTTTGACTTTGTACAGGAGCCGATCGTACAACACCTTGTCAAACGCCTTCTCCGTATCGATAAATACCCCAAGACGTTCTTGCGTTCTCAAGTTTGAAGAATCTCGTCGATCACTCTGTGTAGCTGTTGAGATCAGCCATTTATTTTATAAGATATCAGAAAACTTTAAATGGTAACTCAACTTTATTTTAAAACACTATTCAATGTTGAAATTGGATTCTGATTATAACTCGCCACAGTGAGGCTACGACTCCGAATTCGTGTTTTTCAAATGAGAATCCCTATTTTTTATTGCAGATTAGGAATCTACATAAAATTTCGAGGAAAAAATGACCCATCATTCGAATTTTCGTAAGCGCAAAAGCTGGCAATTACATACTTCCAAAAGGGCGCCGATTTCACAGCCCCCCCCCCCCCCCCATCCCCCCTCCCGTTTCAATACACCGTAATATATATATATATATATATATATATATATATATATTTTTTCTTTAAGCATTTGCGCTGTATTGTAACAAGTGGGAAAATGTGCAGTTCTGGCCTTTTGTGTGTGTGTGTTTGTGTGCGTGTGTTGCCAAGTTGGTATTGCGAATATCAAAAAATGAACATCACTACGTGAGTCAGCTTGAAAATACCCCGAAATCATATATCATATTTGGCAATTGAATATTTTCAAAAACTCGATAGATACCTATTTCACAATAGTAATTGGCGTAATTGAGCCCGTTTTTATGCACTAAAAATTGGAGTAATGGTGATTTTTTCCACGAAATTTTATGTAGTTTCTAAATCTGTAATAAAAATACAGGGTTCCTCGCTTGAAAAACGCGATTTCAAGAGTCGTAGCGCCATTTTGCGAGTGATAATCAAACTCCAACTTCATCATAAAATATGGGTGACTACGCGAAGCTCCCCGTCAAAAGTGAAAGTCATTTGCGCTGTACTCGGTGCTCCCCGGCAAGTTCTAGCAGGCATACGCGAAGCGTCCCGTGCCGAGAGAATGGGTGTACGTGATGCTCCCCTTTCCCCTCTCGAGGCGTTTCGAGCCTTATCAGTGATTTGAACGGACCGGCTCTCAGTGATCATCGAACAACATGAACGTATCCTCGTTTGTATCATCCGGTACTCGTCGCGGTCGTGATGGGCTATTGGTGAATAAGTTTCAATTTTATTTCCAAAAACCGTTGGCAAATGAAATGAGTAGGTGGGTGTGTAGTCTGAGGAAGTATTTAGTGCGCAGTAAAGACAATGGGAGGGCAGATTGTGGATGTGGTTGGCAGTCACGACCACGACCATCCCCCAGCTGTAGAAATCGTCGTTGCAAAAAGAGTGCTCCAAAATAGTAAGAAACGGAAGGCTGTGGAAGACATCTCATCCCGACCATCAAAGGTTAGTTCAATAACTTAGCTTCGATAAATAAAAAAAATCAATGAAAAATTGGAACGAAATAGTGAAATCGTAAATAGACTGCATGCACTTATGAAGTTATTTCATGATTCAAGCGAATCAAATTCGTAGTTAGGCACACAAACTGCTCACATTTCAACTCAATTTAACACAAACGTAATACGATAATTTTGGAAAATTCTGTTCACTCCAGGTAGTTAGAGCTGCAATTGATGAGGCCCCTTCTGCTAACATCATTCAGTTCCACGATGTTATGAACTTGAGACGTATCGCTTATTGGGCCAAAAGACGAAAATTAGGATCGCGACTTCCTCAAAATAGACGTGAAGTATTCGAAGCCCTGCGAATGTTGGACACCACAACATCGAAAGGAGAGGATTTTCTACTCCACGTGGATGAAATTCTTTCATGTAAAAACCAGCCAAGATTCGGTGTTTGACGACTGACCAGTTCGATGTTTATTTACAAGTAATTTCACTTGGAGACGACGATCACGATATTATTCTGTGATAAATTAACTTTGTTTTAATATATATACTATAATTATTCGTGCATGCTGCTTTGTTCACCGAGCTCCCTTATGATCTACCCAGATCTACCGTGCAGTTTATTTTATGTTTCATCAAATTATTATTATTATTATTCATTAATATTTTACATTTTGACTTTTGTAATGCCAAAAGTCTAGGTTACTGGATTAGGTGACTTTCGTACATAGGTGACGGGGAGCTTCGCGTACATGAAGAGAAAGGAGGTGGGGAGCTTCGCGTAGATGAAGAGAAAGGAGGCGGGGAGCTTCGCGTACATGAGGAGAAAGTAAGCGGGGAGCTTCACGTATAAAAACTAGTCGATGGGGAGCTTCGGGTAGGCGCCCTAAAATATAGGGAAGTTACAACTTAGGTTTTTTGATATCTTCAAGAATAAAACAATAATGGCTGGTCCATCACATTCTATAAACCCAGTATATAAAGGTAATTAATTTATGTTTAGACCAACCACGTTGCGTAGATCCATCCCCGTTGCACGATGTCCGTTCCACAATTTATCTCGGTGTTTTTAGCGTAATTTTGAAAAAATTACAATTGAAGTAATTACAAATGCTCCAAGTTAAAAACAAATAAAACTTTCAAATTTATTCTAGCTTAATTGTTTTTGGTTATTCTGAAACGATTCTTGCATTTTAGCCTAGGATAATATCAATCGTGGACATACAAACGTAGAACCATCAGAAATCGTTCAGAGAACTGTGAAACGCCAAAAGCAAGTAATGATATTCATTATGAAGGATTCGCGAGGTTTCAATCTAATGCACAAAAATATAGCTTCCCTTCCTATGAGGAATCAAAAACTCAAGCACTCATGTTCCGTAGAGTGGTAGACACGCCAACGGGGTTTACTCGTAGATGCCAACTGACAAATAAAGTATTTAAATTCAATGCAATAAGCCGGGTATTTGGTTATTAGTCTCTCTCTTAATAGTCTAAAATCACCACCGCCGCAACTGTAACTCGTAGATTTTTATTTTCATTATTTTTTTAATGGCATTTCCTATCAGTTCAATTAATTGTACTTGTGACAAGCTAATTACTTGTTGTACTATAACAGTACACTAAGATTACTTTGTAATAATACTCAGATCTCAAGGAGTTATGAGAAAAATAATAGGCAGGGGAGGCTGCTGTACCCACCTACGAACAAGATTCACATTTCAATTTTTTCCGAGGCCTGTGTTCGAGTTATTTGTTTGGAAAAAAGTCAGTTACCTACAACAACATGTCATACAAGCCAGCGAATTCGGTCGTCACTGCACTGCATTGTTTTGTGTTCGAAAAAAATTCTTTCCGAAAGTGGTTTTTTGTCCGTAGGCACATAGTCCCAACCAACCTCCGGACAGGGCAAATGAAAGGTTTCAGCTAATAAAAAACATGTTTTTTCCATAGTATCTAATTTATTTCAATAAATATCAGCAAAGGCAACAGAAGAAGCAACTTTAAAAAAGTTCCAGTCATGCAGCATGATCGTATGAGCGACTTTTCGTAAATTATCGTATATTGTTATAGTATAATGTTAAAGTGTTTTGGAATTTGAGCTTTTTGAGTGCAAGGAAATTTTTAACTATTAATTGTATGGCAAAAACCGTATTCTAAAAAATAATCTCCTATTCAAATAGAGGTTTTGAAATTTTAGCTTTTTTTCCAGTTTTTATCGATTTTTAGCAAATTTTAATGAATTTTAAGTACATTTTTCAGCATAATTTTGTACATAAATTTTTGAATGTTCTATTTTATAGTTAATAAACCTTATTAGAGCGATATTCTACAAAAACTGAACATTTAACGATTTTTAGCCGTTTTATTAATTTTGTAGTGATTTTTTTAGTACACTCATTGAAATTAGACCAATTTAATGTGCTCAAATAGAGCTGGCCTTCGGGCGCAAAAACGGAATTTTTATCTCAATCCCAAGGAGAGTTATCGTCTGGAATGATACACGGATATATAAATAAATGCATATATATATATATATATATATATATATATATATATATATATATATATATATATATATATATATATATATATATATATATATATATAGGTACCTATATATATGAAAAAACGTTAAACAGACAGTTGTTATTCGTTTCAGAATACCTCAAAACGGATTTCAGTGAAGAAATTTTTCACAAATTTTAATTTTAAAATTTTCCGAGCCATTGCAATAGTTCATATTCAACGAAAATTCGCTAAAAGGTAGGTATCTAGTCAGGTAACTCATTCCACCCATCCTTTCATTTATATTGTGATTTAATTGTTATTGCATTAATAAACTCCGCAGAAAACACTCAAATGTCCGTTAATTTTGGTTGCGCGAAACGGTTCTCACAAAAATGGGTAGCAAAATGTACCAAAGACAGTTTTGTTTTAAATGTTTTTCCTCGCGGAGACGCCTAAGGAGGTTATCAAGTTTAACAGTTCGTATCTTTGTGAATAGTTCCATATATATATATATATATATATATATATATAGGTATTATATCGTTGGCATTTAAACAGTCACTAGTTGATGTATGTATTTCAATTTAGTAAGTGTTTAAATTGGGAAATTAAAAAAAAACCCAACTCTGAATTGACCTCAAAATGTCCTTGACTTTATTCAGGAAGACACCAATAACACTCATAACACTCAATGGGTATCATTATAACGTAGGCTGCTGATAATAATCACTTCCACTAACCACTTGTTATGTTTGCATACCAGAATATTGGTAAGTAGGTAACATGCATTACAGGGACGTCCCTATATCCCCCCTGCATCCGTCCCTGTATCTGGATTGTATACAGTTTTTGGTGAGAATTAAAAAAGAGAAGAAAAAACATTAATACTACAATTTATCAGAAGCTCTAGCTGGGAGATCGCCCGCAACGCTGCTGATCTTGAAACTGGTACATCGGATATGGAGCTGACCTGGCGGGCTAAAGAGAAATGAACTGACACAAGCGATTTCCGAGATAAAAGGAGTGGCGACCAATAACATCAAGGGCATGGCCGCGACCGTGTCATAGCACGGGAAAAGTGCCATGGAGTTACTCGAGTTGGGCATTTTGGCGGGAGTGCTCCGTGGTATCTCCACCCACGTCTTGAAGTGTTGGTCATTTTATAGGGGCACTTTTATCCCACTCTCCCTCCTCCTACTCCTCCTCCTTCAGGTTTCTTGATCGGGTAAAACTGGGTATCCTTCCCACTTCTTTTATTTATTTATTTTTGTTCATTTATTTTATTTTATGTATTTTATTTTTTTTATGGATTTATTTATTTTATTTTATTTTTATGTATTTATTTATTTTAATTTTATTATTATTATTTTGTCCCGAGTTAATGGCGTGCTCCCTCCGCCTTTGAGGGGAGTTTTCTTTTAATAATAATAATAATAATAAAATAAAAAAATAGAACATAAAATAATTCCTAAAGGCCACTTATAATCTACAGCTGAATAGTCACGTTTGTAGAGCACGTGTAACTTCGCATCAAATCTTTTATTCTGATATAAATTACGAAATTTCGTGTCAGTAGATGGCAAGATGACGTTCCAAACGGTGCAGTGATTAAATTTTTCTTTATTGTCACTTCTTATTTTAAATGTTTCTGCATTCAATCGTACCGCTTCGGGGTCATTTTACGAATTCGAAGATGAAAGTCTTGATTGTGAGTTTTAAATACCGTTAATTACTATAAAATCTTGACTATAAAATCTCGACTATTATTTCACCACTGTTTGATTTACTTTCTCAATCCCTCAAATAGGTACGCCTTTAAAATTTGAAAATTATGTTTATTTAGCTGTATATTACCTTTTTGGATGGGATTCTGTGGGATAATGAAGGTAAGATTATGAAAGGAAGGTTTAATTAATCTCAGGCAACCGTTGTGCGCTACAGCTGATAACGTATTTGTCCGTAGATGTTATAAGTGTTCTTGTTTTCACTCCGGTAGGGAGCACAGGTAAATCCGCGTACTTGCGGGGGTCCGGGTACTTGCACAGGTAAATTGGCTTGTCCGGTTTCAACACAAGTATGCGAAGTCCCTTAATTTCAACTCGCGAGCCAGTAATAAGTAGTTAAGCGCGACCATAAACACACAGCGTTTGATGGGAACTGTCCGTCTTATCACGTCGACACCGACATGATCAAACAGCTGATAGATTACTGCGTAAACAATGAGTGTTGATGATACTCATACTGGCGCCTGCAAATATGGTCAGTTAAACCTGCAACGCAGTCAAGCTGTTACGGCTTGCCTAAATGAAATAATTGTCAGGAAAAAATTGACACTCGTATTTTAGCACTTCAGGTGTTATACTGTAAAAACGGCGAGATATCCAGGATTCATAGGAGGATTCATAGGAGTGACGGATTTTTCGTGCCGGTAACGGTCGTAAGAGGGCAGCTGTTCTTGTTGTGAACCCAAAAATTGATGCAGTTCTGTTAACTGAATACTCGGATGAGGATTTTGTCGTGGTTGAGATCACTATGCCTGATGGACTTTCGTTTCTGTACATTAGCGCTCATTTTGATGCTACCTATATCATTGATTCGGATCTGGCGATTTTGATGCGGTCTGCTAAGCAAACCGAAATGGTTTTTGCACTTGATTTCAATAGCCGATCAGCATCATGGTATGACAAGAGATCTAATGGCCGGGGCGAGGCACTGGAGGAGTTCATGTCGCAAAAAAATCTTCTGTTGGTTAATGTTGACGATGGAAACCCAACATTTCACACCCGAAATGGATCGAGTTGGATCGATCTCACTATATCTACAAACCCAACGACCCCAGTGGTTACGAACTGGGTAAACGAGGAAGAAAAAATTTCAGACCCCAGACTATTAACATTTACAATTGGCGTCCTGAATACTGAAGGGCCTTTGAATGCTGATCTACCACGATTCAAGGTAAAGAAAGCTGGTTGGAGAGCTTTTGAAGAGGAGCTAATGACGAAAGCATTTGAGGTGTTTGGCCTACAGGGGGTCAACCATGGTATGAGGCATCTGAAGGAGCCATCTGAAGGAAAGCATTGAGAGAGAGGGGAGAATATTGAGCTAACTGTTGAGCGGCTCCAGATATGATTTCATCAGTATGTGTGGCGGCAATACCACTGAGGATATCCAATAGTTTCCCCTCGAGGAAGAAGATGGTGCCATGGTGGTCTGCAGCCTTGACGGAGCAGCGCAGAGAACTAAGAAGGAGTCAACGTAGTATCAAAGGACAAGAAACAACCCAACTCTCCGTGAAAGGAGGAGGCAAGAGTATTGTAGCTTGAAACGTGAGTTCAAACAAAACATAAAACGGGCAAAAATTGAATCATGCAAAAACTACTGTAGTGGTGAAGGAAGCCAGATGCCATGGGGACCGATATATAAGGCTACAGCAGGAAATATAAGACCCCTCTTGAGATTACTGCTGTTTGTAGGCCGGACAGCACGTTGACTGAGGGCCTGCAGGATACTTTGGAGATTGTCATGGATGTTTATACTCCTCGGGAGATTAGGCCAGAATCACCATTCCATGATGCGGTGCAGTTGGAGGTTGGGAGGTATCTGGGTGAGTCTGACGATGTCCCATTTACCACTACTGAAGTTGGTGCGATAATATGTAGCTTTAAAAGTGGAAAATCGCCTGGGGGTGAGGGTTTCACAGCTGAAATTCTGTCTGGAGTCTTCAGGGTTCTGCCACAATTATTGACTTTGGTGTTTTCTGAATGTTTGAAACGTGGAACGCTCCCCCGTTCTTGGGAGAGATCAAATATTATCCTGATCACAAAGCCAGGAAAAAAGTAACAGCAAGGACCCCTCTAAGTGCAGACCAATAAGCCTTCTTCCAATTATGGGCAAGGTGCTGGAAAAATGTATGATTAACAAGATAATGCATGACTTACAAGGCGAGGGAAGCTTTCTGAACGGCAGTATGGCTTTGTACCACTCAGGTGTACGATCAGTACACTGACAGAGGTTAAGAAGGTCACAAGGAGAGACTTGGAAAGGAAGGAATATGGGGTTATGGTGTCCCCAGATGTTAAAGGGGCATTTAATGGAACTTGGTGGCCTGCCATGCTTAGTAGTCTTGGAAAGATGGGATGTCCAGACAATTCGTACTGACTTGCAAAGTCATATTTTTCAGAAAGGGACTGCACCCTTCGAACAGCACCTGCAAGTCTAACAAGGGACCAGAAGGTGGGCTGTGGTTTATACAAGTTCAGATCTCCCAATCCACCACCAGCAGTTCAAGCTAGGATCATCTTGTTCAAACAACCAAGCGGAAGCTTTTGCTCTTTTGCAGGCACTTGGGTGGTTGTCTCGACAGATAGTGAATAGACATCGACGCACTGCCGTGATTCATACCGATAGTCAGGTTTGTCTAGCAATGCCTGCTATAGAATAAATAAGAGATAGTCAATATGACCTGCGGCACCGGGATGGCAGGATAATGGGGAGATTAAGTGGACTCGAGCACACTCTGGAATGGAAGGAAACAAAGAGGCGGATGGACGGGGAAAAGAAGCGGCTTCAAGAGAGGATTTGCTGGAGTTGTTTTCTCCTATTCCACGATCGAGAGTCGTAGCTGAATGAAGATCTTAGAGAGTGGAGGAGTGGGAGCGAGCCTGTAGAGCTACGATGGACAGAGCCAGCAAAAGGGAGTTCTTTACCACAGTTGCCAGCCGACTGCGGCTTGACCTTCCGATCAACTAGAGGCTGACGCTCTTGATGAGTGTTCATGGAAGGACAAGATCATATCGGCATCGGATTGGTGTTCGGGACAGCCCTCTATGTTCTTGCTCCAACACTATTCAGAACTGGAGGCACATACTTTTTTATTGTAATATTTTCGACCAACAGCGTGTTCGACTGGAGCGCAAGTGTCGTCTGCAGGGAGAAGCATGGCCACCATCCTACGCCACGTTACTAGATTCGCAGTATGAGGACTTGATCGTGTTTTTGAATTCAGTGGACTACAATAGATTGTGAACTCATCTAATAATATTCATCCAAGTGCTAACTGTATAAGTTGTATAAATTACTGATATGAAGTGTGATCTATATATAAAACTATGAAAAATGAAATTAATCCTAAGACTTTAATTCTAATGTGATATATAACGTATGCAACTGCCTGGAATCAAAGTGGAAGCAGGCAGAAAATATACTGAAAAAAACAAACCACACACACACCACACACACAACACATGAGAAGCTAGCGGAGAAAATGTAGCGTATCTTGAACAAATAATAAGACGAGTTAGAATGCAAGAATGGAGGTGCTACCCGGCCTGCAGTTTTATAGTCTAGTTATCTCCCTTCTCCTGGGCCTGTCACCTTCCTTTTTTGCTCTCTTTCCACAGTTCTGCTTGCAGGCCGGTTGGTTTCTAATCTGTTCGTTTAGCAAAACTAAATTATACAGATATGACACCAGTGAATTTTTCAGATGGCGTTTCCTGTACTACGTTTCAAATAGCATCACCTGATCTCATCCACAATACACCCTGTTTTAAATTTCCTCACGATTATACCCATTTCCTGTTCATCTATTTTCCAAGGAGCATAAAGCTCTCGGATAGTGAGACTATTACAGTAATACCTTTGCGATGGAACCTTTGTAGTTCCTGTATTGAACTATTACTACTAGAAAGATTACTTTCCCCCCACATGTAACACTCTTAATCTTCGAATAAGCATTTTTAAGGGGAGGAGTGTGTTGGTACCAGTCTCAACCGGGAGAGTTCTCGTTAAACGTTTTGTTCCCGATTATTTCAAGTGGCGGTTGAGGAGACACATATCTTAGACACCCGAGAAAGGGTGTCCCTGATAGCTGCATATAATTCAATATTAAGGTGTGTACACGGAGATGTCATACTCTTTCACTGTTACACTATGTCCTAATTGAACCGTGATCGTACGAGAGTGCGTTCAGCGGTGGTCAGACACATAGTGTGGTAGTCGTCCGATGAAATTAGGGAGTTTTTGCAACGCGGAGTCGCAGTCGAGTGGAAGGAACTGCGAATAGAAATGGAACATTGCGCATGCGCGCATAATGCTAACGGTTAGCGGTCCATTCGTTGTACGAATAGAAAGTTCCTATTCGGAGCTCAAGGGAAGCCGAATACAGATCCAAATACGCATATAACCTTCCATGACGATAACCTAAAATGCTATAATAAACTTTTTTTCCTATTTCAATGAGACAGGCACCTTGTAATATTCGTGATTTTCAAAAAAAGGTGGATAATTTGTAGGATTCATCCTCACTTAAATTATGCTGATACCTTATAATGGATTCAAAAATTTCAAGATCTAAAATCAATCCGATTTCGTTCGAAGGTATTTGGGTACAAGTCTCAAGAGGGCATCCTACTGATTTTGTAGAAATAGGTAACCATTGCACATGCCAAACCTGACATTGGTTGTTTTAGACGAAGCTCCGATACTGATAGATCGGTTTTGATGAAATGGGTAGGGATTGTGCCACTTCACAGAGAAGATTGGCACAGACAGACTCGGCTGTCTTCGCCGTTTTTTGCGTATTAGCAGGTATCCACATCTTCAATAATGGTTCATTATTTTCAATGTAAAAAATATAAAATATCATAAATATGTGATGTCTTAAAAACTACCCTTCCAAGTTCCCTTCCTTCTTCTACCACATTTATTTCTAGTGAAAAAATTAAACCATATAGGTAAAGTTTTTGCTAATTTAATACTTCTTCCATTATGAAAGAATACATTGCACGTTAGGTAATCTATGACTCGGGCTTAAATATAAAGATTTGGGGTAGTGTAGACATGTTAGTGTGACTTTTGAATCATTTCATTCAATCGTTCGATTCCCAATTCGTACAGTAGCTCAGTGGTTAGCTTCTGGTTTGTTTGCGCTAGAAAAACCTCTTTTTGTACGACCTAGGTGAATGACTCAGATGGAAAAACTGCAAAAACTTCCTAATGTGTCCTAATTGCAAACACCTATTCGTTCGACCAGGCTTTGGGCTATCAGTTCGTTTGAGCAATTCATGCGTTCATGCGGAAAGTGAAACTTAGTCGAGGACGCAGCACTATATTATTTGACAACATTTATGTAATGCGGTTGAACTAGAGCATCCAACGATCATTAGAAAAAAACCAGTGAATGAAATCTACAAAACTCGGGGGAGATTCGGTGAACTTCACCACCTAGGTATACCACAAGCTGCAGAATGAAGAGGATGTATTCTATCAATACACAAGGATGTCAAGAACAATTGTCGACTACAACTGCAAGGCGATTTAACCAGATTGCAGTCACCAAGCCACAAATTTCAAGAAACCAATCAGAGCCAATGAAAGATTGCTTTTAACCTTAAGAGCTCCTGAGTCAATCTTAAATTTCACTGTCATGATCTTTTCTGCAAACTTCTACCTTACTTACTTTGTTTCCTCTATAAACATTATGAGACTTATTCAAGTTTTCTGTTTGTAACAGCTTATCTTTTAATTTCGGGTTATTAACGCCACATACTAACCGAGCCTGTCCGACATTGTTCCAAAATTGCAACTCTTACTGAGTTTTCTGAGCTCAGCCATATAGCTGTCAAAAGTTTCACCTTGCTTTTGTTGCCTCGTGAAAAAAATATGACTTTCTACCGCTTCATTCGTTTTCGGAACGCAATAATTTCTGAGAGCTGCTAACACTTCTTCAAAATCGGGATTGTGGGATTTGAACGTGAATGTTTCAAAAATTTCCAAAGCATCTTCTTTTAAGTTATATTCTAATAGTGCAATTTGTTCTTCCATAGGGAGATATTTTGCTCCACTTGCTCGAAAATATACTAAAAACTTTCGTTCCCATTTTTTAAATCTTTCTTTCCTGAATGAGAGTTTATGTTTCGGTAGTCCTTCATCTGAGTCACTATCTGACCACTTCGGTTTAGTTGAATTTTTCTTTGTTCTTCTTGAAGCCATTTGCACTATGACGTTCTCTCACGAATCAACTCACTGAACCAACACTAACTACACAACTGCGCCATGTGATAATGTATTGAACATTAATCAATTAAGTATATAGTTTAAAGAAAATGACCTAATTGCAAACACCTATTCGTTCGACCAGGCTTTGGGCTATCAGTTCGTTTGAGCAATTCATGCGTTCATGCGGAAAGTGAAACTTGGTCGAGAACGCAGCACTATATTATTTGACAACATTTATGTAATGCGGTTGAACTAGAGCATCCAACGATCATTAGAAAAAAACCAGTGAATGAAATCTACAAAACTCGGGGGAGATTCGGTGAACTTCACCACCTAGGTATACCACAAGCTGCAGAATGAAGAGGATGTATTCTATCAATACACAAGGATTTTCGTAGCCTTCGCCCTTTTGCCCCACAATGTACGATCCAATCTCACTTCGTTAATGAGATCCTCTTCGAAATTTATTTTCACAATTAGAAAATTTGAAATTTCTCGATGAGCGAAGGCAAGAATCGCTAGTTCGTACGAACAAAATCGAACTGGTTTGATTGCATACGTTCATCCGAATGCGAATCGTGCGAACGATTGAAGTTCCTAGACCAATTAGGACACATCCCTTCTGTGAAAAGGTTTGTTTACGTGCGTTCATGCGGAGTTCATAAGAACTAAACGCGTTTACAACCCCCCCCCCCCCCCCCCCCCCCCCCCCCCCCCCCCAATCGCACGAGCGTCTTTTCGGTTCAATTCGGACACCTTCCATTGTATACAGGTTTGTTTTACGTTCGTACGAGCGCCTGACCGTCACTTTACGCACGCCCGTACGATCACGGTCCAATTAGGACAAGGTGTTACTGATTTGTCGAATAGGAACCCAGCCCATTCGCCTTGAATTCATTTCTAGTACCTATAAAATAGCAATGAAACTCCTGATATTAATTTATGTTATAATTTGTAAACTAATTGTTGCTGTTGAACAATTAAAATGAGGGCATGTAGGAGAGGAAAACCAGCATCGACTCAAAACCACTCAATTTATATAATTTTCATTTTATCAAGTCTTTACCCTTTATGAATGAATGAACATCTGAAAATATCACCTGGTACGACGTTTAGAGGACTTGGACCAACTGGGGTTGTGTTGGGGGGGGGGGGGGGGGGGGGGCATAATTCTTTTGAAAAGGAATCCAACCTTTATACCTTTATAAAAATCTAAAAGTACGTGAACTCCTACTTCACTGGGATACCAAACTTGGAAGTTCAGAAAAGAACTTCCATAACGTTTACACTCTAGCAGCTGAAAGTTGCATTGCGATTCAGAGACGTGTTGGCATCATTTTCTGATATCAACATACCTTGTGTGGTTGTGCGTGTGATGAATTTTGTAGTTGCTACCCAGGCTACAATTCTAAACTGTTTTTTTTTTTTTTTTTTTTTTTTTTTTTTTTTTTTTTTTTTTTTTTTTTTTAATCTTTCTCCATTTCCTTAGTATAATTGTGTAATATACCTTGGACATTAGGAATTTCATGAAGGATAGGGAAGAAATGGAGAGGGGACAATTGATGATTCGGGCCAATCTACAAGGCTAAAATAAATAACGATTTTATGTAAATAGAATAGATGATCACATTTGAATAGCCCAGCAGACTTCTTATTATATGGTTACAGATCTTAATCACGACGCTAATAGGCGGTGTAGCCACTCAAGGTACGAACAGTGTCAGCATACCGGAACCGTCCAAAAGCAACATCTTCACGCTACCGGGAGGAGATGAATTGGCGCAGAATAACAGGTATAAGTTAGTAATATTATCCCATCATGATTTTTAAGAACTGGAGGTTTTAAAATTCATTGAGCACAATGGCATTAGTTTTAGTAAACCTAAAATATGAACACGCTCTCTCACTACCCGTGTATTGGTCTTGTCCCTATTTTTTTTCGAATAGGGTGCACGCGCGGGTTTGAATAGTGATTTATTATTATTTTTTAATACAACTAGATCTAATCTTGCAAATTTTGATATAACCACGATCTCCTGTGATGAGGCGTTATTTTTCTATGGTTTTTCGAAGTTTCAAGTAATTAGTGTCCGTTATATCTTACCATAAAAAGTTGAAAAGTCATGGAAAAAGAACTGTTCATCGTAGGAATCTAATAAATTCTCAGGATAAAATCTACTTTCAACGATAAATATAAAAATAATGTGGACACGCAGGTACTCTATTCATTATGCAAAAGAATGAAGGAATAACTTTAAGCATTAGTAGATAGGGGAACACAAATATTGTCAAAATTAAAATACGTATAATGTAAAAAATACTTATCTATATTGAAGATTAAAATTAGTGCATTATTCTCAACATGATAATAGGGATGCTCAAAAAAGTCATCATTCTTCTTTTGCTTACATCTTAATTGGCTGATGAGAATTATTAGATTCATAGCATCCAGTATAAACATTGAATCAGGAAAATAAAAGCTAGTTAAGTCTTGTCTTTAGCTCCCTATAGATTGTTGAATTTATATTTTTTTACATTGCATCACATTTTTATAAGCATTTTATTGATAGATATTTTAAACTAAACACAAACAACTTTTCCTATAAATTAAATTTTGCGGAGAGATGATGAAAGTTATAACGAGGTAGGTACTTGAATTAAATTTGTATATATATATAAATCTCATCGCCACAAATTCATTCTATGAGAGTTCGGACGGAATTTGTGCAGCCAGCAGGAACTCCAATTTTTTCCCCTGTGCTACGGCTTTGCTAACTTGTTTTTGCTTTTTTCTACCTATCTGTTTGATGGCAGCAATACCTTGTGTAAAGGTTATTGATTCATTAGCAGGAGGAAGTTCACTTGCACGCTTGGCCAGCACATCAGCCCTTTCATTGCCTGCAGTCACGCAGTAGCTAGGGACCCATTGGTAAGCAACCAGCCATCTAGCAACAATCAGACTGCTCACAGCCGTGTCGTCCGTTCAGGGTTTAGAAGTTAGGATGTTTGAAACCCGAGTCTAGGTAAATGACTTTGATTCTATACAGAAAACGCATCCCCGAGCAGGTAACGTCAATGCAGCATCATTTCTTGCAGCTCCTTGCAAAGCCTTAGTTTCAGCATCAAAATTTGTTTTATCGGCTGGCAGGGGTACACAGCCCTCAAAAAGGCAATGGCCTGTAAATCCAGCACCTGGTCTACTGGGGGTTCTGTTTTGAGACTGTTTTCTGACTTGAGACACCTGTGTACCACATGTATCCAGGATTCGCCAGGGAGCCTGGTACACAGAATCAGAAGAGCCAGGGCTCTCAATTCAAAAGTCCGAACGTCATTTTTTGCATCGCTTTACCCAAGAAGAGACAAATGTAGCAGAGGGGTATTCAGATGTAGAAGGGGGGAGGGGGGGGGGGGGTGACTGTGATCGCATCTAAACTTTCGCTAACGTGCCCTCTAGATAGCCGTAAGGTGAACTAAACGATCACAAAGTACGCCAAAGTCTGCCCATACATACCATAAACAGCCCTTCTAAGGGCTAACAACGAAATGGCGTTAAATGTTTTCTCCTGGAATGCAGGAGGATTCACCATTACTTAACACACTGAGCTTTTAGTACCCACTATTCGGGCTGAGCTCTTGATCCTTGTAATCTTGGAAAAGTGTTTTGAATAATGTCTACTTTTTATCCATCTCTGTTTTTGTTTTTTACATTGCCATTGGATAGGTTCCTCAAATACCCTGACAGTAATTACCACTTATGTTCTTAATCGATTCATATTTTATGTGTTTCTATCGATTTAGAAGTTGGGATGAGATACATTGGATTGAATAATATTCTTCTCAATCTCAATCGATTTACATCAAATTGGTCACTTTAGGTTTTTATTCCCGTTAGACACCTCTGAACCCGCTGTAATTTCCTCTTCAATGGTGAAACTGGAGGTGGTTTCATATTAACATAGTCGAATAGCACACCAATGACTGAATTGGAAGCGTAGTAGTAATTTCATCTCTCAGTTCAATTATTGCGTCCATAAAACTCACTACATTGCAACGAAACAGCGTGGAAACCTGATACGACTAATTGCTCTTTAAAAAAATGTTGGGGTTATTTATTATCATTACGGCCCTTTATTCCCGTGTTAACGAGGTGGCAAAACTTCATTGACTTCATCAACAAGGAATTGGATAATTCTAAAGGAGTAAAAATGCTTTCCAAGACGAAAAATTGCGCCATTATTGTGACAAAATTGGGTGGAAGAGTTATCAGTATAATAAAATTAGGTTAGATAACTCAGCTCAAGATACCCAATTAAAAAATTATTAATGATTGTTTTTTTAAATCAGATAAACCTACATTACTTATAAATATAACCTAATTACCTTCAGGCATAGACTACTTATGAATATGGAAGGATAAAGAAAAAACAGATTTATACTACTACAGCACTATTCCCAAACTATTCTTTACAACAAGGTATACCTATACTAACTGATTGGCAATTTTGAGGAAGGAAAATGGGGGGTTTAATATTTAGGCAGTAAAACTCAATGGTTTCGTATTCGACCGCAATAAACCTTCGATTTTGTCATTAAAAAATTAATTATCTGAAAATTAAGATCAGTTACGATGGAATACCTACTGTAAAACACAATGAACGCGTTCCTAAACAATGTTGCTGAGAATTATCTGACATTTGTTAATTATTCCTAAATACATCCGAATCAATTCTAACTATAGCAATCAGACCTTGGAATGAGGAACTATCTTCTAGTCCCAGAGATCGTACTGACACTGGGAAATAATCATTTCACCATATTTAAACAAAAAGTAACACATTATGAGGAGGGGTAAAACAAGTTCTTAACCCTTGGACAAACCTAACGATCTTGGCTGTTCTGGCAATGGAAGGTAGAATAAGAGAACATAAACAAACATTAGTGGGTCCGCTGACCGGGTTCTCACGAAGTTTGAAGATGACATCGTCCATTCGAATCAGCGACCCAAAAAACATCGAAAACAACAACTATAGCACGCACTCATTTTCGTGATTCGTCAAAAATTGTTAACGGTTATATCTTCGTTGCATCAAATCAGATCGCTCTCACGAATCTGAGGCTCAGTCCCACGAGGACGGTAAACTCGTTCGAGTGTGATGCGGCGACAACGAACTTCGCGCGATTCGCTTTCGCATGCAGTGCCCAAACGAGTGTCCAACGTAGACGGCGACAACATCCGGCTACAACCGAGCGATCTTCCGTTCCATTCTTTGTTTATGGGCGCTCCGCTATTTGTTAGACGCAATGATTAACGTAAATTTACTTATGGAAACATCAGCAATGATGATGCAGTGCATCGAGAATGAAGAAACTAAAAACATATTGGTAAGTAATGAATGCATTGCAGCAATGTATTGTATATAATTTTCGTGAGAGTTAAACGACGGAATTACCCCCCCCCCCCCCCCCCCCACAGTAAATTTCCATCCTAAAACTTCCAGTGTGAAATCCTGACATACCTATTTTCCAAAACTAGACCGAATTCATAATTGAACAAATAACTGATCTCAAAAATCTGACGAGAATAGTTAAAACATGAAGGTATATTACTATTATTACCCCTCCATTCACCCCCTCCCATGATGTAATTTGAAACTCCTGATATGCAATCCAAAACTAAATCAAATTCGTAATAGAACAAAATAAGAATCACGAAAATCAGTCGTGATTTGTAGCTTGGGCAGCGCTTGAATGAGTCGAAATTAATCCCCTCCACCCCGTTACGACGACCGCATATCCAAAATTCCCGAGGTTTTTGGCCTCTTGCTTTGATTTTAAGAAAATGAAGCAGTTTGCTCGACAACATTGCACATGGCAAAATATTGACAAGGACATTTAGAGGCTAGTTAGATCTTGTGAGGAATGTTCAGTAGCTAAGAGTAGTCATGGAAAAGCCCCCTTGCACCATTGGGAAGAACCAACAGGTGTAACGGACTTAGATTGCCCCAGAGGTGCAATGGGGCCTAAATCCGCACTACATAGAGAGAGGGGGTGTGACAGTACCATAAGAGATACAACTCGTACTAATAGCATATGTGCTATGTTCGGAGAAGATGATTTTCCGGTTCTCGGATCCTCATCTATCGCCAACCACAGCATTTCAAGAACTTGGGAATGACGCCCGGCGCGGGAGCGACGGACGCTCATTCTCTTGGATCTCACGAGAACCGTCACACTCCTCCCCTTAAAACACATTCTGAAGAGCAAGTATGTAAACCAGGTGGAATAGTTTACTGGTTGAGAACTGATGCTCACTAATAAATATCTGCATTGGTGATTGAGGATAAAAAAGAGAAATTAAAACAGGATGGATTGTCAATGAATCTTTATATGAAGAATTCATTAGGTAATTAACCCCCAATCAAAGATTGGAACAATCGGGAATAATATAACTTGCTCAACCAGGAGACTTACAGTGGAAGGTGCCCACTTTGGGGACTTATGAAATAGGGAACGATGCCCTGGGTTTGGGAACAATGCCCTTGGAAGAAATTAGGTATGAATAATAGAAATAATATGGGGGGGAAAATTGGGAAATTAAAGGTCAAGAACCAATGAAATTATTTATGTATCCAAGGGAGTAAAATGGGTATTCCTTCTGGAAACCCGAGCCATGTCTTCTGAAACATTAACACCCACAAAAATAGTGGATCGGATTACTAGGCGTCAGCCGTACATAATCCTAACCACGCTCTACTACCATGTAACGGACTTAGATCGCCCCTGAGGTGCAATGGGGCCTAAATCCGCACTACGAAGAGAGAGGGGGGTGTGACAATACCATAAGAGATACAAGGGAACTGTCACACAGGAAACGTTCGTGGATCGTGGCCATATTGATTTCGCAGGATCAAATGAAGGGTATGATTTTTTCCCTATGGTAGATGCGAAATCACGTTGGGCAGAGAAATGAGAAACCCTCTCACGTCAATCTGCACTATAAAGTTACTGAACAAAATTTTCTGCTGCCATGGATATTCTTTTGTACTTGTTTCAGACAATGTTAGTATATTTAAGAGTGACTGTTTTTTAACGTACTGGGAAACAAATAGTATCAAACAAAAGTTCACAGCCCCCAATCATCCTGCTACGAATGGATTAGCCGAAAGGAATGTCCAGACACTCAAACAACGGCTGAAAGCGATGGTATCAGAAGAGTTACCAATCCATCAAAAAGTACAAAGAATTCTTCTGCGTTATCGACACCACTGAAATGTGGGAGGTCCCCAGCCGAACTGTATTTGAATAGACGAATCCGGATAAAGTTCAATGCAATGAGACCTAAGTTGGAGCATACCTCAGTATAACAACAATAAATAAGAACTCGGTCATTACAAGTGGGGGTGAGGGTATACAAGCTTTCTGCACAATAATACTTCGATCTGGAAGATCGGCACTTTTGTAAATAAATTAGTACTCCATTACTGAGAAATTAGATGGAGGCCGGACCGTGAAGAGGCACATCGATCAAGTTCATAGATCTGAAGTTCCTGAACACCGCACATCTTCAACCTCTTGGTCAATATAATGCAAGAACCTTCGAATTCAATCCACACCAATATAAGGCAAGTACATCCTCAGATCCTTCCCAAACTCACTGCAGGTCTTCAACTTCAACGGCTCCGTCAAGGACAATGCTTGAACTTCAACAGTATGACCAGTCTCCAACCTGACCCAACAATCAATTCCACGGACGATGCCTGACCCCCAAGAATATAATCAATCATCTGGCATGGACCGACGATCAATCCTGCCGAGACGATCAACAAAAAACCGACAGCTACCACTAGGATCATGTGCTTTTTTAAAGTGGGGGATATTGCTGTATCCTCTACTATCAATAATAAGCAGAATTCCTGAAATCCACCGTTTCAACGATTTTGTTTTGAAAACGATACATTTCCAGTTTGTTTCCATTCTTGAAAATATTATTGAAACAGAAATAGATGTTCACTAATTATAGTTCGTTCTGCGTGCTTTCTAAGGATAAAACCGTTAGTATGAAGTGCTGCATAGAGCAAAGAGTCTTTCACCTTGATTCTGAAGAAATGAATGTTCAAGTAGTCGCGGTCAGTGACACATCAAATGGCGGCAATTGGCTGGTGGCGAGAAAGGTGAAATTCCAGCAGAAAATAGATATAACCTATGCGTTATCTACAGTGACCCACGCGTACTATAAACTCGCCCCATTTGCATGCTAGCTCCTAATCGTTATATTTTATTTTCAGATGTTGTTTCCCTGTCTGTATAAGTATCTACAATATCTGCAAAGTCTATTTTCATAGAAATATGCTCATGTCACTAAGAGCCGGCTAAGTGGATGCGCGTAACATATATATCTAACACAGTTTTGTTTTTACTGCAATATTGCTGTTGTCTCGCAATAAGACATCGTAGGTTAACCATAAAATCAACATATTTTCCTGATCGTCAATATAGAATTACAGAAGCTGCCTTTTGAAGAGTAACTATGTGCGATGAGATACGGCATTCGATGGAGTTATAATTTTTAATTAGGCTAGTTTAAATTTGATCTTGGTGATATTAAACGCTTTTAGACCAATAGCAACGATCGAGTGGGGAATAGAAGCGGGGCGAATGCATTTTTAACGATGCTGCAACTTCTAACGAAACACCTAACATAAAATTTTGATGATTTGATTACTTGAAGGAAATATGAGTCCGATGGGAGCAGCAGTATAGTAATGTTATCATCAGAAATACAGTGATGCAATTATGTTTTTTCCTTCCAACCATTACCGCGTGGAACATTGCATATCCGTAATCGTGAATACGAATTTACTCACAGAAAACCTATTCTATGAATATGAGTATGGTTTGTCACAGGAAACCTATTCTGTGAATACGAATACAAATGTATTCATATTCACGTGTGTGAATGTAGGTGTATTCTTACAAATACGAATACAAGTGAATTCGTATTCAGTTGTGTGAATACGAGTCTATTAACACACACACATACGGATTGTTTCCTAAATCATATAAGTGAATTCGTATTACGATTACGAATACGAACACCTCTATTGAAGTTCGAAAGCTATTATCCCGGCATAAGTCAATTATTATAATTACTTTAACCTACGAAATTCAAGTTCATAGCTTCAAATCAAATCAAATCGTTTTTATTTGCTGTAGCCAAAACTGGTATTACAAAAGTCGCGAGAATCGTTAGTACATACAGGTTTGAGAAACAATATTGGGTGTGACAAATCTGTGACATTCAAAGACCCAAAGCTATATCACCTCCAATAAAGAAGGAGGACTGGACATGAGTCACAAGTAATAAAGAAAACGCACAACTTTTTGCAGAATTTCTCTATGAAACCTTCAATTACCCAACCTAAGGCCAGGTGAAAATATGTATACCGATTCAGGCAGTAAGAGCAAATGAACTCAAAATATTGACAGTTACTCTCGAAGAACTGAAATCTGAAATAAAAAGCAATGTCAATGCGAGAAAGACTTCCGGTTACAACCTGATTGCTGTTGTATAGTGAAAGAGCTCCTGAAAAGGCATTACTGGAATTACTTCATGCAAATCAATGCAACGATTAGGTTGAAACATGTACCCTCCCAGTGGAAAGTTGTTAGATCCCCAAGCCAATGTCCCACCTCCCTGTCATGTCAAAACCGTTCGAAAACTTGCTCCTTGAACGGCATCAACCAATAATAGAGATAAAAGTTTGATTCCGTGAACGACATTCTAATATATATCAAGTCTTCCTAATCAATAACTTATAAAAAAGGCTTTAGAAGGTAAAAACATATGTGCCAACATTTTCTTGAATGTGGCTCAGGCCTTTGACAAGGTTCGGCACGAGGGACTGAAGTACAAGTTACACAGGGGCCTTCCAAGGTAGCACTTCTTACTACTTGAATCCTACATTGAGAAAATACATTTTAGGATCAAACATGATAATGAATAATACTGTGACTTGAAGCCCACAAAAGCAGGGATCCCATATGGATTTGTCTGAGGGCAAGTACTCAATCTCCAGTACATGCGAGACGAAGATACAACTGTAGCCACATTTGGTAATGTCACGGCTTTCCTCTCTGTTGGGAATGACATAGAAGCTGCAACCCGCAAATTACAGTCATCTACTGATAAGGTTTCTAAGTGCAACAATGTGGAGAATGAAGCGTAATGGATGGAAATCATTACACATCAACTTCACTAATCGAATAATCACATCCTTGGATGTTGTTCTAAATTCATACGAAATTCCGTAAGCTGGTGCAGTAAAATACTTAGGCCCTTGACTCCAAGCTAAACTGGAATAGTCACATGAGAAAGAAGAAGGAGAAACTAAAAATTAAGTTCAGAAAGATGTACTCGTTATTGGGAAGGAATTCTTGTCTCTCACTGTAAACACAACAAACTGATTATATACCCCCCATCTGGATCCATCGGAAATGGCACTGGGGATATGCCAAGAAATCAAATATTTAAAATATCCAAACATCCCAGAATTAAAAACTGGTAATTATAGTTGGTGCTCCTTTGTACATGCGTGGCTCCTCCCTTTCGCGAGGTGGGGGGGGGGGGGGAATAAGAGCCCAATTGGGCTATTCGGTCTCCTAGCTCAAACTGTACATTCGTGGCGACATATTCATCGAGATTTAAAGATAGAGTCTCTGAATATAGGCATTGAATGAATTTGGCAAGTGCTCCAGAGGTCACTCAAAACGGCTAAAAATCGTTAAATTTCTATTTTTTGGAGAATTCTAGTCAAAAAAGTTTATCAACGATGCACCAGAACATCAATAAATGTATACTCAAAATTATGCCGAAAAATGTATCTAAATTTCAATAATATTTCCTTAAAAATTGATAAATAATGCAAACAAAAGCTAATAATTCAAAATATTTTGTCTTGAGCAAAATGCAATTGAAAACGAGTTTTTCCGCCATTTTATCGAAGTTATCAAATATTAATACAATGTAACATAATATAATACGATAATTTACAAAAATTCGCTCACACGATCAAGCTTCGACTGAAACTTCTTGGATTTGTAAGACATTGGGAAAAGATTATTGAGGACTTGTGGAAATAGGTGGGTAGGTGAGGTAATTATATATATATATACTACACAATCACATTTTCCGATCTCTATAGGGAATTCGAAACGGTTGTGGCATCTATGTCATTTAATATTGTATCTTATAATTATAAGATTTTATCAAGGTTATGGTGCACAAAACGCCAATACATGATTAGTAATGTGAAACTTTGTTCTTTATCTTCCGACAAGACTCCTTAAATAGTCCTTGATGCCGCTGTCAAAAATTGTGGTTTATTATTTCCAACAATGAAATTATTGTAATCAAGTAGTGCAATCAGAAACTAATCACTCGAGAACATATAATTGTTGTCTTAACCCCTCTCAAGATACGTTATATCCCCAATAAAAAGGTTTAGACAAATTGTTTCTATAACCACAAACTGTTCGCGCTATACCGAGACCGAGACCATATTGAAACTTAAAAATACATTGCTCACACGAGCGTGAATCGCAAAGCTGCTTTTTGTGGCATGTGTAGGCATCATTACAGCTAACTTGTGTCGATCGTAAAAGTTTTTCTAACTTAAAATGTCTATAATCGTGTACCCAACTCATTGGGACTGCTACTTAATAATGGTAGGTGAAGAGGCTTCCCTTAATCAGCTAAATGAGCTATAAATCTAAATTCCGTCTACTCAACCTACTTCGCTGACATGAACGGAAAACCACCGTGCAAAACCATAGTAACCTTTAAAAGTGTTATTTTAAAAGTGCGTTGCTGACATTTAAATTCAGTGTAAGAATGGAAAAAATGCAGTAGCAATGACAAGTAGAGGAGCCCGGAGAAGCCATGAAGGTACTGCATTCGGTATAACCGACTCCGATCCCTTGATGCCATGACTTTTGATGTTTTCCAAAAGTTACCATTTCCCACTGAAAAACTCAATATTGGAAAACCCCCAACGCTACGAACAGTGAATCATTGTTCATGTGGAACCACAATAAAAAAACTTTTCGTATTTGACTGAAAAACTAATGACTTTTTTAATACTTTCCGTTTTTGTTATTTTTACAGATACACTTCCAGCCTTCAACAGCCTGTTTGGCAGACAGCCTCGGCAAACAGTCAATCATTTCCAATCGAAACTATTCGTTTTACTACAATTCCCAGTCACCTCATTCGAGACGCTCCTGAATCTTTTAACGGAGGAGAAAAAAAACGGAATGATGATCCACTTATCAAACTTTCTAGTCAATCTGCCGCACCTTCTGAAAATACGGCATTTCCAAGAACACCACAACCATCATCAATTTCAAATCACCAGCAGGACGCTCAACGAAGTATTGACGCTCAAGGTGCATATATCCAGAGTCCTTCCATTGTAGATAGATCTACCACAAATGATCAACAGATCTTCAAAAACAAATACTCTGGTTCTTTACCCTCTCAATTTGTCAATAATATAAATGATCCTGTCAACAATGATAATCGTACTCAGTTCAGCACAAATGCTCTAAATAATACTGATGAAAAGCAACTAATAAAAAACTCTCCTCGCAGTGACTCGCTAGAATCAAAAAATCATCCATTAATCCCCTTGAGTGCTGAGCGATCGATCAACAATTCATCTAAATCAGATTCAAACACTACCCAGGGAACGGTGGATACGTCCAACCCCAATCCGATGCCTACCATGAATGAGCCTGATTCTACTGCATCATCGATAGATCCTGGCGTTGCGCTGAATAGATCTTTGATGCCATCACTAAACATTTCATCAACGGAAAACAATTCCCGAGGGCAAGAAGGAACTGTTTCGCCGACAGTAAGGGGTCAATCTGGGAGTGAGATTTTAACGCCGCTCACTCTAAATCCTGAAGATCGGAATCTTCACCCAGCAAACGCAATGAGATCTTTGGGCGATTCCGGGCAACAGCACAATCAACCACTTGTTGGCCATCATCCTTTTAACAGACCCATAGATGATACAATATTACCCAATCCCATTGCTTCAATTAAAACACCGACTCAACTTTTCCCAAATGGAATGTTTAGTCCATACACCTACCCTGCTAGCCAAAACATGCCACCGTTCAACATCTTGAATCTCCAACCCAATTCCCAAGTCACACTTACACCAGATACTTCAGACTCAAGATATCCCGGATTTAAACTTCTCGGTAAATCATACAATCCCATTCCGATTCAATTCGACGGAACAGTAGGATCGTGGTCGTCTCTTATACCGATTTTCGTTGGTGTCAGACCAACGAACCTCTTATCAGGTAATGGGAGCGAGCCAGCATCCAATCGAAATATTTTACCTGAACCAACAAATGACATGATCGGTTTCGATAAATTGTACTTATTCCCAATATCGATACGAGTTAAGATGCCAATTAGTTCGGAATTCGGGGGCGAAATAAAATTACCTACCCTTGAACCATCTCCAAAATCACCTTTTCCTAGGTTTTTCAATACTATTCCCCTACTCAGCCGAACAGAGAACAATGAGGGTCTTAGAAGTAACATATATCAATCTCCATTAACAACTATACCATTTGAACCAACTAAATTATTCGATCGTAAAAATAATTTGAATCATCAATACAATCCCATTCGCTTTGTGACGCCAGGTGTCTTTTCCTCAAAAAGTTATGGTGATCCAATATATTTAGATATCAACAACGAAAACGCGAATCATGGTGACCAAGGTGTTAGGATTCCATATGGTGGTAATCTAGAATATCCTTTCGGGTTTGTAACCCCCACCACAAATCCATTTAGCAAACAATCTATTCCCTCTTTCCAGAACTATGTATATCCAAAGTACCCTTTAAATTCCTTAAACAAAAATCCATTAAATAACATCCTCGGTTGGCCAATTACTGGGTCAAAGACTATACCGCTTGATCCTTCACAGGTACTGCACAGCACGAATCGTGGATATTCATATCCAGATTTCAAATCCGAAAATCCTAATAATTACATCCAAAATTACATAAATCCTATTCTCGGAAATCCCAAAAACTCTTCAGCGTATCCAATCAATCCTATCACCCTAGGCTTCGAGGACATACCCAAAAGCCCTATAAGGAGGCTACCAACTATTCTATTACCAGACGATACGAATTATGTTAGTTTTGATGTTGGAAATCCAAACTATAGAGTCTTGAATGATAGATACCCATATAATACGAATAATTTTAAAATACCCGAAAATAGCATATTGAGCAAACCTACCTTGCCTTCTAGTCAAAGATCCTTTGAAACAGTCAAAACACCTGATGAACAGAATGATAATGCAAAAAATAATCGAAATTATCTAAATCCCAGCAAAGTAAACTCAAAGTACACAGACCCAGATTACAATCCAAATAATGGAAAACTGAATTTCTACGATCCAGAAAATCCATCTGGTTCTGATACATCGTTGCCTAATCTCGTGAACCTTGGAGCTCGTGACATCAATATAAATCCAGAAGGGGCCTCCAAAACAGTTCCCTCCAACCCGGGAGAAATAGTAGAATCTCCATTCTCTCCTGGCTCAGCCAAGAGGCCTACATCAGCTGCATCAACTGAACCATCACATCATTATTCGGGAATACCGTTCACTATAAACCAATGGGATGGAAATCCTAGGTATTCAAGTCCAAGTAATGTCAATCCAAATTATGATTTACCAAAATACATTATGTATCCTTCAGACAAAAACCGAAGCTATGATCTTTCGGTGTCCCCGACTGATTCTAGGAACAAAACAGATCACGGCAGTCCTAACTACTCAAATCCGAATTATGGAATACCAAATCATGGCAATCCAAATGACATGAATAAAGTGGTTGGGAATCCAAACTCCATTCAACCACAACCATCATCATCATCCTATTCTGAGATACCTGGTACTTTCTCATTTCGTAATAATGACTTCCAAGGATCACGCAGCATCGCTCAAGGTCCTACACCGGAGACAGCTTTCCAAGCTCCGCGAATCACTGAGTACACAGATCATGGTAATCTGTTCAATTCAAAACAAAACGAAGGGATTCCAAACTATCGCTACCCTAAGCTCTTGGATCCAACGTCGAGACAATATATTTATAATCAAAACAATCCTAATGTTTTTGAAACACTAGATCCAAGGAGCAATAATCTTTTACCAAGCTCTTATTATCCTCTCACGAAGCCAATACCAGAGTATCCAACTAAACCATTAAATGATTCTGCAATTCCTAGCATCATTGTTCAAAGCACTCCGAACTATTTACAGTCAAACATTGGAAGTCCAAACTACGGAAACCCGAACGAATTATACCCATTTCATAGAAATGACAATGAGGAGTATCCTAATGACCCTTCCAATGGCGGCACACAAAACTCTCTTAATACTTTGAATATGCCATCAAACAAATATCCGGGTATACTACTAGGAAGATCAAAAATCCCTGACATCACTGATGGTGAACCTAATTATCTAAATTCGAACGATAACATCTCACGATTTACAAAACCAAATAACGTATTTACAAATCATGGGAATCCAAACAATATAAATCAACCTTTTCCTTCAGGTTCTGAAGGAATGTATCCACAGCAGAATACCTTAAGACCTGGCTCACATGATTACCCTACACAGTCAATATTAGGTTCAAAAACTATACCTCAGCCAAATTTAGTAATGCCAATTAACCAAGATCGAGGTACTCCTATGCATTCAAAACCAAACGATGGAAATCAAAATTTTGATGAACCATATTACTTACCGTCATCTGACAAAAATCCAAACCTGGACAATGCATATTATCCTTATAATCCCCCTGACTTCCCCGAACAATCAATAACAGGATTAGGAACCCGATCACCCGTGCCCTCATCAATACCAAACAGATACGACCCAACCTATTATAACCCAAACAATGGCAATCCAATGGATAGTAAACCAAGTGACATGAATCCAATTAAGGATGCTCCTAACATCGATAATGCTCAGTATCCTTCTTCTTTTGGAGGAATAGATCCACAGCGAAATATTTTCAGGCCTGGCTGATGGTAATAATGACTCAGTATCCTTCTTCTTTTGGAGGAATAGATCCACAGCGAAATATTTTCAGGCCTGGCTCTTATGAAATCCCCTTTATTTATAACTTAAATAAAGACAATCCAATGAATGGTACACGAAATAACACGAACCCTATTGACGGAAATCAAAACTACACCTACATAAATTATCCATCTAGTTTTGAACCAACAAATCAACAGCAAGACACTGCCAAGCCTGATTTTCATGAAATCACCAGACAGCCAATAATGGGATCAATAAACAAATTACTAGACCTCTCATCAATACCAGACAACACAGATCTTAGTACTTCAATATTTGTAAGCCCTAGTAATATCAACCGATTGAGTGATAAACCAAAATACGAAAATACGACTGACGGGAACCAGAATTCGATCAATCCATTGAATTCTGAGCAAAAGGATCCAAAGTGGAATACTCTAAGACCAGACTCTCAAGACTTCCCCAGTCAAACAATAACGGAGTCAAGAACCAAATCACCTAACCCCTTATTAATATCATCCAACACAGACAAAGATCGTCCAATTTACTCAAACCCAAACAATAGCAATCCAATAGCTACTAAACCAAGTGACATGTATTATATTGATGGAAATCCAAGCTTTACCAATTCAAACTACCCTTCTAAATTTGAGACACTAAATCCACAGCAAAATACTTTCAGGCCAGAATCACATGATATCCCCAGACAACCTACGATGGGGTCAAGAACCATTTCACCTGATCCTTCTGCTGTACCAGTCAAAACTGATCGTGGGGTACCAATATATTTAGGCCCTAACAGTGCGAATTCATTCAACGAGAACCCAAGTTATGAAAACCCAACTGACAGAATCCAAAACGTGATAGGTTCTGAGTATCCATTCAATTATAGACCAATAGATCCGAGGAGGAATATACTCAATCCTGGCACCCATGACTTCCCCAAACAACCAATGACAGCGACAAGGACCGAATCGCCAGACTCCACATTGACACCGATCAACACAAACAAAGATAACCCAATGTATTATAACCCTCAAATTGGGAATCTAATGGAAGGTAAACCAAATAGCGTGAATCCTATGGACGGAAATCCAAGTTTCACCAATACAAAGTATCCTTCTGATTTAGGGACACAAGATCAACAGCAATATACTATCAAACCTGGATCTCATGACCTCTCCAGACAATCGATAGCGGGGTCAAGAACTCCTGACCTCTCATCAATACCAATTCCCATGGACAGAGATAAACCGATCTACAATATCCCTAACAATGGCAATCGAATGAATAGTAAACCAAGTGACATGAATTCTTTTTATGGAAACACAATCTTCACCAATCCACAGTACCCTCCTAAATTTGAGACACTAAATCCTCAGCAAAATACTTTCAGGCTAGATTCACAAGATATCTCCAGACAACCTATGATGGGGTCAAAAACCATTTCACTTGACCCTTCAGCTGTACCAGTCAAAACTGATCGTGGGATTCCAGTATATATAAGCCCTAACAGTGCCAACCCAAGTTATGAAAACCCAACTGACAGAAACCAAAACGTGATCGGTTCAGAGTATCCATTAAATCACAGACCAATAGATCCGAGGTGGAATACACTCAATCCTAACACTCAAGACTTCCCGAAACAACCAATGACAGGGGCAAGAACCAAATTGCCGGACTCCTCATTGACACCAAACAGAGACGGAGATAACCCAATGAAGGGCAACCCAATGGATGGTAAACCAAATGACATGAATCCTATGGACGGAAATCCAAGCTTCACCAATACAAAGTATCCTTCTAATTTCGGAACTCAAGATCCACTGCAGTATATTATGAGGCCTGGATCTCATGAAATTCCAAGACAACCAACAGCAGGGACAAGAACTAAATCACCGGACCCCTCAATAATACCAAAACCGAGAGACGGAGATAATCCGATCTTTTATGTACCGAATAACGGCAATCCAATGGATAGTAGACCTAGTGACATGAATCCTATTTATGGAAACACTATCTTCACCAGTCCTGGAGCTCATGAAATCCTCGGACTACCATCAATGGTGTCCAGAACCAAAACCCATGACCCTTCAGTAATGGCAGTCAAAACAGATCGAGAGGTTCCGATATATTTGAACCCTATCAATAATAATCCATTGGATGGTAAACCAAATCATGACAACCCGATTGACAGAAACCATAACATGATTAATCCGTTTATTCCTGCACCCATAAATCTGAGGTCGATTGCTCCCAAATCAGGATCTCAAAACTTCCCAGAACAAATAATACCACAGCCAAGAACTGACTCACCAGACCCCTCATTGAGACCAATCAACACTGACAGATATAATCCAACCTATTATATCCCAAAAACTGGCAATCCCACCGGTGGTAAACCAAATATCATGAACCCTTTTAACGGAAATCCAATATCAATCAACCCAATGAATTCTTCTTTACAATCACAAGATCCCCAGAAATATACTTTCAGGCCTGGATCTCATGAAATCCCCACAGAACCAATAGCAGAGTCAAGAACCTTAACAATAACAAACAACACAGAAACTGGTATTCCTATTTATTTGAACCCTAGCAATAGCAATCCATTTGATGATACACCAAATTACGATAACCAGTTTGGCAGAAACCAGAACATAATAAATCCAGCCAATTTTGAATTAATGGATCCTAGGTGGAATACTCTCAGACTAGGCTCTCAAGGCTTCCCCAAACAATCAATACAATCATCTGACCCCTTATTATTGCCAATAAGTACAGACAGAGATCGTCCAACCTATACCAAACCAAACAATGGCTATCCTATGAGCGATAAACCAAATGATGTAAATTCTATTGATAACAATCCCAAGTATCCTTCCAATTTTGAAACACAATATCCACAACAAAATACTGTCAGGCACGGATCTAATGAAATCCCCAGACAACCACTATCTGGGTCAAGAACCAAATTACCAACCGACACTGACAAAGATCATCCAACCTACTCAAACCCGAACAACAGCAATCCAATGGATAGTAAACCAAATTACATTAATCCTATTGATGGAACTCTAGTCTTCACAAATCCAAAGTATCCTTCTAATTTTGTACCATATGATCCGCAAGCAACGAAACCAAATTACGAAAACCCAATCGACAGAAAACCCAATTTCGGGGCAATAGATCCAATGTGGAATACTCTCATACCTGGCTCTCAAGACTTTCCCAAACAAACAACTGAGTCAAATAACACATCACCTGGCTCCTTAATAATATCTTATAAAGCAGACAGAGAAAATCCATCCTACTACTACCCAAACAATGGCAATCCTATGGATGATAAGCCGAATCCCACGAATCCAACTTACGATAGTCCTAATTTTATCAATCCAAAGTTCACTTCCAATATCGGAGTACAAGATCCACAGCAAAATACTATCAAGACTGGATCTCATGATACCCCCCAGCAACCGATGATGGGGTCGAGAATCAAATCACTTGAACCTTTACCAATAGCAGACAACATAGAACAAGGCATTCCAATGTATTTAAACAATAACACCAGGTTTCCATTGGATAGTAAACCAAATTACGAAAATCCTATTGACAACAACCAGATTGTAATTAATCCATCTAATTCTGGACCAATACATCCAAGGTGGAATACTCTACTGAGACCAATCAACACAGATAAAGATCGTCCAACCTTTCTAAACCAAAACAATGGCAATCCAATGGATGGCAAATCCAATGACATGAGTCAGATTAACAGAAACCCAAGCATCCTCAACCCAGTAAATCCTAACATCGGAATACCAGAATCTTGGCAAAATAGTGTCAGACCAGGCTCTCATGATGACCCACGACAACCAATTACGGGGTCCAAAACCATATCAGTTTACCCTTCAGAATTACCGCTCAACACAGATCGTGGTGTTCCTGTACATTTAAATTCTAATAGAAACCCATTGGATAGCAAACCAAACGATGAATCCATTTATCCATTTAATTATGGAACAATAGATCCGAGGTGGAATGTGCTCAATCGTGTATCTCAAGAGTTTTCCGAACAACCGACAGCAGGATCAAAGGCGAAATCATCTGAGCGTTCTTTAATAACAGAGAGCCCCGATATCAGTAGTCCATCCTATTTAAGCCCGAGCAATACTAAGGTGAGTAAACCGAATGAAATGAATCCAACTGACAGAACTCCAAACTTGGTCTACCCCGAGTACGCGTTTAATTCTGGACCAATAACTGGGTCTAAGACTGAATCGTTAGACCCTTCAGCAAAACTAACCAAAACTGCAAGTAGTAGTCCAATCTATTCTAACCTGAACATTTTAAGCCCAAAATTTGGTACTCCAAATTTTTATAATCCAAATATTTTTAATCCAAAGTCGGTCAATCCACAGCACCCTACTAATTCTGAATCAATTGAACCAAATTGGAGTAGTACCGGGCCTAGGTATTATGTCTTTCCAAGACAACCACAAACAGGATTTAGATCTAGCCCTCTTGAACCTTCAGCAGTTCCTCCCAATGCTGATAGTGGTGATACAATTATAAGCCCAAACAATGGCGAACAAAATAACCAAAATCCAATGGATATGAGTCAAGAATACACTTCTAACTTTGAAGCAATAGATCCAGAGCAAAATAATATAGGAATCGGTTTTCATGAATTGCCCAATCAACCAAAAACAGGATCGAGAAATAAATCATTTTACCCTTCATCAATATCAGTCAACCCATATCGTGGTAGACCATTTTACTATAACCCAAGCTATGGGGAGCCATTAAGCTCTGAGCCAAAAGTGATGACTCCGATTTTCAGAAGTCCGAAATTAGAAGGCCCAGAGTATCCTGAGTCTGAGGCTCTTAAACAATGGCAGAGTTCTAATAAGCCTGCCTTATTCCCCAAACAACCAGAAACTGAGTCAAAAACCGAATCAGTTGACCCTTCAGCAATACCAATCTACACATATTATGGTCGTCCAATCTACTTTAACTCATACAATGACAAACCAATTTATGGGAAACCAAATGAAATGAATCCGATTGGCAGATATTCAAACTTCCTCAATTCAGACTACCCTTCTAATCTTGGAGGACTAGATCCAAGACAGAATAATTTCCCACCTGGATCATATGAATTCCCCACACAACCAAAATCAGGGTCATCAGCTATGCTATTAGGTCCACCAGCTTTACCAGTTAATCAAAGTCGCGATATTCCTATCAACCCAACCTATGGAAATCCAAATTATGTTAGCAGTAGTAACGTAGATCTTAACAGCAGGCCACCCAATCAGCCAGTAACAGAATCTTCCACTAAGATATTGAGCCCTCCTGTGAATACTGACTATGCAGGTATTCCGCATTATCTGACTGGAGTGAAAGGTTACCATCCTGATATTCAGTTCATTCACAAACAGTACCCATTGAGCTACAGTTACAGTGCTCATCCAGGAATGATTGGCGATTATGTTCATAATCCTCCTCTCTTTAGTTCGTATCCACTTGATCAAGTATATCTTGGTTCCCAAACTATTAACGTAGGTGATCCAAATGTCAACCCAGAATCGTACTCTCGAACAGGCTTTCCCAATCGGTTTTATTATTATGAAATACCTTTCTCACAAGCCACTTACCGACCTCCAAAGCCAAGCATGATTGGGAAACCAGATGATTATAACCTGTTTATGCAAAAATTACTTCCTGGTACTGGGCGGTGGTACTTAACAATTCCACCTGAAGCTGGAAATTATCATTCTCCCCATCCAACTACTTCTTCAATATTCCAAAGTGGTGCACGAAGTATTGATCCCCATTCAGAGACCTCGACTTTTGAATATGAGGACTCATCACTATCAGATCAAACTATTTCTACAATAACTCCTTTAGCAATTATCAAACTAACTACTCTGGTTCCCATTGCCCCCACAGTTGCTACTTATTCGCTTGGTCAATTAGAAGTTGTCAAACCCAAAAAAACTGGCACCGATTCAAACCTGTATTTGGCTTCAGAGATTTCATTTGATGATTCTAGAGAACCATCTCACCGCGATGGGGAGCCTGTTCCAGTGAAAAATATCACTAGCAAGCCTAAATTTACTCATCAGCAATCAGAAAACTTGAATGCAAACAAAGATATTGAAGAATCAAAAACAAATTTGTCAAACCCAATCATCCTTGCAGATCATCCTATAATTGGCTCTGCAATGGTAACTGTGATCCCACCTTACTCAAAGGATGAAATAGACTCAGAAAAGATGTCGGGTGTGAGTCAACCAAATACGGTCCAAATGGGACAAAATCCAGTGGAAAAAGACGTAGAGAGATCAATAAGGTACTTTCCAGCGTATACTCGAGCAGGCCAGGATCGTTCCTCGGATATTCCAGGTCGTTCACCAGATCAGTTATCAAACCCTTCTGAACCGGCAGCACTAGTACAATCCCAACCCATTGTTGAGGAATCGACTAAATATAAACAGACAAATTATCCTACACGCCTATCTGATCAATCAACTGATTCGTATGCCCCCTCAGGCGGCCTTTCATCTGAACCTTATCCTCAATCAATCTCAGATAGTCCAACTATTACACACAATAAGTTGCAAGAACGTTCAGACATTTCTGGTCAACCTCAAAATCATCTAGCAAATACACTTTCAGCCATGATGTCTGGAGATGAATCAACATTGGACAATGTGAATCTAATAGACGCTGATAAAACACGTACTTCATATTTGAGGACAAAGTATGTAACGCGGAATTATACTAGTCAGCTTACTAATCCATCAACCAATTCCCTTAATGCATCAAAATTCAATTCGGATGGGATGAACACCAATCCTACCAATGGGGAAGCTACTACGTATTATCAAACAGGACAACGCATAATAATACCTGGAACTACTAATTATTCATTTACTTCTCTGCCAAACACTAGTACTAATGATTCAGCACGAAGCTATTTGGAAGAAGGCTCACAAATCCATAATATTTCACAAAGTGTTTCGAAGCAAATACGAGTAGTAACGTTTCCAGGTTATCCAAGTCGATCAACTGATCCACCTGATCCATCAATTGAACATAGCTTTAATGAATCAAATGACACCGATTCACCAACCATCAGCGTTAAACATTATATAATAACGCAGCGGTTAAATGATGAAGAAAACTCAAAATTTAACCTCCCTAATTATTCTCAATCAAATCAAACTTCTGGTGAGCATTATGCAACAGATCCCGGTTATAGCTATCAGCAATCCATTATCAACAAACAATTCGATGCATCTAATGCAACAGTAGACAGTGCGACATCAACCGGTGAAAAGATTGAGCAAGCGTCACAGGGCTCGTCCACTGGTGTAGGTGTTAATAGTGATTCGCTTACTGCAATATTCAGATCTGCAAACCAGATTGGTCCCTCCCAAACAAGGGTATCCGGTTACAGAATGGTGTCTTCCGGTACAACAGGTAGCATGTCAACCATCTCAACCGATTCCATTGCTGAAGAATCTCATTCATATAATGCTGCTGGGACATCAAACTCAGCAATCAATCAAACTCTCGGCAACATGAACACAGCTGCTCAATCCCAGGTAGTCAACAGCGTCAGATACGTTGTCACAAACCCAACATCGTCCTCGTTCACCCAGTACAACTTAGGCCCAGTATTATCTACACTAAGTACCTCAGCAGTGGTCCATCCCATCCATTACTACACCAAACCAATCACTACTCAAGTCAAGTACAGTATAGCTCCGCCAACATATCGCCAAGTTACTGTGACCCACAATGGACCGATACTACCTTCCCAAACATTACCTGATATGAAGTCTATGATACTTGCCAAGTAAGTCCTAGCATATTTGATACTGGAATTATGCCTAGATGATTAAAAACGGGTTATATATGAGTGGGTTATACAGGGTGAGTCATGAAGGACGGACGGTTTTCAAAAAATCAGTACATCGTTAATTTTGCTAAAGAAAATTTTTATTTGATGTTGATAGGTTCTCATAGTGCTACCATTTTTTAATGGTGGAAAACAATATCTGGCAGGTGATGGCCGTTTTCATTGATACACTGCTGTAGTCGCTCACAAAAGTTTTCCTCCACTCTCACCAACATCGCTCTGTCAATTTGAGCAACTTCCGCTCGAATTGCAACCTTCAAATCTTCCAGTGTACGGGGTTTGTGGTCGTATACACGTCCCTTGAGGTGACCCCACAAGAAAAAGTCACACATAGACAAGTGGGGGGAACGAGGAGGCCAATGAATGTCGCCAAAACGGGAAATGACGCGATGTGGGAAAAGTCGGCGAACAACATCCATCGTCGCTCTTGCTGTGTGGGCTGTTGCCCCGTCCTGTTAAGAACCACACCCGTCGGATAGGGACCCGTTTTCTGCGTAGTGCAGGGCTAAGAAAGTTATTTATCATGTGTGTATAGCGCTCTGCATTCACAGTAACAGTATCCTGTTGTCATCTTCAAGAAAGTAAGGACCGATAACAACTGAGCTGGGTACCGCACACCGAACAGTCACTTTGGGACTGTGCAAGGGTATACGACCACAAACCCCGTACACTGGAAGATTTGAAGGTTGCAATTCGAGCGGAAGTTGCTCAAATTGACAGAGCGATGTTGTTGAGAGTGGAGGAAAACTTTTGTGAGCGACTACAGCAGTGTATCAATGAAAACGGCCATCACCTGCCAGATGTTGTTTTCCACCATTAATTTTACGAAATGGTAGCACAATGAGAACCTATTAATAACAAATAAAACTTTTTTTTAGCAAAATTAACGATGTACTGATTTTTTGAAAACCGTCCGTCCTTCTTGACTCACCCTGTATTTATAGTTTAGTGGTAAGAAACAACTTAATTATTTAGAAACATAATTATCAAATTCACTGAGATCTTTATTGTGAAGACCCTTGAAGCTCTGATCACCTGAATGTATTTCGGAACACTGGAAGTAGGTTTGCTTTGTTAGGTGATGCAAACTAGCTTCCCACTATCTACCCTTGGTATGGTTGAGTGCCAGTATTTCTACTCCTTGTCGAATAACTTATCGTTCCTCTGAAGTCGTGCAGCATCACTAATACGAGCCTTTAGTACCGACAACCCTCACAGCATCAACTCTCTGGCTACCTTGCTATACTGTTCATGGGGGAGTAAAGGTCATAAATAATCTTCGCACTACCCAGACAAACATGATTAACCATGTGTACTCAATTTTCATTCCGTTATTGGTTCAAGGCTTAATCCAAATCCAATTGGGAAGGAGGAATTTCCCAGTAACAGATGCAAATTCTCAATTAGTTCTTCACTCAAAATTTATATGCATTGCTATCCGGTGACTACGACTTTTGGTTTATTATTTCCAATAATAAGCCTATGTGATCGTATAGCAAAAAATTTTTATAACCCCCCCTCAAACTTTGTCACTTTACGTTTCAAGGTGCGTAGAATCCAAATTTGAAATGTCCGTCCGCCGTCCGCCGTTCGCCGCCCACCGTCCGGGCCATAAAAGGCCTAAGAATTGACTTAAAAAACCCGTTCTTTCGCACATAGACTCCATTTGGGGTCTAGTTGATCCTAACGTTTAACCATCCCGATCGCTTTACTCGCATAGATGCTATGGGCCAAAAACGGGCGAAAAAGTGTCTTTTTCGAGACCGAGTGTTAGACTTGGCAGGAGGTCACGGTGGGTGGTGAGGGGGTGAGCGGGGGGTGGAGTGAGAGGAAGAACAGAGGTGGATACTAGAAAAGAGACTGGCGAAAGCCCCAGAGCATGCTGGTTACTATAGCTGGCTATCTGATTCAGAAACAATAAACCATTATGTAATAATTTGCACCGTTTTTTTATAGGTTGCGACGTGTATATGAAGGACCCAAACAAGTTTCATTGTATTTTTATGCCACATGGCCACTCAATTGGCTATAAATAACACGATAAAATTATCAATGGCTAGTTGGCCTGACCAATGAAAAGTACCAATACGTTTCGCGTGGAAATAGGAAAGCTATTTGGCATTAAGTTTGTTTTCGTGGTGGTTTTCACCGCTGGATACCGTTCATGCATGAGCCTGGAATAAATTGAAATCGTGATCTTGAGATTTTGGTTCTCTCCTTTCAGTGAAAACGGCTGAAATAAAGCTCTAGAGCTTTATAGAGGCTGAGAATAAAGTTCTAGTACTTCGTCAGCTCCATTGTCAATTGGTATTTACCAATTAAATTACAATGGTATATTAAACGCACCAGGTTTCAGGTTCGGACTCTATTTCGATTTCATGTTCATTTTGGATTCCGAAATTTTCGGCCTCATTTGGGGTTTCATAAGATTAAATCGTATGCTCAACTACCAATTCCTTTTCTAAATTAGCCTCAATGTTTTTGATTTGTTGAGTTTTAAGATTAGCAGGCACCTCTATTTGGACATTATTCGATTTGGTTTGTGGATTAAGGAAACTATATCGTCAGTTATATTATAGAAATTTGTTAGTTTGTCCAAAACTTTGACATCTCGGGAGACTGCGAATATAATTATTTTCTGGGAATTTGAACAAATGCGGTAGGCTTTTGAACTTTCTGGAAAGCCCATAAAAATTCCTTCTTTGGCTCGCGGATTTAATTTCCCGCGATTCGCTGTTTTGTCAAAGAAAAATGCTGTGCACCAAAACTTTTGGAATGTGCTGCTGACAGTACATCTCCTACCAACATTTCAAACTTTGTTTTCCCATTTAAGCTTCTAGATGGGCTCCTATGTAATAAGTGATTAGCCGTACTCATGGTTTCTGTCCAGAATTTCAGGGGGAATTTAGCTTCTATTAATATGCATCGTGCCTTGTCAGCGATCGATCTATTTTTCCGTTCTCGTATTCCAAATAAAAATCTGTTATTGAAAAAGAAAAAAGTGGTTTTAGATTTCCAGCTTTTTGCAGTTTTTATCGATTTTTTTTAGCAAATTTCAATGAAATATAAGTAAATTTTTCAGCATAATTTTGTACATAAATTTTTGAATGTTCTATTTTATAGTTGATAAACTTTATTTGAGCAATATTCTGTTAAACTAGAATGACACACACTATATATACATATATATATATATATATATATATACATATATATATATATATATATATATATATATATATATAATATATATATGTGTGTGTATGTTGTTATATATATATATAATAACAAAATTAGAGAAGATAACAGAAAAAACGTCACAAAACTATTTTTATATTTTGGCTTTTTGCCTTTTTCAAACTAACAAAGAAATTTTCCTAGCCATAACAGCTGTTTATTTTCTACGAAAATTCGCTAAATGACTCTATATTAGTGATCGCAATCAACCCGACCCCAACACACGTCGGAATAGATCTTAATTTATCAAATTGTGGTACCTAATAATTGTATACCTAGTATGTTATGCATTAAGGAGGAACGTTCGATTGTACATTCGAGGACGTACAATGTCTTTAGTGCTGTAATACGATTGGTGATGATTTAATGTTACAGCTTGCCTAAAGATCTGAAGGTGGGCTCACGAGGCAGATATACATACACGGGTCCGGATCAGAAGAAGGTCATAACCAACTGGTACATCGACAACACAGGGTTCCACATCGAGGGAGATCAAAACGCCCAACCACGACCGGAAGACATTAAAACTAGCTGAAAACCGGGTTCTAAGTAACTTGAGATTCTAATAATCAAGTTGTATTGGTTAGCTTCGATAGTGGAGGTAGGCGAAAGGTGCCCCAAACCTAGCTGAAAATGGACTAGAGGAATCTGGATCCTTTCAAGCCAAAACTATAGGTGTAGTCCGCCGAGTTGCTGGTAGGAGTACCAAGAGTATGTACTACTTGGGTAGATAGTAGATACATGTTTTTCTATGTGATAATACTGATATGGTTAATGTAATTTTAAGAATAGCTCACCAATTATTCATGCTAAAATTATTTTACATTTCCAATTATAAGAAAGCTCAAAATTCCTCCTAATTTTACGTTGTATAGGAGTGTAGCCGTTATAATACTAACTATTATTGATAAACGACCCACTAAGGTTGATTTCGGCACTTCGCTAAGGCTGCCCGCATTCTTCAGAACACCGTATTTATGTGAATTATGAATAGCACAATTTATTTGCCTCTAATTGCGCAAGGACCAACCAAGGCAATACTTTCGCAAAGTGTCGATGCTAAAGAACTTGCCCACCCACCTTTTTACTCCAGAAACAACGATAGGATCATCAAAAGTGTCTGTTAAAATACAGGGAAGCTCAGAAATTAATTAAAATGTTCAATGAACAATATTAGATAATTAGATGTTAACTATAACTTATGCCACAGTTTCAAAGGCCGTTCTTTTATTCAAATATAGGTTCGTTGACCAAATTTTGTAATTTATTCGGCCAAAGAAAGTACTGTATAACAATCAAAATACCATAATCACGAACTCATTTACATAGTTATTAGACTTCTCGTTATCAAGCACTGTAAATAAAAACAGCTTTGTCTAAGCTGGGAATAAAAGAATCTGAGGTACAATTATTGGGATCTTAGCTCCCTACTACAAGAAACTTTGCTTCCTCCTGTAGGAGAATTGGAATCTTTGCGAGAATTATTGGGCTGTTTACTGAAAAACTTACGTTAACTGTGGAGGAAGGTAAACAAAAAATCATAAATTGATTATTTACTTAATTGTTTCTGTTGGATTAATGACTCTGTCAACCCAGTCTATTTCGTTATTTCGTATGTAAATTGAACGTGTTGCTCACAAAACGCTTGAAATATTATCGATTTCAACATCAACCTTCCCTTCAGTAATATTGAATGTAGTATATATTATACCTAACGGTAACATTATAATGTAGTAAATGTGTATAGTATATATACCTACCCTACCTTCCCTGCAGTAACCTTACAATGTAGGTTAGCAAAAACAAGCTCATTTGACATGGCCTCTCTGTGAATTTGTGGAAAATTCAACCTCGAAATTTGAGTCTACGAGTTGCGATGTAATGAGTGATTTTGACAGCGCCATTCTGTTATCGCGGGACACTAGAAGATCTATCTCGTCCAACTAATCTGTATGGTACAAGGATTAATTTAGGATATTTTCTTATTTTTGAGATGCGAGATACAGATCACCAATCTATACACATCTTTCTGGTCTATTACAAAATCAATTCATACATCGCAACCCGCAGGCGCAAATAATCTTGAACGTTTTGACGTTACCTAGGTACCATTAAACATTTGAGCGCCGAATGAAATTTAAGTCAAAATTTGATTCTTCACTTTTACTATTCCTTCTTTTCCTAAATTAACAAAACCGCTGTGATTCGATTTGATTAGGGTTAACCCCGTTAAACTTATTGCTTTGATTCAATTGTATTAATAGCTCATCGTAGTAAATTAGGGAGTATCTACTGTACATGGCCATGTTGTTACTTTTTTCTCTTTCTCTTATCAGAGGAATTGGAATTTATAGTTACCATAATGTGAGAACATTAAGTTTCCTACTGCGAAAAAATCGTCATAATAAAGTTGTCTAATTTAACATTAAACGAAAGCATCTTTATTCTATTTTTCCTATTAGGTACCTACTACTACAGTCATAATTTTACTATAATCAAGGCTGTTCATTATTTAGGAGAAGGGGGTACATTTATTTCAGGTGAAGGTTTGAGATTATATTTTGAATTTTAATCGGGTTTAATCTAATTTTGAGAGACAATCTTCTTCACCAAAGATGGGTAAGGTAAGTCGTGTGAGTGTCATACACGAAAGATGGGTAAATGTACGTCGTGTGAGCGTCATACGCCAAAGATGGGTAAGCTACTTCGTGTGAGTGTCATACACCAAAGATGGGTAAATTAAGTCGTGTGAGTGTCATTTACCAAAGGTGGGAAAGGTACGTCATGTGAGCGTCATACACCAGAGATGGGTAAGGTAAGTCGTGTGAGTATCATATACCAAAGATGGGTAAAGTATGTCGTATGAGTGTCATGCCCTAAAGATGGGTAAGGTAAGTCGTGTGAGTGTCATACACCAAAGATGAGTTAGGTACTTCGTGTGAATGCCATACACCAAAAGTGGGAAAGGTAAGTCGTGTGAGTGTCATGTACCAAAGATGGTTAAGGTAAGTCGTGTGAGTGTCATACACCGAAGATGGGTAAGGTACTTTGTGTGTCATACACCAAAGATGGGTAAGGTAAGTCGTGTGAGTATCGTACACCAAAGATGGGTAAGGTAAGTCGTATGAGTGGCATACACCAAAGATGGGTAAGGTAAGTCGTGTGAGTATCGTACACCAAAGATGGGTAAGGTACTTCGTGTGAGTATCATACACCAAAGATGGGTAAGGTAAGTAGTATGAGTGTCATATACAAAAGATGGGTAGTAGGTTTGGTTAAAACAAAATTCTTCATGGGTCCATTATAACTCAACTAAAGAGTGCTGCTTCATTATTGTTGCTGCATAGTTACCGAATTTGTTTTTTGGTTGTAGCGTCGCATTTTTTTGGTCGCAAATTTATTCTAGAATGATCCCTAGCCCAAAAACATATCAATGTTAACATAGGACTATCCATGTTGAAAATTCAGTCGTACAGTTCATATGAGCGAATTTTCGAAAATTATATTCCATTATAGGTAACTTCACATTGCTTTAAACATTAGAGCACTCTAAGTGTAAGAAATTTTCAACTACCAATTTTATAGCAAAAATTATTTAGGATTTTTAGCTTTTTCTTTTGGCAGTTTTTATCGATTGTTCAGCAAATATTAATGCAAATGAAGAACATTTTTCAGCATAATTTTGTGCATAGATTTTTTAATGTTCTAGATCATTACACAGAACAATTTTTTTCCATTGTGCACTGATATTAAATTCTTGATGTTGAACAGAATATAGTCAATCAAGATGTAGATAACGTAAAACTTCGAAATCTGTCATTTAGGAAACAGGAAAAATGATGCTTGAAGTGATTTACGTTAGCGCATACGCAAAAAGGAGTAATGATTTGAGAAAAATGAAATTAGTTGAGGACGATCTTCTACAGCCTATCCCGCTCATTCCCGTGAAAAATAATAGGATCTGATAAAAAAAGAAAACAATCTTGTTCCTGGGATTTCGCTTTCGTGCATGCGCAGGAGCTACTGATGATGCATAAATAATGAAATTAATACGGAATACAAACAATTATTCCCCAGCTATGCATCAAACTCGAGCGAGATTAAACGACTAAGGCGAGAAAAAAATTATCTTGCCGTAATTTACGTTTGCGGATGCGCAGAATGAATTAATGATTTAAAAAGTATGAAAACAAGACCATTTACATCTTAACCCGCACATTGCCTGAAAATTTCATCAAAATCGGATGAAAACGGGTGAAATCAGGCTCGTAATGTGAAATTTTGCCACTGTATAAAAACAACCGTTTGATTTTTTGGAGACTAAAACTTTTCTATCTCTCAAAAGCGAAAAAATACTTCCGCTATCTATAGGTAGAGTTGGGAGCAATTTAAGAGATGCAATTAAGCATATAGATACCAATGATTCACTAGTAGGTACTTTCGCAAAGTTAGAGTAAATCCATAGGAACAATATCACCAGACATTTCCATTATTGGCATTATATCAGCTGATATTTATAAGGAAATTTCTTTGTATACCAGTCTCACTATCTAGCGATCGTTCATGGAATTTAGAGCTTGAGTGTCTAATCAACAGATTCGCTAGCAGCGCGTGATTTCAAAACCTTCTCGCGCTTAGAAATTCGAAGGTTTTTTTTTTTCGGAGTTCATGCCTTTAGGGATAGCGAAGCGTTCGACGTACAGGGTTGCGGGTAGTTTTAATCGATTCTTCGGGACCGAGCAAAAAATTATTACTGTTACCTAGAAAGTTTTCGAGATCTCGATTTTTAAATGTTTAGCCGCTTCATACAAACCTTTAGGGTTGATAAAAATTGATGCCGAGCTTTTAGGACCATATAGACCCCAAATGTGATTTTTAACACAAGTTTCAAATAGCTTGGTCTAGTATTTGCGGAGAAAAGCCGCGGACGGCGGGCTGCTTTTTTCGATTTTTGGATTCTACGCATCTTGAAACGTAAACCAAAAAATTTTCAGGGGGTCTTATTTTCTTATTTTCTTTTCGATTACAAAGGTTTATTAACCAAAATTAACGTACCTTCCTACTTGTTTTCAACATTTGTGTAGCAGCGATTAATTTACAATGCGCTACAAGTAAAATAAAGATTCATTATTGATTCAGTCAAAGGTTAATCTTTGTTCCCCGTTGACACTTTTATCTATAAAAAAACCCGAGAAACGAATCCCACGGAGAGGTCTAGGCTCTTACGCGTTACATCAGACCAAGTTCGACAGCTTCTACTCATAAACGGTGTGATGTGATTCCTTGAAGAAAAAATCCACCAGATAAAAAAGGCGGGTTGTGTGCATAATGTCATGACGCAATCCAATGCGACCCAGTGAGAGTTGAAACTGGATGCTAATGGGCACTTGGGTGGCATTGGTTAGTTCGACTTTGATATATTGTCCAGTGCCTACCTGTTTCTGCAGGGTGAAGATCTTAGTGTGATTCATTGTAAAACCTCAACAAACGCTATCCTTCTCTCCCAAAATGTGATATTGCATTGCAAAATTAAAAACAAGCAAAAAAAAGTAATATGAATCAGTATAAGTACATCATAATAACAATTTCACTCCGTTGGTGATACTGAAAACCAACTTCTTTTATTCGTGCAGAAGGTTGGAAAAATTGGCTTCTATTCCTCCAAAATCAAGAGTTTACTTTCTGTTTGCGTTTTATAGCTTTGTGAAGAATTTTGATTTCTGTCTGCTAGTCAGTACCTAACTTGTCTTGATAAAAAATAACTGAATTACCATTGCGTTCTGATGAAATTTCACGCTGTTCTAAGAATTTCATCGCCGCTGGACTGATAGGTCCGTACATGCGCAAATCTCATATCCTGGAAGCACCTGTTCTCACGGTCTAATGGCTCTAATCCTCTCAAAACTGGGATTTTGTGGAAGGATTGCCGCAAGATGATTGCTTATGGGTATCATCATAATTGGATCAATCATGGCAGCTGCGCATGTTCATGTAATATTATGCTTTGTCAGAGATATTACGCTGCAAGTAATCGTCTAATTTGATGTCTTTGCAGCAAATAGTGCCTTGTTTCAAAGTCCCTATAGGTTTCATTAACGTCGGTCCGATCTCACTCAAATTTGAAAGATAGTCGGGGAAGACGATTTAATCATCCCTTGTCAACCTAAAGATAAATCGTATTATTAACAGCACAGTTGCTACTGCCGTAACAGCTATGAAATCCTTGTATAAAACATTTAACGCTGCAGTTTTCATTCGATTTTGATGAAAGTTTCGGGGAAAGTGCGGGTTTGACTGAGAATGGTTCATCGAATAAATTTCATCGCTCAAAAATTAATAGTTTTCTCTAGCCATGTGCAAATGTGAAAAATCTATCAAGCGATATTTTCGCATTGCCTATGCGTTTGATTTTGATGAAATTCGGAGGGCAGTTGGGAAATTATGATTTCATTACCTCACATGAGTTTCAGCACGATCGTAGCATTAGCAGTTGCTGCGCATACGCGAACCTTAAATTCTTGCAAGAAGTATGCATTGTACAGTTTCATTGATTTAATGATTTATCTTTTAAGATTATTTGAAACATTTCAATGATCTGTGCATCTCTTTTACGGATAAGAGGGGTAGCTTTGTGCAACACCCAACTTCTTTGTGCATACCTTTTAGCGAATTTTTGAAGAAAATTAAGCTATTGCTCTCGCCTCAAAATTTGTAGAATGTGAATTTTTGAAAAAACTTTATGCAGAAATCCGTTTCAGGCTATTCTGAATCATATTCTGAAGTTTAACGCATTTTTTTTATGTATGTATGTATATATGTATGTATGTATATATGTATGTATATATATATGTATGTATGTATGTATGTATGTATGTATGTATGTATGTGTCATTCCAGACGATAACTGTCCATAGAATTGTGCTAGAAACTTCAAACAAATTTTAAAATGTTAAGGACACAAAACGAAAGTTCAAGTTCGTTGGCCAGCATGATCGGATTACATCTTCGGGTTGAAATTTTCAAAAATGTAGTCAAAAATGTCAAAATAGCCTGTTTTTTGCGATTTGTTGTGAGAAATAATTTTTTCAGCATACTAACATGTGGTATATTCGGAATCAGCGTAAAATTTCCTATAAGAATATGTATCAAGTTTTCAAAAATTTTTCAAAGTTGAAAAATCAGTCAATAATCGAAATAATGCCGTTCGTTAGTTGTAAAAATCGGTAATATTTGCATGAAACATTGTCCAAATTCAGATTGTCTTTAAATCTACAAGATTAGTTTAATAATAATAAAGTATGAGTACCTCCTAATTATTTTTAATAATTTGATTCCATGTTTGTCTATCAAAATCATTAACTAAAATTTCTCTACACGATCAATAGCGACTGAAATGTCGAAGATTTCTTCAAAAATTCGCTCATGGGGTCATGCTGCATGATTGGACTTTTTTTTTCGTATAAGCACTATGCTAGAAAAAACATACCATGCCTGGCATTATGCCTGGGTATATGAAAGGGGGAGAAAAATAGCTGTCTTCCCGGTTGTTGTTGATTACAAAACACCGTAACAAACGGAAGATGTTCGCTAGTCTCATTTTCAATCTAATTATTGCCGATAAATAATTTTTAACTTCAGGTTCTCCAAATTATAGAGAAAAGAATCTCCCGAACCGATAGTGCACTGCCGATTAAAGTTAAGCGATTCACCTTGCAGGATATTTCAATTTCCAAAAAGCGTCATAAAACAGCGGGGAAAAAACGCTTGAAAGATTTTTTGATTTGTTAACAAGTGGGCGTTGACTTCAAGGGGTAGTTAATTGCAAGGGTCTTCACCTCTCGAATCGCTCGGTTGATAGGTGATGTCTGGGTCGCCCGAGGCGCTGTTGATCGGTCGTGCGAAATGACGGTAAAGAAATATCCTTTTTCCCTCCAAAGAACCACAAAGGAGTTCAGGGACGACTGGACGCTGGACGGATTTGGTCAGAGTTTGTAGGCCGGCGAAGATTCCGAGAGGAATACGGAATACCCCGATCTAGGAGTTGAAATTGTGAAACGATTGGGGTGAATATTTAATTATAAACCGAGGAGCTGCATATTAAAAGCTGGCAGTGTCTTACTCAAAACGAAGGATGACAGAATACATATATGTCTAGTTTGATGGGCAGTATACAGCTTCCTCAGTTATTTCGGCATAGGCGAAAGGAGCAATAATTTGATTGGCAGATGGTGGTGTGTTAATAATCGTGTGAAAGAGTATTACTCACAGATTCGTATTTACAATTAACCAAATACGGCGTTGAAATCTCCATCTAAAAAACAAATTCAACCCTGGATTACGTCCATTAGATTTATTCGACCTTCCTTATGCGTTACTTACAACATGGTCAAAACTGCAGAACATAAGTGGTATAAGTGCAACTTTGGAGATTTTCATAAAACACACGCCTATAATTTCGAATACCTCAAGAGAAGAAAGCTATATGTTTGCACGTATGTCTACGACTCGAGCTGAGATCAACGGGATGCAAACATATCCTCCTTTTTGGGATTTCCAAATTATCACCAAAATCTTCAAGAAAGCGGGGACAAATAGGAGCGAAAATAGATAGAGGTTGTTTTCTAATACTGTCTAAAATTTACAGGAAAAAAGTTACTGACTCGGGAATCACAAAAAAATCTATGCTTCTTAGATAATAATATTCAATGTCAACCGTTTTCTTTTTTACGTAATTTTGTATTTTTACATTTACATTTTGTATTTTGAAAATTTTAATGTAACTAGGAGTCCTCACACTTGTGTCTGATCATGATACAATTGAAGAGATTGAGCATGATTTAATTTAGAATCTATCCAACGGTATAATTTTCTACATCAAATCTTATATAATCCATTGCAGATCATAATTTTTTATTTGGGTTTTTCTATTTAGGTTCGTCTCTGGTTTGGTTGAGATTTTGTTGTGAAATATTATACAACTATTATCAAATGTGTTACAGTCCCCATTAGCTGTAATCACATAGATATACGTTGTAAGTAAATTCACTATAGTAATTTAGTTGCAAATTGTTACAAAATGTGATTTTTCTCAGACAAATGATATATTATAAACAGGTTGTTCTGTTGTATATTATTATTCATTAGTTTTCCTTATACCCTCAAATATCGGTGGGGAAACGAAGTTTTTCCGACATATAGCTCGCAAGGACCCACAGGTGGTTTAAAGCAATGGAAATTCGAGGATGGCAATACAGAATCAAGCAACATAAATTGAACCACTACATCTTAAATTGGTATTTTGAAAAGTTCATGTTCGCGTTTGAGCACAAGTAAAAATATCGCGAACTGATCTTATGAGATGGTGATGATGAGAGATTGCCAAGATACAAACCCGCACAATGCTTAACACTTTAAAAGAAATCGGACAGAAACTTAGTCTTGTCGATCACAAAGATGATAGGCAGATACAACCGATAATGTTCAGGAAGCTTGAAAAATGCCAAGACCCAGTGAAATTTCATTTTATTTACTTATTTTCATTATTATTTTATTACATTTCATACGCATTTTTCACGACCATTTTTTGTTACAAATGTAAGGCTTTCTTAATTTATTTTGCAGAAGAAGTGTTCAAATGAGAGCATACCTTCCTTCGATCCTTAAAATAATCTAATCTTGTTCTAAATATTTGTTATTATTGTCAGGATGGAACACAATAAACTTTACCTTTGTCTTATGAATTCGGGCTCATGACGGTTACTCCAGAAATATAAAAAGTTCCAGTCATGTAGCATGATCGAATGAGAGAATTTTCTTAAATTATATATATCGTATTATTAAATGTTGAGTTGTTAAAAATGTGAATAATTTTAGTTTGCAAGAAATTGTTAGAAACCAATTTTATGACAAAAAACTCGTACTAAATAATATTTGATGATTCAAAAAAGAGTTGGGATTTTTAGGTTTTTTTTTTTTTGCAGTTTTTATAGATTTTTCAGCAAATATTAATGACATTTAAGCGCGTTTTCAGAATAATTTTGTACAACATTTTTTTATTGTTCTAGTTAATTGTTGATTATTTTGTTTTAGGCAGAAACGCTGATAAAAATGATGAATTCAACAATTGTTGGCAGTTTTTAGTTATCTTTAGTTATTTAGTTTTCTTTAGTACATTTTTTGAAATTTGGCCAATTTAATGTGCTTAAAAACAGTTGGCCAACGACATCATCCTTTCGTTTGGAATGCTTGATTTTTGGCGCAAAAACGGGATTTTTATCTCAATCCTAAGGAGAGTTATCGTCTGGAATGACACCCACACACACACAAACACGCACACTTATTTCAAAAATGGAGGAGCACACCATCAAATTGAAAAATAACAAATAAATAAAAATGGGGAGGACGCCCAGGTTTACCTGACGCCGGTTCTAGGGATAAGGAAATTTGCAGAAGGATGAGGAGAAGAATGGGATGAAAGGAAGTGCCCTTATAAAATGGCCACCAATTAAAGTAAGATCCCCACGGGACGCGGGTGGTGATACCACGGAGCACTCCGCCCGAGATGCCCAACTATAGTAACTCCGGGGCACTTTTCCCACACCACACCCCGTGCCACGACAGGGTTGCAGCCATGACCTTGATGTTATTGGTGGCCACTCCTTTTAGCTCAGAAATTGCGTGCCGCAGATCATTTCTGTTATACTTATTTATCTTAGCCCGCCAGGTCTGCTCCATCACAAGAAATTTCAAAACGAATTTCCATGTAGCAAATTTTGGATTCATTGCAGTACTTAGCTTAATTTTCTTAGAAAATGGGCTAAGACTTTCCGACCTTGGTATACTCGGAAGTAATTAACCTTCTGTTGTTGGAATAGAAATAATAATTTAATTAAGAGTAATTCCTAAGTATTTACTATTCATATAATTTAATAAATTAATAAAATTGAAGTAGGTGATTACAGAAGCCCAATAGGATACAGAAGTTATAATAAACTCGATTTGGAATTATATTATCAGCTGATTATCAGCTGTCATAGTTTTCAAGGCGATTTTTGATGTTTTAAGTACTGTTTATGATTCATTCCCGTGTTGATATCTTTTTGGCATGGATATGTCTTTGCTCTGGGGGGTCAACCTAAAATTTCCGTGACGCAAAATTTGTGTCACAATTTCAGTGTTTTTCACGTACAACCCAGCCGTTGCTAGGGGAATGGAACTTCCGCAGTTTTCATCGCACAGAAATCGTTCGCCACTCGTTGGAAAGCGCTTGATTTATATGATAAATGTTCACATCTCGAGCTACCAATTTCCCCCTCCTTACGTATCTGGCTACATTTCTAAACTAAGTTGATTTACTATAAACAATTTTAATAGGCCGGTTACAATATTCTTAACGTAAAGCAATAGCATCATTTACTCCACTCCATAGGAAACATTTTCATCCTCTTGACAAAGGTCGACTGTTTACAACAACTCATTGTAGTGGCTTCTCTCCACAGTTGTGTTCAACATTTCTATAAGTAAACCGTTGTTTTGTTGGAATTAGTCGGGATGCGGCACAGGGGTTTGTTTAAAGTTAAAGGATTTGTTTACAACTCTCGAGGACAACCGTTATGACATATCCATGTAACATGGTATTTGCTTGTAAAGCAGATAGTGGAACTCGTTTACGAGTTTCTGATTTTACTTAATAATACCTACTACTTCTCATGTAGGTGTTTTAGATATGCCAAATTAAATGCTAATAATAGCTCACACCCCGTGGTTGCAAAACGACTGCTTTTTTTTTTTTTTTTTTTTTTTTTTTTTTTTTTAACTCTTTCTTTTAACTTCGATTCTCTTCTTGAGCTCTTGCTTTCTTTCTTGAGACAAAATTTCAGATCGATTTTTAACCCACTTCCCGATATCCAATCGATCTGAAATTTCGCACACGAGTTCATGCTGGCGTACATTTTAATTTATCAAATTTTCGCGAAGAAAAAGTTAGTTATACTTTAAATTTTCGAAAATTTGAAATTTAATATGGGAAACCTTACAAGTGTTTTTAAAAATCAAATGTATATATATATATATATATATATATATATATATATATATATAAATATATATATGTATTTATATATACTATATACTATTGAACGTCTGCATAAAATGACAACGAATCTAGGGTCAATAATATATTAAATGATTTTCCTTGTCAATTTAATTAAAGTTATAATTAAATTTTAAGTTAATTAAAGTTTAATTAAATTAAAGTTATTATCAATGTGATTTTGAAACAATGTGATTTTGTTTCAATTTACTGTTGCCAAGAAACTACCCAATATTGAAACAACAATAAAATTAACCGAGAACATGAGAAAAAGAAAGAGTTACATTAAAAACTTGTTTTTATGGGTTCCTTTTTTAACATTTCTACTGGGAAGCATAAAATGGTTCGGTCTTTGATCTGTAAAAGTGTGAACCCTTCTTTTTCTTGTCGATGTTTTAGCCCTTAGGGGACAGCAAACGAATAAACGCATACCGACCGGGGTGGTTTCGTTCGATTCTTTGGGCGGATACCTATAAATGAAACTCAAAAAAAGGAACCCATAAAAACAAGTTTTTAATGTAACTCTTTCTTTTTCTCATGTTCTCGGTTAATTTTATTGTTGTTTCAATATTTGGTAGTTTCTTGGCAAAAGTAAATTGAAACAAAATCACATTGTTTCAAAATCACATTGATAATAACTTAAATTGACAAGGAAAATCATTTAATATTTTATTGACCCTGGATTCGTTGTCATTTTATGCAGACGTTCAATAGTATAAAGTATATTTAGTGGGATATAAGATAAGACATGTACTTAGATACGTACTTAGATAATGATATTATTAAGGCAATAACTATTTGAATAGATAGGAGCTCAAATCGAGAAATATAAACATGCGTATATAATTATAGAAGTATAGGTTGTGGCAACTCGAAATACTTCTTGGCAACAGTAAATTGAAACAAAATCACATTGTTTCAAAATCACATTGATAATAACTTAAATTAAACTGATAAAGAAAATCATTTAATATTTTATTGACCCTGGATTCGTTGTCATTTTATGCAGACGTTCAATAGTATCCTCCTCCTCCCTCATCCTCCTCCCTCCTCCTCCTCCTCCCTCCTCCTCCTCATCCTCCTCCTCCCTCACTCCTCCTCCCTACAATACACAACACTTGTAAGGTTTCCCATATTAAATTTCAAATTTTCGAAAATTTAAAGTATAACTAACTTTTTCTTCGCGAAAATTTGATAAATTAAAATGTACGCCAGCATGAACTCGTGTGCAAAATTTCAGATCGATTGGATATCGGGAAGTGGGTTAAAAATCGATCTGAAATTTTGTCTCAAGAGCTCAAGAAGAGAATCGAAGTTAAAAGAAAGAGTTTAAAAAAATCATTCATGTTACATAGAAAGATTTCAAGATCTCGATTTTTAAACATTTCAGCCCTTAGGTTCTACCCTTTAGGGTTGACCGAACGCGATGCCGATGTTACTCGTACGTCCCCGGCCGATAAATGATTTTAAAGCTAAATTTCTTGAAGTTTGGTCCAAACTTTTTGAGAAAAACTTCAGACGGCAGACTGAGGACGAACGGATTTTTTTTTTTTTTTTTTTTTTTTTTTTTCTTTTTTTGATTTTTGAATTCTACGCATCTTGAAACGTAAACCAACAAATTTTGAGAGGGGGTTAAAATATTTTTTTCTTGGTCTATTACAAAGGTTCATTGAAACTAATAAACCAAAAATTAGGGTTCCTATATTAAAAGCCTGAGATAGTAGCCATAGTAACCATGGATATGATCAAAATCGGGTTGAATTGAAGAGAGATCAAAACAAAACATGGTGTTTTTTGATAACTTCAGAAATGAAATATTGAGGGGGCACTACTGTTGAACCGGCACACCATGTATTCTTATGTCAACATCAAGTTTAAGATATATAGGGTGTTTAGTATTGCTGGAAACACCTGCAATTTGTTAGTACTAGGTAATTCATGTTGAGTGCCTCAAAAAACAGCGGAGTTTTAAAGTTGTATGAAGAAACGCTACTTTTATCGTCGTAACGAATGACGAAGCCGATGATTCAGAGGTACTTCGGGATCAGCCAGCCGTAAAATAAATACATATATAATAGATAAACTTCCTTCGTAATGAGCTAATTTATGTAGGTTCCCACTGAGTGTAAAGATCGAGTCATCAGACGCCCCATACCCAAGTCTGGCGGCGTCTTTACACCTCTGCATCCGTCATTAGCGATTTCACGGTGCCTACTCAAGATGCCATCTCCTCAGTCAGGTCAATGGTATGCATTTAACATTCTTACATGACTTAGAGTAATTTAATATGATTTCCAGGGATTTAAAGAAATAATAAATAAATAAATAAACGGTCGGATATATCCGGAGATGTACAATAAGGATTTTTCAATTACACAACAAACGTTTCGAACCTACGAACATTTTTGTATTTATGCATAGCTTCCTCCATATAGATTTATCATCAACAAACAGTACTTAGTCACACGAAATATTGTCTTGTTATTTAGAATTCTTTTAATTTCTGCTTCGAGCATGAAGAACATTTTTAAAATTTGAGTATTTTAATAAATTCAATTTTTTATGGGGAAAGGAAAAAGTGAGATGTTCTCAAGTTATTTCTACGAATGAATAGTATTATTAAATCATAACCTTATCGAAAATCCCATGTATAATTCAATAAAAAATGGAAGTTGTGAGTATACGGTCACTCTAGCTACCTGAATTGGAAAATGGGGGAAAACGGAATAGCGATGAAGACGAATTCAATAGCTAATCAACTCTTAATTTAGCCACGTCTCTGTGTAGTTCAGTTAAAAAATCTAATTTGAAATTGATCAATTTCTAAAATACTACTACCACCTGATTTGGGTGTATGTGTTTGATAATTGAATTGGAGTGGAAAAAACTTTTTCTTTTCATTTTAGTGTCAACAATGACCAGACGCCTGTTTATTCTTAGCATAGATTTGAACTGCAGTACTTAGGTTTGTTTTATCTTCGCCAGGGAGTAACTGCTGTCTTCCTGGGTGTTGTCACTCTAGTAAAATAGTTAGATAAATAGCGTAGTTACGAACTCAGCTGGGTGAAATAAGTATAAACTTTAGAGATTTCGAAAACGTAGATTTTTGTGTGAAGGAAAGGGGGATCATAAATAAATAAACCAATCAATCAATATTTGTCCTTTATTTTTAACTTTTGGTTTTATAAATATGCAAATGAAACAAATGGTGACTAACAATAATTTGAACAAAACTTGCAGCATGCTCATTATATCCCTGTAGAGTGGATTTAGGAATGGGATCACTTTGATCACTTTCGAGAAGTGCTAAATAATGAAGAATTGTACCTACATTTAAAATGAAAGATTTTCTATTTTGGTTATGGTCATAATTATGTCCTAAGGCAGGAGTGTAATTCGATATTAATGTAAATGCAGAAATAATTTTCAAATCACTAAACTAATCAGGGTGGTTCCGCGCGTTGAAATTTATTCTAGTCTGCGTGTCCTAGAGAGGCACAAGAATTTCAATGCCCTAATCTTGAATTTATCTGTAACTATTAATTTCATTTCGATTATAATGCAATATTCAGGGATTTCCCATTCTGATTAAATAATAGGCTAGCCAATAGCGAAATGAACTTACTAAAACTCGATAAACCTAAAAGATTCTATTACGATCAGATGGTTGTAAAATCAGGTTTCCAAATGACACTCAACGGAGAACGAAAATTCATAATCGACAAAACTCCGAAACTATTCGGCCAATTCGATGAAACGTTTAAGTAGGGGTCGTGCAGCTTAACTCCCAGAAGATTTTTCATAAGTTTCATCGCCATCAAATCATAGCCTACTACTATGGATAAGGTTGAAATATAGTGTGGTAGGTACCTAGTTTCGTTCAACCGCTTTGAAGCCACCTGTCCATGCTACTATAAATTAGTAAGCTATAGTTTCCACCCTACTTAGCAGATTCTGTAATTTTTTTGCTTCCTAGTCTACCTATAGGTGGCGAATACATTGTTTTTACACAGAGGAGATTTAAAAAAAATTGTCTCCAAAATCAAAATTTCCGCTTTCATTTTAAGGGCTGCTTTCACCAAAAAACGTGAACCCGGTTTATCAGGATCAACGTAAACAATCGACTTGGATAATTGAAAACTTCCGGTAACATCGAGGAGAGATTGTGCGGGAGTGGGAAGCTTGGTGTTTTGATCATTTTTTGTCACTTGTCATTCAAGAATCCGTTCTGCTGATTGTGTGATAAATTCAATGAAAAATCAGAGGTAACCAGTGTACACCGACTCAGAGAAAGAACACCTCCTGGACCTAACCCATAACCATTTTGGGATAGTGGAATATCTATGAAAACAGACGCCCATTCGGTCCATACAAAGACCAAAATATGGAAACATTTGGAAAATTCCTCTTCCAGCCAATTTCATACCTATTGGTCGAAAATGAATAGTCTGTAGGAAAATATCAAAATATGAGCAAAGTTAGCCCTTGCCATGTTTACAAAAGTTGTTACGCCACAGAGTAAAGTTGGATAGCTTCTCTGTTATCTCGTCTACTCCAATATTCATTATTATCGTCGTTGGGAAGCGAATGGAAGTTGTTGATTCTTTTTTCCGCTGTCGCTTGTGTGTCCGCAAATCCTTGTAATATGCATACTCTAATACCTATAACATAATAACATCTACAGCTTTGGTTTTGATGAAACTTTCAGGAAATGTGCTAGTTAGGTTAGACTGTCAGTAGTCTCCTATCAGCTTGTTCGCACAAGGATTACTACTTTACCTGCTTTCCACGTAAATTTCATCATTTTCTCACGTTCTAGCTCACAATGAACTGAGTATAAGGTGGGTTATCCATGAAATATCAATTTCATCACAATCGTATAAGCGAAGAGACCGAGAAGCGATACTTAATCCAGATTACCGGCAGGTGCTCACCCAAGAAAGGTAAGAAATGGGACGTGAGAAGGGACAATCACCTCTACTTGCTACCATGGTTCTATGAAAGTGAATGGGCTCTGCTCTGGGATAGCAGACTAAGGTGCTAAGCATTCAAATCTGTAATCCTTCGGATTAAACCTGTACCATTAGTAGCTGCTGTACTTGCGAGAAGTTAATCCTTGCAACAAGTTCATATACAGTTTCCTTTCGGTTTCGATGAAATTTTGTGGAAATGAGCAGGTTAAGCTGAATGGAACTCCTGTCAATTTCATCACGAGAAAATTCTTAGTTTTCACTGAGCACGATCAAACGTAAAATCCATCATTCGTCCGATCACTCTCAAATTCAAAATGTAGCTGATAAATAACGATTTGATTCCCCATACAAATTTCATCATCATCATATCATTAGTAACTGCTGCGCATGCGTGAACCACAAAATCTTGTAACAAGCATGAAATCTACTCTTTCCATCAAATGTCGATGAAATTTTCGGAGATTGTATGGTTTAGACTATAGGTAGTCCACACCGGACTATCGCGCTCCCGACGCACTGGTAGCTTTCGCGCATGAGCAAATGTACTACATATCAAGCATAATTTTCTCATTGCCTGATTATCCAATTTCACTCAAACTAAAGGATCCCTGTATTGAATCTTTAAGAAGAATTTTAAACTTCAATTATCTATACTTCATTCAAGCTACGGATACCTACGAGGAAGCTTTTTTTTTCTTTCTCTTTGTAAATAGAAGAGACGCTCGTTTGTAACCGAATAATCAAGCAGTCGATCATGCGATCCGTGAAGAAAATCCAGTAAATCCATTCACTTTCAGTATGATCTCATCGTTGATGTAAGGTATACCTACAGACAGCCCATAATATTACACCAAGTAACTCGTGATTTATGAAACTTATACAAATTCACCCCGCAACAGTTATCAAAGGACGATCAAACATTCAGGCATAGGTACAAAATTGGTCCTTCAAGACAAGCCATATAACATTATGAGCCGTGCATCATTGAAGGTTTATGTGTGTCGTATAGTGACGTGAAGCTGCATGTGTGTGAGTGTGGGGTAGGAGATGTTCCCAGAACGTCCCAAGGTGTCAGGTGGGGTCACTGAGTCAAGATTGTCCTTCTCGTTTGGCAAGACGGATGCGAGTTCATGCCCTCCACCAGGTACGACTCACTGAAGAATGCGCTTGCGCAAACTCCGGGACTTACTCAAAGCTTCTGACAGTAACCTCAGCCTCCTCATCTATTTTTCAAATGAGACGAAGAGAGGTGAAAATAACCTGGCGAAGGTTCAGTGGTTGAAACGTAAAAAATAAGAAGGACGTTACTGGGTACAAACCTGTATACATATACCAATTCAGGTGTACAGGGTGCGGCAGAAAGAAGTTTGTAATTTCTAAATTCTGCATATACTTAATGCAGTTTTTGTTTTCTTGGTTTTAAAAATTATGTCACTTAAATGCTGCCCTCTAACGGCGGTGCACAAATTCAGTATTTCACAAAAGTTTGCAATTGCCGTTTGGGTCATATCAGGCGGAATAGCGGCCACTTCAAGGGTTATCGTAGCCTTCACTTCCTTCAATGTTCTGGAACGATTTCGGTAAACTTTGGTCTTCAAATTATCCCATAAAAAAAATCACTTGGGGTCAAATCTGGTGAACGTGGAAGGCCACCCGATGTCACTGCGCATGGAAATGAGACATTTAAGGAAAATTTAAGGGAACATTGTTAGTATTTGGTTGCTTTGTTGATTTTGAAAAGTGCTTTGTTTTGGTTGCGTTGTTGTAAAAAGTGGTTGTTCAGTTGTAATCTTGTTATTGTGGAATATACATTCTCACTGTCAAAATTCTTCTTTATTTTACAATACAAAGGACATCTTTCTGGAACCATCAACCTCTCGAGTTTGAACGAAATTCGGACCAATAGATGATAAGAAATCTACGTTATAAGAAATTAACGTTTGCGCATGCGCACAGACTTTGGCGACAAAATCTTTTAGGGACCGTCTAGGCATTAAACCGCACAATCACAGGAAATTTCATAAAAATCGATCCATTAATCTCGGAGTTTTGTCTGATTCGATCAAATTTAGTTTTGTTCATGCGTTATAGCTATTACTCAACCAATCGCGACTTAATTCATAGGGAATTTTCTTGGAACATAACCCATCTACTCTCCGAGTTTGAACGAAATCGGACCAATAGATGATAAGAAAATAATACATGATAATGATTTGCATAATACATGATTTTTATTAATATAATTGCATAAGCACTTAGAACTATTTATACGACGGCAATGAAAATTATGGGGGACCGTTTAGAAGCTAATCTGCGCAATCCCTGAAAATTTCATCAAAATCACTCCATTAGACTCAGTGTTTTGCCTGTGTCAATCAATATAATTTTTGCGCATCGAATTTTCTTCCTAAAAACCCAAATGATTTTTATGAAACGTCAGTAAATCCTGAAACGAGAACATGAAATGCAGCTCAAAAATTGTATAATGCTTGTAGTTCTGATAATTAGCCAGGTACCTTAAAACAAAACAGAAATCACGAAGCCGTCGGCAACTGCAAGCGTTGCCCAATTCTGACGACCTCCTCGCGACATTTCGGGGGCCCACTTATCAGCTGTCTGCTAAGTGAGAAGTGCTGAGGTTTTCCTGAATAAATAACGAGCAACTCAACGACCGTCGTTTTGACAGGATGAGCGAAAGGGGTCAGGTACAATTTGTACACGAAGCAGTAAACCGTGAGCCACAAATCAGTCGTCTCAAATCTGGACGGAAATGCAAACATCACCATTGCTGACGGGATCGTAAATGCGAAATGCGTTTGTACGAGGTCCCTGAAATTTTCAATGTTGTTTTGAACGTTATTTGCCCAGGGTTTCAATAACCTGTTGAATCTAAAAGAACCGAAAAGAATGCCAATTGCTATTCAAGGCGTCATCAACCAAAATGAACCACACAGTAAGAACTTCTGTCAAGTTGGGTGGAAGTATAATACCTAGTTGTGGATCATATTATATAATCAGTTGTTACAAAATGCGACGTAGTTATTGTAAGAGTGTACCTTCTAGAGGCCCAACGGTGGTAAAATTTGTGAGGGACTTTGAAAAGGCTGACGATCAACTTCTGACCATGTCTTCAAAGTTTTCCATACAGTACAGACCGGTGATAAATCTAGCATCGTATTGAACGTTTTCGCCTCGGCGGCGATGAGGTAGCAGGGAACCTTCTATCAATCAATCTCCAATCATTTCATAGGTTCTGAATGGTTTCGACGGTTTTCGAACCATGAACTCCGCACACCCACGAGAAGAATTAAGAAATTAGTGTTTGAAAATCGTTCACTCTTGAAAATAATAAACCAAAAATCGTAGCTCCTTTACTCCGTTAGTAGTGTCAAGCTGCAATTGGTCGCATTCAGCGCAGACGAATCTCTTCCAAACGATCTATGTATTTGATAAATTTCTAAAACCACAACTTTTTTCAAACTCTGAAAAACACTCACGAAACAAAGGGAGAAAACACAAAAAAAACAGGTTTTGGTTTTATTATTTTCAACAGTGAACCATTGTATATGTTTTCCTTATACTGCTCAGGCTACGGTATCCAGTAAACCAAGCAACGCAGGGCGGCCTGCGGCTGGATTCAGGAGATGAAAAAATGATTTACAAGAATTCCTCACACTCTTTGAATCGTACAGCAACTGGAAAAATTGGAAAATTAGACCAAAAATTGGACAAATTGAATAATATCTCAAAATCCTGATTAGATGGGGGGAAATAGTATTTTGAGTCGTGTTCAGCACACTCGAAAACAGTGAAATTTGATATTGTGATCTCCGTCTTTTTTTTTTTTTTCTTTTACCTGTGTAATTAGTAGGTGCAATCTCTAAAAATTGCATCAGATCAACTGAGTGTTAGTTCCGATGCACATCACAACGTGAGGCACCTTTATTACTCGAACCACGACACTATTGATAGATGATTGATTTTCGGCATTTCATATATCAGCTTTGTAGACCGAAGAGTAAAGATAATTAGGTATATCATCTGTTACTTTTTTTAAGCTATTTCTTGACGATTTGACAAGAGGATCACAAAAAGTTCCAGTCATGCAGCATGATCGTTTGAATGAATTTTGGTAAATTATCGTATTATATTATGTTGAATGTTTTGAAATTTGAGCTTTTTGCGTGCAAGGAAATTGTTAACTATTAGAAAGTGTTTTTGTTCTTCCCGTAATTTTCTACCCGTGTACGCAAAAAGACGGCAATACCAACTGCGCATGCGCGATTTTTCGCTTCAACGAGTAGAACTACGCGTGTACGGGAAAGAGGCCTACCTACACGTAGGCGAGAAAAATGATTACGTTGGAATCCCGTCCTACGCATAGTCATCACAACCTGACACAAAGGTGACCACAGTTTTACGAGTAATGGTTCTCCCTCTGACTGCCGTCTAATAACTTTTCCCATTTGAAGTTAAACCTATGATAAATATAATTGTACAATTGAATCAAATTCCGTTGATTACGAGAACAAAGTACCTACATAATCCAAAAGCCAGATTTCCAGTTCACTTACTTGGGAGTGAATGCAGTTGTCGATACTTTTCCGATTTTAAAGTAGGTATCGTACCTACTTGTTCTGCAATCCATTTCATACAACAAAGTTGTATCTGCCAACATAAAGATTCAGACAACGAGCAGGTTCGTGTTTGAATAGTACGATTCTATTCGAAAACTTTTGTCAGTTCAATAACTAATTGAGTAGGTTGGCAGTTGAATTTGAGCTAGGCATCCACTCAGATCATGGAAACGACGATTTGGTAATAAAGCAGGGAAGGCACTCAAAACGAACTATTCCACGAAGCCTGATTAATGTGAACTTGATGTAGATGAGTGAAAAATTGAATGATGAGACAACAAATAAAAAATATGCCGACGAAATCGAGGCGCTGCCGGACGGTCACCTTCCAAGTAATAACCAAGCCCGACGTTGCTTAACTTCGGTGATCAGAGAAGAACCGATGTATCCATTCAACGAGGTACAATGTACGATTCAATTGGTGAATACAATTTTTAGCATGGAATCATGTTTTAGCGATGGATCCCCCGCCGAAAAGTGAGACTATAAAGTGAGATGAAAGTAGCGCCAATAATTGTGATGATTCCCGCTTACAACCGAGTCGTTGCTAGGGATATGATACTTCGTCGTTTTTCATCCCAAAAAATTCGTTGACCATTCGTTCGAAAGCTCTCGATTTATCCAACCATACTATGTTAACTACTGCGAAGTGCGTGGCCAACTAGCTGAGTTATGACCATGGTTATATGAATAATTGTTTACACACAGGTGATCATTCTCAATTATTGATATTGTGAACATGATTGCAACCGCTTGTTAATTTCTGATGATTTCATTGAGCTGGTGTTTCGATTATGTAATTCATAGCAGGTGATCCGAATATTGCGAGAACGGTTTGATTTGTGAAGCGGTGGTTAAATCATTTTAATAGGTAATTTCTATACTTTACACTATAGGAAGCTGTAATTTCGTATGTAGCCTCTTTAGCCTCTTTCTATAAGTGAATGTTTACTCGCGAGTTTCTATTCGGAGATCATCATCTCACAAGATCTCAATCGTCGTGATCATTTCTATAATAAAGTGAGAGCGAGGAGCTAAAACATGATTCCATGTTTTTTTTTTATTAGGTCGTAAGTCTGTTTACTTGAATCTAGCTACTCGATGCCTGTGAAGATAGTTGATAAAGCAGAGCGTAAATGTAAAATGAATTCAATCTTCTTCTACTCGATCTCGAATTCAAGAGAATCGTTGACATTGAAATACTAAAGAGACTTTAGCGTGACGATAGCGTTTGGTTATTCGAATCTATACGTGTAGAAATACGCGGAGATCTGCTGCTAGCATCTGCAGTTGCTAGCTCTAAACGCTGTTCTACGCGTTAACGGGGGAAAATCGTACGGGAAGAAGAAAAACTCTCTAATGTTATGACAAAAGACGTATTCTAAATAATAATAATCTCCTATTCAAATAAAGGTTTTGAATTGCAGCTTTTTTTGCAGTTTTTATCGATTTTAGTTGCCAATTTAAATGAATTTCAAGTAATAAACTTTATTTAAGCAGCATTCTGCAAAAAATATAAATTTAACGACTTTTAGCCATTTTTTTGCCATTTTTAGTGCCATAGTTTCTTTGTACATTTTTAGACCAATTTAATGTGCTTAAAAAGTGCTGGCCAACGAACTCATCCTTTCGTTTGGAAAGCTTGATTTTTTGGCGCAAGAACGGAATTCTTATCCCAATCCTAGGGAGAGTTATCGACTGGAATGACACATACACACACACCATCACCACCACCACACACACGCATATGTAAAAAAAAAAAAGCGTTAAACTCTAGGATTCGTTTCAGAATGCCTCAAAACGGATTTCAATAAAGAAATTTTTCAAAAAGTTTTATTTTAAAATTTTCCGATCCATTGCAATAGTTCATTTCTTACGAAGATTTGCTAAAACCTTGTTTACCTACCAAGTCAAGGGTAAATGGAATTGTTTTTATTTGGAAGCTGTAAATGTGCGAATATGTTAAGAGTGGCATAACGTATAGGAATGACTGTGTTTAACCAACACCTTGAATGAATATGTCAAATAAGGAACTGAATTTTAAAAAGTCTACAACCGAATTACAAACATGGGTAAAACGTTAAAACAAATATTGCGCCAATCATTCCCCAGATTTTATACTTTTAGGACATCGTTGTTTTAATACGCTGTAAACCAAATAATGACGGAAATTTTTCTCCCGCTTTTGCGCTTAGAAGATGACCGTGGAATGCGAAATGGCGACAATCGAGGAGGTGCATTCCAAGCCGCATCAGCTCATCCCTTTCACCTTCAATTCATAACGCAAGTGCCTGACTGTTCTTCCTCAGCTTCGCCGCCTCTCAATTAACATAATCGTGAACCCAAACAAACGTGCCGGTAATGGATTAACAGGGATGCACTACGAACGATAGCATGGTTAGGGATGTATATAAGTAAAAGAGTATTTACAACCTTCCAGTACTAAGTAGGAACAAGTAGGTACCGACCGTGAAACAACTCGACCGCGTTACGAAAATTTTCCTTGCAACATGAAGTAACTGAGAAGTAAATTGATTCGTTCCTAACCATGCAGCTGTGCAGAGCGTTTCAATCAAATTGAATGACAGATGAGACGATTATTATTAAGATTTTGTTGAATTCTTCAGAACAAATTCCGATTTTTAGGATGTTTAGGATTTCGAAATATTCAGGATATACTGATGGTCTGAGAATGATGAAACCTGTTTAGAGATACTGAGCGTAATCTCTGATAATTTCATCGAATTCGGACTGAATCTTAGTACCTATAGTTCTAAGTACAGGATCAAGATTTACAACATGAAGAGAAATATGGATCCAAGTTTGTTTAAATTGCTGTAGATCGCAAAAAGCAAGCTGGGCAAAAACGCTACCAATTATTCCAGAAAGTTTCCTCATTTATTTAGACCTTCTGTGCGGTCTGTATATGATAATTATTAAATGGAGCCATCATCATACAGCCCAAAAAAAAAAAAATCAAAGTCGTGCCCTCACGAAACTGGTACTGGTCCTAGGGTTGTCGAGAATGCTGAATCCGAATCCCAAGCCCGTTTTTGACGTATAGGTCTAGTTTTTGAGGTAAGGCACCTGCATTTTTTAAAAATTTCCTAAATTCCAGAATAATTTATGTTCAATTAAAAGGTGATATTCTTGTAGTTCATTTAACGCTGAACACTTCTGTACCACATATGATGGATCTGAAATACCTCCTTGACGTGTCTTTTGCCTAAAAACTCCACACAAAAAAGTGGTTCTTCTCCGATTTTTTACAATTTTTCTACAGTTTTTTTAATGGTTTTTGTACAAATTACACCACTTGCTGTCTTGAAAAACATTTTCCTATTGCCTGGACTATTTCTGCATCGAATGTGACCCCCAGCAGCTCTGGAGGTATAATAATTGATTTTTTGCGATTTCTCAACTACCGAAAAACGTGTTTTTTGGGAATATACCGAGAAAAAATATGTTGTCAAAAAACTGACAAGAAATACGTTTTTCGGTAGTTGGGAAATCGCATCAAATATCACACCTTACATTCAAAAAGTTCAATTTTAAAAGTTTACTAGTGAAATGCCGTAATTTACAAAACTTTGCTCATACGATCACGCTGTATGACTGAAACTTATTTTGACTTGCTGAGTCGCTTGGAACAACTTTCAAAGCTCTGTAATTTGTGCTCACTACCAAATTATGATTGTTACCTAATTCATAAAATCCATCAGCCATGGACTCCACGTAGGTGATCATATTGGTTCAGTAAGTTGCCACTTCTACCCACATTTTATCCCTAAAGTTTGATAATTCAAGCATGAACCATGCTAACAACTATTAACCACCAACTTATTTCAGATCTTGCATAATGGCGCCTGGTTGGCGGACCCACGTCACCTGCTAATTAAAAGGACAAATTACGCTTCATTCCCCCAAAACAAAAACAAAGCCCACATTCTGTATTTAATTTTACTCAAATCATTCTCGTTGGACTGGAGTACATAAACGGTCCTTGAGAAATAGTGACAAATGCACGAACGTGAAATCCTGGCGACACGCAGATGCCTCACACCGTTTATTAGATTCTACTCAACTTTGAATGATAGGAACGAGATTTTGAATGAATCTCCATGAATATTTACCTAAGGAATTTATTTCCGATGGATGAATGGTAGCTGGTGATGCACGTGAGCGATGATTAAAACATGTTAAACAGCATAACTGTTATATACGAGCAGTTAACTGTTGCATTATTATCTAACACATCATTATTAATTCCACAATAAAATATTAAAATTCCGTTCGTTGTTGTAATTAATAACGAACGTAACAGCAATAAATAAATATTGAAGTAAACAAAATTGTACATTTCAATGGTTTATAAAGGTCTTGAAGACATCCAAGTGAGAAGAACCACACCTATGTGGCAGACAATTTATGGCTTCCGAGTTCCATATTATAGAACCTACTGTATTATTTTTAAAATGCCCACCAAAACCAAAATTCCCTCCGCATTTCAAGACCTGAGCAATGTGGTTTTGCGCACGCCTGTCTCTTGTCTGCGATCCGCCAATCCAAAGGACAGAACTGAACCTGAACTGAACCGTGCATAATAATGAATAAATAAAATTCTCAACACGTTGGTGCGAAGAGATGCGGGGCGTTGGATGGAAATTTTGTGGTATTGCATTCAATAGTCATAGCAGCCTCCATAATAGCCGGTGATACTTAAAATTTGTAGGCGAAAATGGGATTGAAAAGAGAGTTGTAGAACGTGAGCCTGGGTTGGAAACCGAAAGAATCAACTTTACTTAGAAGTGTGGTTGATGATCTGACAAGCTTTATAAAAAAAAGGCCTTCTGTCCTTAAATTGGTTTTTTAATTAAACTCCAACGTTTCTATTTAAGGACGGAAGGCCTTTTTTATAAAGCTTGTTATAATTTGAACTGTTCGAATAAAGAAACGTTATTTGATGATCTGACACACTCAAGAACAACACTCGTGAAAGAACGATATTCGGTCAACTGGTATCGATCTACAGAATTCATAGAATCCAGTATAGTTTAATGAACCTGGAAAAATGGAGCTTCTAAGCAACGTAACGAAAAAATGCTGCAAATCATTACACTGAGGTTTATAATTTTAGTATTAGATGGCCCTTCTGCGCTCATCATTGGTCTATTATTATTAAACCCCTTCTTATATGACCCTTAACAACAAGGAGAAAATACGGCTTTTGAATGCGAAAAATGTGGTATTTTTAAAGAAAATCGATGGATTTCAGGAAAACACGATCCCCCACAACTTTATGATTTAAATGTCGAATTCTACGTAATTTTTCACGCTGAATCGAATGGTGATACTTGCAGACCTCTACGACTAACGAAGAAGGGCGAAAGTGCCCTTTGACCCATCAAATGAGAGGGAATTTTTTAACAATGGCTTTAAGGCCGGTTTTTAAACGGCCCTTCTCTGAGGGTCGAGGGTCAAAGGGCACTTTCGCCCTTATTCGTTAGTCGTAGAGGTCTGCAAGTGTCACCATTCGATTCAGCGTGAAAAAATACGTAGAATTCGACATTTAAATCATAAAGTTGTGGGGGATCGTTTTTTCCTGAAATCCATCGATTTTCGTTAAAAATACTTCAATTTGTTGGCTATACCGTACTATAACATCAAAAATTAGCGATTCGTGCCTTCCAAAAGGGTTTACACCTTTATAGCTCCAGGTCATCCCAATTTTACGCTTTTTAGTAAATGTCAAAAAATGTAGAAAAATGTCGAGAAAAAAACGGCAGGTCGAAAATGAAAGAAATTAGCCTCAGAGGCGCCTCAGCTGAATAGAGAGCCTCGAACCTACCTCGTAATTGTTTTCGAGGTGTCCTAAACGGGCTCCATTTAAATTTCACCACCGTAAGTCGATTACGAAAGAAATTTGCCTCTGAGGTCACTCAGCTGATCAGTCGTACATATTCTTGAAGCCCCAAAGAAGCTTCTTTTCAAAATTCAATTCTGTAGGTTGATTAAGAAAGAAATTAGCTTCACGAGCCCCTTAGCGTAATTGCGGCCTACATAGCACTACAAATGCACATACTTTCTATTCCCCCTGGCCTAAGTTTAATGATATTTTTCGCAGGTAGACACCCACCAACTGAAAATTTATGAAAAAATAAAACACCAACCAACGCTTCACTGGTACATCTATAAGATGCAAGAGTTATACTAAACTCGATTTCGACAAGTCTGAATTCCATTGGGATTATATCAGCTAATAAGATCGTCGGAAATTACTAGGCGAGTTTTACCATGTTCGGATTTTACAACCACTTGCACTTTCTATCGGTGAACGTTTTTAGCGTTTCACTTCAAATCAACAAATTTTGAGGAGAACGATGAACTCGCTCCAGCTGGCTGGTCGATATTAGCGAACAATTTTCATCGAACTTAATTCACCACGGTATTTTCGTTGGGAGAGCTACTTGATGGAGATGTTAGTGCCCATTCATCAGTGAAGATGTTTAACCCTCAACTGTGAGCGTGGTAATGAAGTAAGCTACTGCAGGATAGTCAAACAAAATCTATCTTGAACCAAACCACTTGACTCCCTGATAATTCCATTAGCAACACATCAACAGCATTACCTACCACCAAAAAGCGGAAGTCAATGTTTGAGACCTAAACATATATTTGCCCTCGTATGTGCCAATATTTGATTTCCTCGTGCCTTCCGAGTGCTCTACCAGAATCACGATCTCGGACGTTCTGCGACTATACTTCACTGAAAGCTGTCCACGTTTGTATTGCTTCGAACATAAAACCTCTGGAGCGTATTCGTGTCACTTCACCCATTATATAATCAGATAGCATACATCGAACCAGAGCCAACATTCATGTATTACGCACAACAATTAGGGCCACATAACCCACATAATTCGAAAGGCCCGTCATCCTAACTATTAGATACGAGTAGGTAGGTTAGTGGAATTGGCACTAAATGCATTAGTTTCTCGATGTACAACAATTATTGTTCCACTCAATCGTACCCAGTCACAATATATTGAAACTTAGAGTGAGGTAAATACATCCGGAAACCTGTTTCAACACTCAACCATTAATTCTGTTGAACAGAGTTGGTATCCGCCCAACAACTTGCTGACTGTGGTTTTCGTATTGGAATTGGTAGGTAGCTACAAGAAAGTTTGAACATCAAACATTGGTATTATCGAAAGTAATTTTTTCTGCCAGTCCATAGATTAGCAACACCAGTTTCACATTATCGTGATCAACACGTGGACACATTATTGTCGATGGTTAAAAGAGGAGCACAATCAATCGCCGAATCCTACCTACATGTACCTACCTCTGATTGATCGGTCTGTCTGATTTTTTGATATTGTTTTGTCCCCATGGTAACGCTTCCTCAAATCTAGTAGGTACTGAACTTTTACTGTCAACTTTGAAATCGAATATATTAATTTCTTCCTCTTTAGTTTTCATTTATTCTGCCCTTTTTATCTGAATTCCTAATCGTCGCGTTCAATGTGGAGCAAGGATCTGCAAAATGAATTTGAGAACTAAAGCAGTGCGATCGCGAAAAACTCTTCGTCAGACTGTAAAAGACTTGATTGATGCGAATAAAATGCAAAAAGCCAGATCCCCTTTTATTATTCTCGTACGGGATTGAACGACGAAACGATGGCGATCTCCGGAGGAGAAAGTGAACAGAAATCTGTTCCCACTGACGCGTATGCAAGTCAATACGAAATTTTGAACATTCAAATAGAAGAAATCGAATCTGGTAAGTTGAATACCTCAAACTCCTTACTCTACTACCAACATCGTTGATGTCGTTAGGGGGGGATCAAGTAATAAGACTTTCCTCATACAAAATAGGAACTTTTGATGGGGAACTCAAAGATGGTTACCTTTTTGGGGACAGTTTGAGTCGCTACATGAGGATGCAAAGATCTGCGATTCGAAATGTTTGAGATGCGAACTTGCGAGCATCCAGACCTCCAAATTGAAAGCATAGAAAATCCTCCAGACTATACTGAGATCGAACAGGGTCGAGTCCAACATTAATTACCAGACTAATTGCTTGGCGGGAACAAGTCCAATAACTCCCTCAGTGATTACGAATTACAATATTATTGCATCTAAACTCACAACTTTCGATCAAAGTGAGTATCTGTTGCATGAGTGATACGTGTGTTACAGTTTCTGGTTTTTACCGCCAAATAGATAGTGGAAGGCAGCACTAAAGTTTTTGATAGGCAAAAATTTTAGTGCTGCCCCCCAACTTTTTATACCACAATTAATTAATAAAAATCGATTTTAGGATTTTTTAAAATGTGAACGATGAGAAAGAGAGGAGTCTAACGATTCCAAATCATATTTTTAAAATTAGAAAACTATGGTTTGAGGTGGAGAAATCTTGTTTTGAAAATGGGGGGGAAGGACTAAAGTACACACACATTTTCTACATTGAGAGTAGTATTTATAGTTTACACTATAGTTTGTAAGTTAAGCTAGTCAAGTTGTGCGTTGAAATGCTACGTACTATGTACTTACTAACAAGTCTTCGGTATACTTTACAAATCCATATCAAGGTGTTAATTACTTGTGGAATACTAAGTTGAGATGGATCAATAAGCACAGGAAGAGGAAAATAACTTCTTCGCCCTGAATTTGAGGCAGGTACATCCAAAGTGTTATGAATTACGAAATACCAACGTTCGTATAATAGAACATGAGATATCAAGTCAACTTGTCATCAAACGAATTGAAATTAAGACAAAGCAATTTCCTGCGTGCTGCAAAAACGATCTTGCCAAATGTTATCATCGGTGTTACCCGGTTACACAATATTCAGTGCAGACGCAGAAATAATTCTGAGTCGCTAATAGTTCTCGGAGTTCTTCGCGTTATACCCCGTTACGTCAGTACGAGGGGATGCACAGACGTCCTTGGAGGAGGGTATGAAGGAATCACTTTCATGTGGGTGGGTAGGAGGTTGGGCATTTCTTCCCTGTGGAAGACCAGGGGTAAAGGGGGGGGGGGGGGGGAGTGTGGAGGGACTTTGGCAATGAATGAAGATGCTCCCGTGTAAACCCCCACCCTCGGCGACGTCCCACCCCCGTTTGCGCGCTAAGTCTTCTGCTATTATAAATACCTAAGACCCCTACTGAGGAAACTGCACATCTTCGCATCATGATCCTTACGACAGTGAGTCTCATCCAACCAAATCGTTATACCTTTTTGGTGATAGATAATCCTTTGCCTTTATCTTTAAAAAAATATTTAACCCTGGCATTTCCTAGTACCTAGATATAGACAGCATAGCGTTTGACCAACTTCACACAGAAACTAGAGAACATATCCGTTTTTTCATCAACCCTGTAATTACACCAAATAGTTTGAGCCAAACAATGATATTGCCAGAACTTAATTTTCTAAGCATGTAAATTCAACTAAACTGCATAAATCTTGCTAACTCTACTCGATGCTAAATTTTGTATGAAAAACGTAAACATTTTAAACATTTTATTTCACATTTTAAACATTATAACAAATGATTTTAAGAAAATTATACGCTTATCAACCCTTTTTAGCCTTTTTTTTTTTTTTTTTTTTTTTTCCCAAAAATATACTGAAAACCCTATTCCACGTTAATAGGTTTCTGTTGTGAATTGAGAATACTTAGTATGAACGCTTTGGATAAGTTCTTCGCCATTATGGAGTTGAACACATCTCACTTGAAGACGATAAACTCCCTTACGAACCAGTTAATCTAATTTATTTAATTTATTATAGTAAATATTTAGTAGGTATTAATATAAGGTAGGTACCCCATACTACTCATCTTCTACATTCTTAGTCAATTACTGTACTGTGTACTGTACTGTGACTCGTGAATTTAAACTAATTATTGTCAATCAAATTTAGAAATCACTTTTATCATTATTGATGAATACTAAATTTTTATAACCTTACGTTGCACGTGGGTTAAGTTCAAATTTTCTCAAATTCCTTAGAATTTTTCTTATTACATTTAAGTGAGGGTACCGTGGAACAGTCAAACTACCACTACGGAGGTATTTTTAGCCCTAATATTTATTGACGAAATTAGCTGGAATGAGTAATTTATACAATTCCAACCACTAATACTCAGCTGTAAACCTACTTTGTTTCCTTGCTTACATCATCAAACATCTTTATCGTATATTTTAGGGATTTGATATATTATCTTCATTAGAGGAATGTTCGACATTTTCATTTATTCATTTCCTTATTAGTGTTCATTTTGTTAACATTTTATAGAGTATTAATTTTGAAAAATTTGTCATTGCCGAGATTGGGGAGGTTTTCTGAGAGAAGCTTCCCGGTGTGCCAACTTAAATCTACACGTATTCCTACATACTTTAAACAACTACTCACTATTCATTACTTGTTTGAGTAGACTATCCTTTTAGCTCCCTTTAAATTCTCCTCCCCAACAGATTCCGAGTCTCTTGGAATCTGGACATAACTAAAATAAACTTTGCAAATGATTACACAAAAGCATGTATCTCGTAAATACCACTACTCACATTCGTCCTGATCAAGCAAATCTAGAAATAAATACCCCTTGTAGATTGCGGAGAAATGCTCAGGAGAACGAGCGACGCACGATAGGCCGTATTGCGATTTTGGCAGGACAATATTATTTTTTGCTTCTAGCTTATAGGAAATTTCACGCTGATTCCGAATGTACCCCATGTTCCTATACCTAAAATGGCTCCTTAACACGTTTAATTCGGAAAAACCACGTTTTTCAACATACTTTTCAACTTGTGTCCTACACATGACATTCAAAACAATTCTCGCTCTATGAAAAAGTTATAGAACATAACTCTCCAAAATCTGCAACTTTAGTGGAAGTAGAGCCACGCTATTAGCAGCGGACGGTTACAAAAGGTCTCCATATTAAAATGATTGACCCGGACAAAAAACTCGACAGAAGAAACGGAAATATTTTGAACCCGATTACCAACACTTTTTTTATAGCTACACTCCAGCATACTTGAAAATTATTACCAAGGTAACACACAACACTTAAACCAATTTCCATGATTTTGAATTGATTTCATTATCTCCTGACGAAGGAAACAAACAGTTTCTGAAAGCTCGAGAATTAAAAGTGTTCACCATCATTCGTTAAGCCCTTAAAAATAATCCTTAATAGAAAATAACAGTCGGCGTTGATTGACCGCCAGAAATTTTTAAATTGATTGATTCATAACAATGTAATTGAATGCTTACGTTTGTAGTACTCTGGAAATATCAGTTAAAGGCGAAATAAGGATAATATTTTATATTTAATAGGGCATCTTATTGAAATAATGTTGTAGCAAATCCAATTCTACGTCTAGTGCGCACAATTTGATTTACCGATGCTTCCCTTGTGAACTGCCGGGCTACAATACCACTGATTATACAGCCAGTCGAACTACACAATACCCGAACTTTCTGCGGATAAAACAATAAACAGAGTAGGGGCAGTACGAGAACGGTTTATTTCTCTTTTGAATCTACCAGCGAATTTTATTTTTTCATTTTTTTTTTTTTAAATCCCAAATAGCAACTATATCCTGTTTTTCCACTTACCTTGAGTGGCAGAATCCATAGCGAAAGTCTGAGATGAGTCGATATACACTCCTCATCAGACATCCAGTTTATGAAATTAAAAATAGGAAAAACAAGCCATTTGGCTGATTCTAGTCTCGACATGCGTTGTAGAGTAAACATTAAAACTCACCGTTTCAGGGTCGTTTCCCAACAAAGCCTCTTTGAAATCCAGTTATTAAATCCTCACTACAACAACTTTCAAAACTCGACTTTTTTCACGCTGAATGTCCATTCTACCCCATTGTGCTACGTTTAGGGGACAGAGTTCGTTTCTTGGATTCATTTATTTATTTGTAATATGGGCATAGCCCAATACAACGTTGATAAATATTTAAAAATACAATTGGTGAGGAGTTAAGAAAAATGAATGAAAATATCTTCATGTACTTACGAACAATTTATGGATACCTGGTTTGGATTGTACCTAAATTCTGTGAAATTCTAACCAACGAATTTGGAATGGGTTTTTTTTTTTAAGTGATTGCCACGTAATCAGCCAAAATAAAAAAATAAGACCTCAGTAAACCTCACGAAATTTCCGTTGAAAAATTGAATTGCTTACTGAAATACATTATGTGCACGTGCATTTGTTAATTATCACATAATACACTTACGTTGTTAATATTGTGCAGGTTTCACTCCTCTCGACGGTGCTGGTGCTGGGCTCAGCAATCCCTCAGCAGTACAACCGACCCCAACCATTCGGAGCGTCCCCAGTTCGCCAGGCGGGTCCCCCCTTAGCTGCCGCCGCTCCCCTGGCAGCTGCCGCCCCCGGGCCACAGCTCGCCGCCGGAGTGAACCCCCTGGCCGCCGCCAGGACCCTCAGGCAGGAGCAGGACAACCAGTTCGACGGCACCTTCTCCTACGCGTGAGTAAATCAGAAAAAAATATTCTATAACTAGGGATCGGGTTTTTAAAAGGGAAAAAATGGTTTAAAAAGTTCCAGTCACGCACCACGATCGCATGAGCAAAAATTCTCCTAAATAATCGTATTGTTGATATGATGGTTGAATTGTTATGAAAATCGAGCTTTTTTAGTGCAAAGATATTGTTAAGTATTATTTTTATGGTAATAAACGTATTCTAAATCAAAACGTATCTGTTGTTCAAAAAGAGATTTTGCATTTGTAGTTTTTTTTCAGTTTTCATCGATTTTAGCGAATTTTCGTTGAAAATGAAGCTAGATTGCAATAGCTCGGAAAATATTAAAATAAAAATTTTCGAAAAATGCGTTCATTGAAATCCGTTTTGAGGCATTCTGAAACGAATCCTAGAGTTTAACGCATATATATATTTTATATATTCATGTGTCATTCCAGACGTTAACTGTCCTTAGGATTGAGATAAAAATTCCTTTCTTGCGCCAAAAAATCAAGCTTCCCTAACGAAAGCCAGCACTTTTTGAGCACATGAATTTGGTCACATTTCAAAAAATGTACTAAACAAATCACAAAAAATGGCAAAAAAACGGCTAAAAATCGTTAAATTTGTATTTGTTTTAGCAGAATATTGCTCAAATAAAGTTTATTACCTATAAAACAGAACATTTAAAAATTTATGTACAAAATTATGCTGAAAAATGTACTTAAAAGTCATTAAAATATGCTAATAAATCGATAAAAACTGCAAAAAAAGCTAAAAATTCAAAACCTCTATTTGAATAGGAGATCATTATTTAGAATACGTTTTTCCCCATAAAATTAATAGTTAACAATTTCCTTGCACTCAAAAAGCTCAAATTTCAAAACAATTTAACATTAGGTATACAATACGATAATTTACGAAAATTCGCTCATACGATCATGCTGCATGACTGGAACTTTTTTTTAGCAAATTTTAATGAAATTCAAGTACATTTTTCAGCATACTTTTGAAATTTGCCATTAATTATTATTAATCTTCCGGTACCTACGTAGTATAGGTACCTATAAGAAAATACTTTTGAAAAAATGTACAAAAAATTTACCATTCTGCTCTTGAGTTTTATTTTTTTCTCCAACATTACAAAAAAAATTAATTTGATATTTTAAATTAAGTGTAAGCAAATTTTGTTTAATATCAAGACATTGATAGTTATGGATATATTTTTAAATTTAATTATGAGAAATAAACTCCTTGAAGAAGCCCTGGTTCCAGGAGGGAAAAATTAAACTCTAGGTGAGAAAGACCAATTCTTTGTAAATTTTTTCAAAATATTTAAACTGTCCGATAAAATAAATGGTGCGTTCTACAACTAAGATACAACTCGTGACTTACTTGAGATACGTTTATTACATCGAGCATGATTATAAAATTCGCAAAATAGAATGCATTCAATTGTTCTCGATTAGGTTTTCAAATTTCCTGATGTTAAAAAACCCTCCTAGGATTCGTGAAAATACTGAAAATAATGTAAGTTGAATGGGCTGGTTCTAGGAATGTGCAACGTACAATACAGCTGGTCGTCTCCAATGTAGGGTAATTTACTAATACGGTAACAACTACGAGACTTTGAAAGGTTTACCAAGTAGATTATAAGGATAAGGTTCAACTACATGAAGGAACTTTCCTATATACTGCGTGCAATTACCAAGTCAATATTACTTAGCACATTGGCAGAAACGCTTTTCTCAGGGGCTTCGTGACCTGAACTAAAGTTCACGAGAAGGTCGATCCCGTGACGAACAGGCGACGGCCATCTCGAGGAACGGTTATCACCAGCGAAGCTACCAAATATAGCGCGCATTTAGCATTCAACACGGAGGCTGTAGACCACTTGAATCGAGGCAAGCCAAGACATTCCCCAGCATACTGCACGTAATACGTGGAACTGAAGCGGGGTCATTCACTTCGCATCTTCCCACGTTTTTAGGAAGTCCATTTGAAGCTAGGCTTCGCTTCGGTACTGAACCTATTGGAATTGATCCAGGAGGGTGTGGGACAACTCAGGCTTGGGAGGGAAATAACCGATTGATATTCCTCTTAAGACCATTTCAAGACCGAATCCGTGATAAACCCATAGGTATACGTGGGTGTGTCAAATTCTGTCGACGCTGGCCGGGCCACAATTCTCTTCTTTCTTTTTTTCGATCCTAATTTTGGTCTAGCTGCGCAAAAAACATCGGAAATTTTGAATTTCATAATGGAAGGAAAATCCAAAAAACGTGTTTTTTCGACAAATTTTGTCGAAGCTAAGGCTGTAATAATTCTCAACCAATTTTCGTCAACCTCTTTTTTTTTTTTTTTTTTTTTTTTTTTTTTTTTTTTCATCCCAATTTTAGTCTAGTTGTGTAAAAAAACCTTGGGAATTCGGGTTTGTTGACAGGATGAGAGTGGAGAGGTAATTACGTTGCCATCAAGCGCTGCCCAAGCTATAATTTTCTTCCGATTTTCTTCCGATTCAGTCTAGTTTGATAACATATGTCAGGATTTTCTAATTTCATTATGGAAGGGGGTGAATGGTGGGGGTAATAGTGATAATTCACTATTCTCATCTCCTATTTTCGTAAGGTCCAGATTTCAGTCCAGTCCAGTTCAGTTATGCAATAAATCTTGGAAGTTTCAAATTTACTGTCGGTGGTGGAAACTTTTTTAGTTCGATTATTTACTATTCCGTTCGAAGAATTAGATTTCTATGAGAAACCATTCTCAGTCATTTACAATTTCATAGTGATAGGGAAGGGACATTACCGATGTATCTTGATATTTTTTTGTAAATGCAGTTCTGCATGAAAATTACGACCTATTTACTATCCTCACAAACGTCCTTACCCATACGTTTTGGAATCCACCTACCATCTACCCAACACCACAGCTGACAAGAAGCACTTGTCATAACCTCTGACTGAACTACTGATTCCGCTAACCAGAAGCCTCAAGCAGTAGTTGATGTGGGTTAACATTTAGTGGGAACACTTAGCTCAAAAATTGTAGGCAAGAAACCGCCGTTTGACGACCAATTTTCTCATCCTTGGAAATCGAACGGCTGTACCCCGGAAACTATTCGTCCAACGAGGAAACTCATGAAGACCCAAATAGTAGGAAGTTGGATTCAACATAACTTTTGGGTTGGCCAAAATCCTCACAAAAACCTATTGTTTAGGGGTTATAGGCAGAAAAAACTGAAAATGGTGAGGCGTTGGTGCCACATTTACGGCGCCAAAACTGTATTGCACATTTTGTACTTATAAGGAGCCTACCTTCCAAATCGCACGTCGATAGGTCAATCGGGAAGCATCGCTTCAAAAGCAAACTGTCAGAAAACAGACAAGTGCTAATGAAGTCAAAGGACCTCTCGCGCGTTTGGCAACGAGAGTTGTAGTGCCCGTGAAACATGAACGTGTAACAAACAACCTTTGCAGGTTTGGACGACAATGAATCCAAAAATAGCTAACTAGTTTTTTAACTTCTATTTTGCGAGACATAGCAATTGTCTTGGTTTATATCCCTTAAATTACAAGTTAACTAAGCCTGATCACAACAATTTGAAAATTTTCTATTTCGAATTAATTCATCTACCCCAAACGACAGCCCATAAGGAATATACAAGTCAATTTATGAGAGTTTCAAAATAACTATGTACCTAGGCCATTTTGAACATTATAAATCAACATAAAAGCTTTTGTTTCGAACACTAACATTTGTATAACTCTGAAATTCTACAAAACATTAAATAATATTACCTACCTGCCAGGTGTATTATCCAACTCACGGTTAACCGTCCAACGGTGAACTAATCGTATTTGTTGTATTTAGCTCCTCCTTCTAAAAAGTCGTAACATTTATAACATACAACATTAAATTGAGTAAAAATTATAGAACAGAGAACTGAAAGGAAAGGAAATTCCTTATTGAAATAATACGTTTTGAATTCCAACCCAACCCACAAATACTCGTACTATTTATTGTGAACAAATCTGGGTCAAGAGAATGAATAGTCATTGATATAATTATTTAGAATGGAAAATTAATTTTTAAATCAATCAATCTTTATTCTCAAATCTGTATACGGTAATTGTAACCAAAACAAAGTCAAGCGAAGTCAAAGTTTCCGATGGATCTTATTACCGTTGTTAATTCGATACTTTAACTACCCAATGATTTATCCATTATTCCCGTGATCAATAAATTTACCGCCTCTTTGTCGTCAGCCAGTTGCAGTATTGAAGCGGAATACAATGAAAATTGATTATGGTGGGAACAACAAAGCGTTGCCCAACAATGGCGCCAACCCACCTGCATAAAGAGTTAAACAGTTTTAATTGCTCGATTGTAAACACAGACAAGGACTTGCACCGTCTTCGAATCACAAGTCAAATTGATTGCCTACCTCATGTCTCCCCAATTAGGAACAAACTACGAAATTATACACACTGCGCGTCTGCGTTACGGCCCTCGTCATAATATTTTAATCCGACAGTTTCTTGAGCTTCAAGGACGGTCGAAAGGAGAAGCTATTTCCCCATAAATCCAAAACCAGCCAGCCGTTAAAACGCGCCATTGAAAAGATGTCAAGCTCTCTCGAGAAAAAAATAACAAATTAAGTTGCATAACTTCGAGAAAGATGCGTGTTTTGTTTTGTTTTTCATACATAATTTGCAATGTGTATGAAGGATTCATCCACATCCACAGCTTCTCATTTTTAACAATTTAACTCCATAGGGGTAGGTCTACCTTACCAGTCAAGCTAATACTCACTAAATCTGTTGCTGTTTTTGAAACAGATACTTAATTTATAAGTTCTCGTACGACTATAATGTACAGGTACCTAACAATTAATACATGTGCTATGACATCTGTGTACAAAAAGCCTTACTTTGATCAACCTTCGGTTTTGGGAAAATTTTGCTCAGGTGATGGAACCATGTTGGGTTATTGAATACACTGTGCATATATAACTACATTGCATATAATTCTTAAATTAAAACCGATCTTTGAACCAAAACTAACAAATTTTTCTACCATTTCATACATAGATATGATACATCTTACAGATTCACGAAATGGCCCAAAGTCTCGTATTGTGATTATGATAGTCATCTATAGAACAGAATAGAATATCTATTGATGGTATGGGCTTTTGGCCCTTACACAAGTCGTCATTGTGTATGTAGGTACATACTCGTAATACGTACATTAAGTAAATCAATATAAATAAGGAACAGTTCTATCAAACGTAACATCAAAAAGTAATGTTGAAAATTTCGTCAATATTATGAGTTTCCTAGCAAGGACCTCCTCACTGTCGCCCAAAAGTCTACTGAGTAGCGTCCGCACAGCAGTGGGGAGATGGTTAGGTTATAACGCTTTGCTTCCATAAACTTAACATTTCCTATTTGAGCAGCAGTGAGGTAGCAACGCTCGGCCTGCAGATTGCACCCACTCTGGTTTCATAAACATATTTGGCTTCATCTGACGAGGAGCAGGTCATGTTATCATTAGTAAAACTGAGAATTCCGGGATGTAAATGCCATAGATTGTGGGGATTCAATATCTTTTGAAAAAAGAGAAGGTCAAGATGTCATGTATATACTTTTGTTGTTTGCCTTGTCTCGTTCGATGTTCAATGTTGAATTGGGCTGAATGACCACATCAGTCTTGCGAAAATGAGCTTTTTTTAATTTATATGCGATATTTTGGCGGTGCGGATGGACGCCATCAGCCATAGAAATCGCTATAGAGATGGAGTGATACGAATTACGATTATCATCACCCAGGGCTGTCCTTGTGATATATGAGGTGAATCATCTGTGCTCTGGTGGGTGGAATTTTCTGTTAAACTATTGAAAGATAGGATGTAGATGAATAACAAGATTTAGGGAGCAAATACACTTACTTATTGGCTTTTTGCAAGCCTGGTGTGGTTATTCAGTATATTTCAACATGGTCATCTATATTTGAAGATGTACATACACCTTGAATGTCTCAAATTAATGGCATTAGTATATATGTTCATTAAATACATTACTACATCATACAGTATTGCAAATGAACCCATAACCATGTTAGCTACTATCCTGTACGATGCGGAGCTAGTGATAGACTAAATATTTTTCGTCACCTACCTAAGTGTAGGTACGACACAACTTGGTGAGCTGAAAATTCTTCATAATTAAATACTAACATTATTTTATAAATCTTGTTGTTTTGTTAAACTAATGAGCGTATTTTGATTTCACTAATAACTAGTTTGGTATATGAACTTATTACAGGTTTGAGACTGACAACGGCATCCAGCAAAGCGCTCAAGGGAGCGTGAAAAACGCCGGGACTGAACAGGAGGCTCAAGTGGTCCAAGGATCTTACTCATACACGTCGCCCGAAGGACAGGTAAAGGAAACTATAGACTGCTTTTCCATAAAAGAAAAGAAACAGTTGAACGCATTAATGACAACTTATGCCAATAATATTACAATAATATTGCAACTAGAGTAGCTTAGAATGCAACATTGTACCTAGGCACTTGATCTATTACATATTACAGATAAATATGTTTCTTCTATATGTACCTATGCCGATACTTAACTCTAATTTGAATGTTTGGTGAAACAACTAGGTAGTTAGAATTTGCTTCAATCCAGAGTAGGTCTGGACCTAGTTAAGGGGAATAAAAGACGTTCAGTGCAGTACCTATCTAACAACTTATCATTATTCATTCCTTTGTAATGAAGTTTTACTATGTACGATTCCAACAAGTTTTGTTGTTCTATTAGGTCACTGGCTATCTATTTCGTTGACTTATTGAGGGAATAATAAAGGACTAGGTATAGGCGTTTATGAGATAACTTGACTGCGCCAAATGGTGACTGTAAAATAATATGATAAGTCTGATAATAGAGCGAATATGAAGGAAAAAGTGATTTTTTCTGAGGTGATTTAAGGTGATTTCATTTATCGTTTAGGCGCCAAAAAATGCTTCAATCAGTTAATAGTGCATCTTTGTGGATAGTAAATTTTCCAACAAATCTATTCATATATATATAACAAAGTAAATTTATTTGTATTTAAAGTGGTCAAATAATGAGTTTTTGTAGAAGGGTATAACTTCGTGATGCGCCGGGAAGTAAACCTTCCGTCCCCCTTAAATAAACGAGATAAATACAAAAATATATTTTTAAAAAGTCATTAGCTTAAATCTAATAAATAACTATACCAAACAAATGAGGGTACCAAGCGTTCTAATATTCGACTTGACATTGTACAGGTAATCACCATCACGTACATCGCTGACGAGGAAGGATTCAAAGCTCAAGGAGACGCCATCCCGACCGCACCCCCAGTCCCAGAGGCCATCGCCAGAGCGTTGGAGTACATCAGGTCTCTCCCTCCAGACCCAAGCCAGAAACTGTAAACTTTTCTCGACTGAAAACTCTTTCCATGACCCACAACGGCGAGATTATCCGAACAACCACCTCCACCTCTCCTCAACACTACCTATGTCGAACGCACACGAATCGAATGATGGATCTCAAGTCGCCAGAACCTTGAGATAACGCGATATCCTTCAGTGGTGAAATACGATACCTCGAGTCATTTTCATTTACTGTATTATCACTGACAGTAATATAGTACATAACACTATTTTGTAAATTACTCGTAAATATATAATGTCTTACGAATAGTAATATTTCTATTCCGTTTTTATGCAACCCTGAATTAATCAAGTAGATACCTACAGCTGCAAAACCTACGTACCCATTTTGTCACACCAGCTCTAATCATTAGCTAATTTTCGTGAAAAATGAGGTATTCTGAAACGAGTCCTGGAGTCCTTTTATATACCCCCATGCGCCCATGTATATTAATTGCTATACAATTCTTAGGCCGACCCCCAATAATTTTTTTTGTAACGTCCCAATTTTTTTGTAACGTCCGTGACGCGAAGCGCGAGTTCGTGGGTTCGAATCCCAGCCAGGCTTGAAAATTTTTTTATATCCAAATTTTTTTATATCAATTTTTTTCGCATCGTGGGTTTGAATCCCAGCCAGGCTTGAACATTTTTTTATATAGGTACAAATTTTTCAGTCTAAGAATTGCATAGCAAATTATCCTCGTTTTCTGCGCAGTAGAAAAGAGAAAAGATCCGGCGAGGCGCGAAGCGCCGAGTATATGCGGAAGTTTCATTCCCCTAACAACGGCTGGGTTGTACGTGCGATTGTGACACAATCTATAGCAACTACTCAACTACTCGGATGTACGTGATCACGAGTATATATATATATATATATATATATATATATATATATATATATATATATTAATTAGTGGAATTAGTTTTTAGACCAAAAAATCAAGCATTCCAAAAGAAAGGATGAGTTTATTGGGAAGCACTTTTTGAACACTTTGAACACAATAAATTAGACAAATTTCAAAAATATGCTGAAGAACCACTAAAAATGGCAAAACACAACAAACAATTGTTACATTTACATATATTTTTTATCAGAATACAACTCAAATACTTATGCAATGTATACTATACAAATACTTATTGCCGTGAACATATTTTCTATGCTTGCAGACAGACTGACTGAGGAATTACTCAAAGCAGGAAACATAGGGCAGCTTACATCCTGGCCGTCAGACCGCATCCCTGGAGACTCGCGTCCCTTCCGAGCGAGAATGAGTAGGAGGTCCCCGGGGCATATATTTACTCAAAAACGGGGACCTGGGAACACAATTCGCGCTTGGACCACTCCTCCACTTCTCCTCAAATCCTCTTTTACTAAACATAGGCTCTGGCCTCAAACCTGGCCATGCACTCCCCTTCCGACTAGCATAAAACTAGTAAAAATACCATAAATATCAAAAGTACAAATCTACTTTGTATCTAGCAAAATGCTCTAAATACAAGCTCTGTAAAATTATTCATAAGATCTTTTGTATAAAATTCACTGACATAATATATAAGTATCCAATATTCGTCAAATAAGAGTGGTTTCCTCTTTCAACCTGGTAAATTTTAGCTATTACATTAAACTAGGATTTCCATAGGATAGGTTGTACAAATTTTACTAAACAACCTGAGAATATTCCGTAGGTAAGGCTCTGCTTGATTACTCCAACCCGCGAGCATATTTATCGGAAATTACTCAGAATAGGTTAGGCTCTGGTTGAGTTCACTCGCGAGCACGTTGTTCAATAGGTAACCAAATTTTATAACTAAACAGTTACCATGAAAAACTTATATGATTTTCACTTTAAATTTTCATACAAGCCAAGTCTTTCCCCCAGGTTAAGCTCTGCCCGGGTACACCAACTCGCGAGCATGTTTCTGGAAGGACTAGTAGGTAGTCTCGAATATCAGCATACCAGAACAGATACAGGGTAAATTATCAAAAATTTGATAGGTTAGGAAGTGAAGGGTGTTACGAGCGTCGTAACAATTATGAAATAATAAGTATAAACTACAACATTCGAAAATTTGTAGGTACCCAAAATAATGCTGAAAGCAGTGCTTATTTCATTGCTGTGCGCTGAAATATTCAATAAACCGGGAAAAACCTAAAATCAAACATTTTTCTTTAAATAGCACAATATTATTTAGAATTAAATTTTTGTCCTAAAATTAATATTAAACAATTTCCTTGCACGCTATGAGCTGAAATTTCACAACAATAGGCATGATTCAAGGATTGTTCCTGTAAAGTTTGGTGCAAATCCGTTCAAAGGGCTCTGACCCAGAGGGCATAAAAGGGTGCAGTGTCAGGTTTTAGAAATTTACTAGCGTTCCCCCCGCGCGCGTTGCTGCGCCCAAATTAAATTTGTTTATTGATCGTAATTTTTAAACTGTTATTAAGAGGTGATTTGATGGACGGAAGCTTAGCCTTTGGTTTCTGCCTTTGGTGTCGACAATGACCCTCGATTCGTTGTCATTTTATGCAGACGTTCAATAGTATCCTCCTCCTCCCTTCTCCTCCTCCCTCCTCCTCCTCCTCCTCCCTCCCCCTCATCCTCCTCCCCTCCTCCTCCTCCTCCCCTCCCTCCTCCTCCCTCCTCCCCTCCCTCTCCTCCTCCTCCTCCCTCCTCCTCCTCCCTCCTCCTCCTCCCTCATCCTCCTCCCTCCTCCTCCTCCTCCTCCCTCATCCTCCTCCTCATCCTTTGGCCTCACCCTCGGCCTCACTCTGCCTTCGGTCTTGGCTTGGGTAGTTGAATAAATTTCTAAAACCTGACACTGCACCCTTTTATGCCCTCTGGGTCAGAGCCCTTTGAACGGATTTGCACCAAACTTTACAGGAACAATCCTTGAATCATGCCTAATAATACCTGAAAGTTTCATTACAATCTGTCGAGCGGTTTCGGAGTCTATAGGCAACATACATACATACATACATCCTCTTTTATAGATATAGATTGTTTACAAAATTAACTACCCAAGCCAAGACCGAAGGCAGAGTGAGGAGGAGGAGGAGGAGGGAGGGAGGAGGAGGAGTGAGGGAGGAGGAGGAGGAGGAGTGAGGTAGGAGGAGGATGAGGAGGAGGAGAAGAAGGAGGGAAGAGGATGAGGAGGAGGAGGGATTATGTCTAATTATTTACTTATTTTTTAAATATGTTTTTCGGGTTCTACGCATCATGAAACAAAGCAACGAATTCGGTATGTTGAAAAATGATTTTAATTATTAGCATAAATGTAAAACGATAATCACTAAAATTCGATCACATCATCAAGCTTCATGAATTTGAGGCCTCCTTGCATTAATTCTAGTCATTTTAGTGCTTAAATCACAATAACGATAATTGAAGAAAATCAATTAAATTTGATGAAAATAAAATGATACAAAGAAATACCTAAGCACCTACAAGTGAGGTTGTTGAAGCCGGTATTTCACAGCAATAATATGTGGCAACGTGTTAGCCCTTGTATTGGTCGTGCTTTCTCTCTTATCAATTAGTTTGGCAGTAAATTTGGTGTAAAAGAACGTGCTTCAGTAAATTATCAATGAAAATAAAGATATTTCAATGGCTATGAAAAATATTTTTTAATTTTCCCAAATTTGCCTTTATTGCCTCTTTTAGCTATTCTGAAGCAATTCCTGGAGATTTACACTTATTCATATTAATGTTATATACGCCATATACGATATATACGATTATATACAATTACAAGATAATGTAATACTAATGTTAAGTATATACTAACTGCTCCAAATTCGAGAACTGCGCATAAAAAAATGCAATATACTATGTAATTGTAGGTATATTTTCTATTTGTTGCAGAAAATGAAGATGAAAAACGCTTGCATACGAGTCTGCAACACATTGGGACATTTTATGTCTTTAGTTGAAGACAAGTATGTGTTGCAGACTCGTATGCAAGCTCTAAGAGCCACTCAGCTGATCCGGACCCTGGGCATCGTCACATAAATGTGCTAAAGAGACTACATACGAAATTACAGCTTCCTAGAGTGTAAAACATAAAAATTAGCTTTAAGAGCCACTCATCTGATCCGGACCCTGGGCATCGTCAAGTAAAGTCCTAAAGAGGCTACATGCGAAATTACAGCTTCCTAGAGTGTAAAGTATAGAAATTACCTATTATGCTAGATTTTCATCAGGATCACAGTGATATAATTAGTTTTCCTGAAAAATTGGAGGTTTAGTAGCCAGGAGGTGGCTACTGCTGGTCCCTAACAGTGGCTACTAATAAAGATTTTGGTGGCTACTACCAGTTCTTGAAAACCTAGCGAATTTCTGTAGTAGCCATGACGTGGCCACTACTGAGTTATCGTTTTTTTAAAATACAAATTCAGCATAAAAATAAGCTAGATTATCATCAGTATCACAGTGATATAATTAGTTTTCCTGAAAAATTAGTATTTCCAGTAGTAGCCAGAGGGTGGCAACTACTGGTCCCTTACAGTGGCTTCTACTAAAGATTTTGGTGGCTACTACTAGCGACAGATCTTGGTTTCCTTTTCTTCGATTTTCGTAAAACTAATCAACTATTAAAATGATTTAGCCATCACTTCACAAATCAAACCGTTCTCGCAATATTTGGATCACCTCCTATGAATCAAATCATCGAAACACCAGCTCAATGAAATCATCAGAAATTAACAAGCGACGGCAATCATGTTCACAATATCAATTATTGAGAATGATCACCTGAGTGTACACAATTATTCAATTAACTTTGCTCATAACTCAGCTTGTTGGCCACGCACTTCGCAGTAGTTAACATAATATGGTTGGATAAATCGAGAGCTTTCGAACGAATGGTCAACGAATTTTGTGAGATGAAAAACGACGAAGTACCATTTCCCTAGCAACGACTCGGTTGTAAGTGGAAATCATCAAAATATTTTCGTGAGCAATTTTCCGTGACGTTTTTTTAGTTTATGTGCCATGGCAAAGACATAAAATGTCAAAAGTTGTTTGCACAATAACCAATATCTGTACAAGTCTATACATGGTCTATATTCTTGATAGGTAACCCAAAAGAACGTTCAGACTAGGTAATCCAATTTCATTCGTCCGAACATCAGATCATCAGTTCGTTCGGGGATGACCAAATTATTCCATTTAACCACCCCCTCCGCCCATCCCTTTTTTTTTTTCTTAACACAAACACCTCCCTATGGTAGAGGCTAATGAAAATTTTAATAGCCTGTGATTGATGTTGACGTAATCTAAACTTATTCGCCCAATCAGATCCCCAGTTTGTTCAGTGATGTCAAAGATACCCCTTTCCAAACCCCCTCCACCAAAAACACCCCTATGGGTCGGAGTTGAAGATTTCTAAGTAGGCTGTGAATTTTTAGTGTTATCCAAACATATTTTATCAATAAGGTCCTCAGTTTATTCAGTGATGCTCAAAATACCCCCAATTCCACCCCTCCCATCCCTCAAAACACCCCCTTTGGTTCAGATTTGAAAATTTTCATGTATCCTGTGATTTGGGTTATTGTAATTCAAAAATATTTTATCAATCAAGTCCCCAGTTTAATCAGTGATGTCCATGATAAGCCCCCCCCCCCCCCACCTTCCCCGAAACACCCCCTATGGGTTAGATTAGAAAACTTGAAGTAATCTGCGATTCAAGTAAGAGTAGTTCAAACATTTCTTACCAATCAGCTCCTGTTTATTTAGTGATGTCCAAGATGATCCCATTGCACCCCCCCCCCCCCCCCCCAAACTCTAATGATCGGGTTTGAAATATCAAGTAGGTACCTAGTCTGCGATTCAAGTTGGAGTAACCCGAACACATTTCAACAATCGTTTCCAGTTTATTTACAGATGTCCATGATACCCCATTTCACCCCCTCCTCTCCCAAAACACCCCCTATGGGTCTGATTTGGAAAGTTTTAAGTAGCTTGTGGTTCAAGTTAGAGTAATCGAAACATATTCCCCCACTCAAATCTGCAGTTTGTTCAGTGATGACAAAGATACCCCATCCCCCCTCCCCCTTCCCTAAAACACCTCCTCTGGCTCAAGTTGTAAAAACTTCAAATAACCTATAATTTAAGTTGGACTGATACAGGAATATCCCCTCACTCATGTCGGTTGTCCAATGACCCCTGTAACCGTGAAAAGTGGACAGACAGACAGAGAAATATTGAGAAAATGGTACCAATCATCCACAAATAGCATGAAACGGAAAAGAAACGCAAAATTTCATGATTCTAATCAATGTATAGACGGACATACTTAAGATTTTATTAATATAGATAAGTGCCCAATAAAATATTGCAATTCAGGTTTCACCGTCGAGTTCAGCAATGAACAATCTTGTGGTGAAATCCACCCCCTCTTGTCAGCAGCCCTTTTCAGGGCTACCAAAAAGAGGTAGATACAACACAAAAATATTTACAAGACGTCGAATTATAACTCCGTCAAACAAAATATTTCACCAGAGAGAAAATACGAAATTCTCTCTCAAAAGTGAAATATTAAATAATAACACACAAGGCGACCTCCCTAAACATTTACTGGGCGAGAGAGATGCGACAAGCATCTCGAAACAAGTCGCCTTGAATGAGAAATCTCAAACAGGAAAACTCAAGGTCGTCCAGCCACCCCCGGGGACCCCGTCGCAGCGACGGACGTGGGGAAACCACCTCGAAAGAACAGCTCAGCTATCATACTCGCAGATACTGAGAAAACACTGCGCGAACCAATGAGATTACACAGTCGAATTTATGAAATTAAGCTGACCAACCAGGAGGCGGCCACCTCCCTATAAATACCCCGCTGGGAGCCCTCCGAAATTCATTCCACTCTCCGCTCTCGACGACGACACACTCTGAAGTACGAAGAATTCTACACGCTCTACGCTGACGAACCTTCTGCCTTACGAAGTCATCTCAAGAACGGCTTCCTACTGCTTTCTACAAGCCAGACCTCCTCTCCACGCAGATTTCGCATTGGCATCTACGAGTCCAGTGATTATTCATCCTGCTCATTGCCCAACGTAGTTCATCTGTCAGGACGCCACCCGGTACAGCTATCGATATTCTCTTTAGCTCGTACGCCCGAGGGACGTTCCGAGCCGTGTCGCCCGGGTTTCGTAGCATTAAGCTCGTAACCGACCGCTGTGGGCACGCCGGTAAATTACTCAGCTCCTCCGCTCTAATTTACCGTCTAAGGAAGCCTTTTTCAAGGCTACGAGGTAGGACCCTGACATCCGAGCATTGGAAAGACGCTCTGTCAAGCGAGTCCACCTCCAAAACCCTCTATTTTTCACACATAGAGGCATCGAAACGAGCTAAAACTCGATCATTTCGATGGAACGTCGGCCTTCCTACTTCCCCTTGCAAGGGGAGGTGGACGACGGCGAAGCCGGGCCGAGTAGCCCACGTAGTGCTCCCTACCGGCCACACGGCGAATCCGCTGAACCCAGCGACAGCGCAAGGCGCGACCCTCACGTCCGGATCGCCTTCTCGCCCGACGTATTCGTTCGAGAAACGTTCGAACAAGCCTCGCCTATACAAAAGATCGAGGAAACCTTTCAGACTCGCTCTGAAGCCGATCATTACGATTCGACCAAGCTGTCCGAATACCCACGATATTCGACGCAGGCTTACCCGGCCGATCCGAGTGTCAAATACACTCCAAATGTACAAAAAGCGAACGATACTTTTCAGTACCTCAACCAAGCTCAATATATTCCCCTTTCAGATGTAAATCTAAGGCCGGAACATTACAAAACGGCTCAGTACCAAACTGATCGAACCCAGCACTTGCTACGCGAGCCCAGCGCTCCACGCGGCTGCGACACGAACTATCTCCCCTTTCAGTCCGCCAAACCAGTTGACCTTGGCGGATCCACCCACATTCCTCGCGGGAATGACCTGGGGACCAACCCGCATAACCGGGATATAAATGTCCGACTTGGCCTACCTACGCCAAGTAAAACATATCTAAATCCACTACAAATGGTGACCCCGCCTTTGAACAGGCTCAACACGGAGCATTTCGTTCCCTCTTATGAAGCTAGTGGATTTCAGGGAACCACTGCGGGCGTGCGACCCCCGCCGGGCCTCTACGCCCCACATCTCACGCAACATCCCTCTACACAAGGTGGCTTTCAAGCACTTTTAGAGGAAATGGGAGATTATCAAAAACCAATCTTCCAAAAGAAGAATATCGATCGTGCACTCGCCGAGTTCGATCAATACTGCGTGCGAAAACACCTGAGAACGCAAAACGAATGCTTCTCAGCTATATACAAGTGGGTACCAGAAGAAATGAGGGAAGCTATCGACTCAGCTTACCTCACGGCACCCCACGCACCTTACGAAGAGGCCAAACAGCGCCTCCAGCGAGAATATGGGTTGTCCTTACAAGACAGGCTCCTCGCACTCGAGGACCCCGCATCTCTCGCCAAAAAACCCAGCACCAAGTACCACGAAATGTACTCGAAAGCTGTTGGGTACTTTTCGGAAGCTCTGATCACTCAAAAGTGGATCGAGACTCTCCCTATCGAAGCACGAGGTATGGTCGCAGCTCAGACTACCACGACCTCCCGGCTCGACCTAGCTGATACGCTACACGCGTACAGAACAGAGAATACTTCTCTGAACATTCGAGGAGTAGAATCTACTCCGAAACCCATAAATACTGGTTTCAAAAAGGCCCTCTCGAAACAAGCTGAGTTCAAACCTCAACCAGTGGAGAGTAAGCCTCACAAACCGACGGCCTATGTCTGTCGAAACCACGCACGTTTCGGTAACGAAACTCGCAAATGTGCAGACCCAGAACACTGCACTTGGAAGACGAACACTGCTTCCAAAACTAACAGAAAGGCTGCGACTATAAGCCAGCCTAAAACCCGGGTTTCTACCGAAAATACTCAGCGATCGGTACAAGAAAGTACCGTTCCAACCTCCGACACAGAGAGTTCGGAAAACGAATAACTGCCAGTGTATCTGAGCCTATACGCCGGCAGTCTACTGAGTATAAAAGGCTCTTTTTCAAGTGCAAACTAAATGGCACTGAATTTCTCATTGACACGGGAGCAGAAGTGAACATTCTGCCCCACAATGTCACAAAAAAATTGGGATTGAAAATTCTTAAGTCCAACGTTAAGCTCACAGCAGCTAACGGAGCCCCTATAGACACACTAGGGCGAGCTGACACAACAATTAACATCGGCCTCGGGGACATGACCACCGAGTTTATGATCACGAAAGTTGATCTAGCGATCCTAGGTATTCCATTCCTCGAGTCTTGGGATATCGGAATACGGGTCAAACACAAGTACATTTATAAAGATAAAATAAAGTGCTATGCCGATCAAAAAATAGCTGCAGTCATGAA